>QXCR01000089.1:0-228945 GCA_004380135.1 Stemphylium vesicarium
CCCCCCCCCCCTTTTCTTTTCTTTTCATGGAAATGTCTAATATGGCTTTTTCACCTTTCACCTTTCCTAATTCCTAAGAAGCTTCCAGGGAAGTTGTCGTCATCATTGTGTAGCAAAAGTCAAATTAGCTGACTTCATTGATTCCTTTTGCTAGTCTTTCCTCTAGCTCGGGGGAATGATGTGTGTCCTCGCTCTCCTTTAACGTTTTTGGGGGATACCTGCTTGAAGCACTATGGTCTAGATGGTGATGTTTGACGCATCGCATGATGTTGAAAGCTTGCGGTCTTTTCACGATCAGAGTGTTGGAACTTTTTTTAATTTCTGGTTATGAGCCTGGGCCCTGGTCCTGGTGCTGGATACTCTGACCCATCTATTCTCTTTCATTCCCTGATCCCGGGCAATCGGTACACGTATTTCTGTGAGTAACAAATTCGAAGCGGGATGACCAGAGTGACACTTTTGCTACGTCAGTGTTTTGTCAGTTTCTTGCACTGTTAGCTCGAGCATTCCCTACCTATTACAAAAAACAGAGTGCGATCTACCTCGGGATGGTGGCTGTCATATCATGCGGGCATGTGTGTCCCCTTGTATTTGGCCACACAGTTCCCTGTGACGGGGTTTGCTTTTATCTTGGTTGTCTAATGGTCCCTGATGATCGTGTCCTTTGCACATACGGGCTGGCATGTTTTCTTCTTCCGGAAAGCATGCAGCCTGCGCTGCAGAGTTGCGAAGTGATCGATATGACTTGCATGCCCGAGCCTACGAACCCACTACCTGGGATTCCTTTAGCCCGACACATCTCCCGCATCGCGCCGTCAGGTGCTTCGCTTGCATGGCTTCGACATGCTCAACTCCTAGAGATGGACCAAAGCCGGAACGGACTTCCTCGGGTATGCCATTGGTCCGGCCGATACCAAATTGTTCTCGACGGCCTCAAGTCGCTACGACAGCTAATGCATGCCGCGTTCGACGGCATACTGCACTCGGCGCATTGGTTACGGTTCGGCGAGCCGCAGCTGAGGGTGTGAAGGTATGCGAGGCTTGTATGACGTGGACCCTCGCCCATACTGACTTCGGCCCTTTGCCCTTTCACCGTTCTCGATAAGCACAAGTCTTGCACCATGTTCCCGACTGGCTGGCGTGCTTCTCCGATGTCCAATCCATAGTCACGGAGATCCATCAATTCCCGCACGAGCTCCGCGCAGCTCATTGATGCACTCTGTGAATGGTCCGCGACGACATAATGGTTTGTAAAGAACAAACGAGCTGCTGTTGTGAGACGTTGGCGTGTGACGAGAGAAAGCGTCGGGAAGATTGACGGGGCGGGAAGAGAGGTGTTGACATATTCAGCAGTTGCCGGGGTATAGAGCATGCTGCGGGCGGCGTGCAATGGCCTGAGAGGTAGCCACTGACACGACTGGCATCTCTCACTCGATGACCAGAGGGCAAGAGGGCCAGGGCATCACCGCGGCTGGCGTTCCATAACGACGCCTAGATTTTCTTTTCGTCGTCCACCCCGCATCCCGCAGCCTAATCTCTGCGCCTCCAATAGACCCCTAGCTATTACCCTGCGTGATGCTACTGGCCTGCAGTGCCTTTGTGATATTGCTTTTTCGCCATCATGCGAGGCGGAATCCAGCGTCGAAGGCGCAGTGGCGGTCTGCGGGGCTCTTCTAGGACCAGAGACATTAACGGTCGCCTATCGCGTGTATTCTATCACTCTGTGGCGCCGGGTACGGGTACCAGCAGGATCGTGAGAGTGCCGCTGTTGTGTTCAGGCTGCACCGCCAAGCAACGTGGTACATGTTTCCACACAGGGAAGCAGCAGCCGTGTAACTGATGCTGCAGGAAAGCAGTGCAATAGACTCGATCGTGATGACGCGCATTCGGTCACGCTTCCTCATATGGCTTTACTGGCGTGGGAAATGCCTCTCCAAAGTTGGGGTGGTGTGGTGAGGACATGTCGCGCTTTGCGCGACCGAAGAATAGGGTCTCGTGTCGTTCTTTCCCTGGTTTCAGGTTTGGAAGTACCGCACTTGCCGGTTTCGTACTTTCGATGCTTTTTTTCTCTTTGCCTCATCCACTCCATGTACACTAGCAAATGGTAGGGGATAAACGAGATACGATAGCCCATATCACAGGTGTACTTCAAATCGTCAGAAATGATACATCCACATTGCGTGTGCGAATGTTTGTGTTGGCCGGAAGGCCATGAGATGTATGACATGTGAAGATTGTAAAAGCAAGCGCTCTCAACAGATGCGCTTTAAGGTCCAGCATCTAATACTAATGGGTGGGTAGTTTAGATACCAGCATACGACCCTTGAAATGCTCAAAAACTGCAGTGGGGTTTTAGTACCGCCCTTTCCCGCCAAAATTGAATGCTGCAGCGCAACCAGGAGGCTTGGAGCGGCTCTCGATGCCTTGTTCGAATATACTATGCTCGAATATGCAACACGGCGGCCTCCGTAACAAGGGCTTCGAGAATGTGTCAAGGCCTAGACTTAATTGCCATGCTTGCTCGGACGTTGTTGCATGCACATTTGCATGGATCTGACGCGCGGCCGGCTCGAAAAGAAGGCTTTGTTCGATACGAGGGCATCAATTCTGCTCGTGGCCGCAGGATTGTTCTCTGAATACGCAGGCTTGTCATTTCGCATTCAATCTAAATTCGAGCTTGTAGACGAGTCAGTTGACTTTGTGGAAGAAAGCTTGTGCTCTGGTAGATATGCCAATCAGACGCTATCTTTGAATAACCGCTGCGGCGCAGCGTGCCGTATGTACGACATCAAAGGAAGGACGACTAATGTCCTATTCGTCCATCGCTCGCATCGCTTAGAAGAATCTTGCAATGGGTGCTGCTTATGCTCGACAATGATTGCGCCAGAGTGGTAGGTCCCACTCATGGCAGGAGCGACGCAATTAGTCATTGACTTGCGGTCGTTAGGAGACGTCGTTCAAGGTCGAAGATCATGACAGCGCCTCAACCGTTGCAGATGATAGAGCAAAGAGCACAAGGGCTTACTCCTTCCTTCCTCATAGGATGCAGCTAAAGGCCGTTCACACCGTTCGCGAAAGGTAAGCAGCTCCATGGCCATGCACCGGCCATGAGGCATTCCGGGCGAGTTAGTGACTAGGCGTCTGCAGAGACTTGCAGATGTGGATAGTGACATTACCCTGGCCCCAACATGAGGTGATTTGCAGCGGCCCTCAATCTCCGGTAGTGGGGGAATAGCCCATCCATGGGTTGTCATACGAGGCAGCCGACAGCCTTACAGCTGCAAGGCCAGCCAGATACTGGCAGGAGTCGTCGTCGGTAACCCTTGGGGAACAAAGGTGTCGTGCGTCCCCCCTCGGGCCCAGCCATCAGCCGGAACCATTACCGCCTACACATAGTGACGTCTGAGTCCCTCAATAGCTCGGCAACACGCTGGTGTGAGTGTGTGGGGAACGACCAGGGCACCACCCCAAGGCTGTCTAGAGCATTTCGAGACGGGCGATCCGAACAAATAGCGCAGCCCTAGGCTGGCCACCAGGGATGTCGCTCACAACCCTGGCCCCAGCGCTGAGAGGCGTGCGGCGCTTCTGCCAAATTCTGACCCCCTATGAGCTCTGGTGCTTACCATCCATCTGTGCGCTTGGCTGAACCCGTCGCTAATTACATGCTAGAGTGTGTATGGTGTGTATGTGTGAAATAGACCATCCATGTGACTGAATGACGCTAGCCGTCTAGTCGATCATAGCTCGCAAGCCAGCAACCACCATCCGCCACCAACCCACTTCTTTGCCCACCTAATCTCACCATATGCGCTTTGTATCGCGATCACTGGCGATACCGAAAAGACGCATGATGGGCGCACCTCGGTACCTGCTGACACCTGATGTGCCCGGGCGCAACGAGTTCCAAGGCTCGACTGCGCCTCCCTCTACGACCAGCCGAACTGGGACCAGGCTGAGTAGTTGTTGACCGGAGAGGAAAATGTCCCAAGATAATGTGGTGAGCATTGATGGTTGTACTGATACCCTTCGAGCAGGTACCGCCGACTACATGCCCTGGAACAGACGTCCGGTTGACAAAGTTGCAATCAGTAGAAAAGGCATACTGTCCTATCATGTGCACCTCGTTCACCAAAAGCTCCGTCGAAACTACACCAATACATCAATGGGCAGCTGCAAGAGATATTGCAAATCCATGTATTCACAAGCCCGGAAATTTACCAGAGAGACCAATGATAGCAGTCCGTTTAGGCCAGCAATCTCCATATCACGACATCGACTCGTTATGGTCTCTTGCGTATGCTGTATTTCTTCAGGAAGATCATCGTGGGTTCTTCAATCTCGATTAGTTTGCAGAGAGTGACGAGCAGTCATGAGAACGCTCAGTACTCGGTTAATTCCAATAATACTACTAGACCATGGCACTGGAATCGACATTGAACTACCCTGACTATACTCGGGGTCAGTGCTCCGGCTAAACGATGGGTGTTTGAGTTTGTGGGATTGGCCTTCTCGATTGCGATCAGCTGCCCAGTCATTTGGCGAGTAGAGACCAGAAAGAGGAACCGGAAAATGGCATGAAGATCTTTGGGCTCAATATAGCCGTGACCAGAAACCATGGAGGCGATCCAAGACCAACTGGCTAAGCTGGATAGTCGCTCTCCGGGCGGATAAGTTTCACGACAAGTGGCGGAAGCGTTAACCAGGTTCAATAAGACTCTGTCCAGTAGAAATGTGGTCCTCCAGGAGCACTATTATTCCACGTCGGGGAGGGCAAGAAGGCTGTGTAGTGTCACAGCTCTACAAAAGAGCCCTCGACTAGCGCAAAATAGTACCGAAGAGGTGATACGAGTGTCGTCTGCACTGGTATTTGAGGCTCTTGACACATGTCCTCTTCGGTCACTGTCCCAATTATGCCGCGCAGAAGCGCGCAGCCGCGGGCAAACTGCTACAAGGCTTTGGAACTCGCGAGGAAGCGGCACGCGATCCGCAATATGTGGAGGATCAGCTTGTCCCCGTGCCTTGTGGTATATGACGCAATATCCGAATGTGTCCTGACAGCTATACACAGACGGTGGAACTTTTTTTGTAGGCAAATATCTTACATGCCTTTTCCCGAAGCACTGTATTGCCGTACGATGCACACGTCGACCCTAAAACCTTTCATGGCAGCACTTGCATTGAACGTTTGATCGTATGATGAAGCTGACAAGCAAAAGATAATCCGAATTTGCTTCCCTATGTCTAAATGCAGACATGGACAAAACTGACGGGTGGGATTCTATGCAGGGAAGCGCCAACCAGCAGCCCATCTGTCGTTCGATCGCTCGCAGGATGGGGTGCCCACCCACCTTCGTATATTACATGCATCATGCACCACCAGCCATGTACATGGCACTCAAACGAGGTAATTGGACGCGCGTAAGTGATTCCGCGGGCCGACCATTGGATCTGCAAGAGCATGGTAGTAACCCCGTCTCTGCAGCGTCGTACATGGGCTTGAAGTAGGTATGAATGCAAGCGGACGCGGACCATGTACCTCTTCATCCGGTGCAGGTACCTTTCCACAGCGCTGGCCCCAGCAGCGGCACAAAGAAATTGATTGCAGCAGACGTAAAGCTTGACGGCAAAAAAATCAGTCAACTCGCTACTGGATATGGCAATGTGTCCGACGAGAGGGCCATGGGCCCATGTACGACAAATACAAGCCGCTAGTGCTTGGATGGATGGAGCTCGAGAAGCCAACCGACCAAGATTTTAGACCGGCCAAACACATGATATCGTATTTCTCAGAGCAGCAAATGTCGCCCCGCGGCTGCTACTACGTGTGGAAAGCTGCCAAAAAAAAACGCTCGGTTACAAATTGAAAGCTGGATTGATCTAGTGAGAGAGACCCTGGAAATTTCCCGTTGACCGGCGGCAGCAACTTAGCGACGGCGAGTACTCTTGTGTCGTGGGTGGATGTGGAAGCGTCGCAACAATTAATTAGCCGTGGCGGGAGCATGTACGGACGGAACCTGGAGACGCCAGCCCTGCTACCAAAAGGCCACCAAGCGCCTATCGTCGCTATTGCGCCACGCTTGCTAGAGTCCGCTTGCAGCGGCTAGTGCATGGACTCAGTCGACGAGTGGGCAATTTCAGGCCTAGAGCCCTTGATCTCAGATGGTCTGGCGCCAAGCGGGGTCACACATATTGACCAGGACCCATCGATCATCAGCCGCATCGCTCACAGCCCGCGCGTCGGCTCCGTATCGCACGACCTGCCGGCGCGTCAGGAGGACCACTGCGCAATGGGTAACGCATTCTTAGTAGTAATGGATGGCGCCATGAGGTGAGCATAGTGGGGAGGCCTGCTGTCTCGTGCCCCAGCCGCAAAAGCACCGGAGCGACCGCGGGGCGGTTACACTGAGGCCCTTGTCATCAACGCACCACAGTGCAGTCGATCCCTGACAGTGCTTGCATCTAGGGTGCCTAGGAATATGCGAGCGATTCAACGGCTGGCGGGATCCAAGCATCCATGGATGACGCCCTTAGCAGCTTTGTGCATGTGCTATTCCCGACTCGTCCCCCCCACCCATGTCGCCTCTGGAATTTCGCAACTACCTCATGCTCCAGCCATGTTCACACTACCCCAAAGTCTGCTAAGGGAATCTCATGCAGCTTAAACAGCGCCGGGAAGCGAAACATGTCCTCGCCGCCCTAGCCCGCTCACAAGCATGTGTTTAAATACCTGTCACTTCCGCCTCTTCCCCGATGCAAGCGGCTTTTCACTCCCACCATTCGATGTGATCTTCGTTTACCGTACACCGTCGTAGTTCACGTTCCGCACTACCACACTCGTTGGCCGCTGCAATGTTTCCCTTTTCACTGGCCTTGTTTCCAAATTGGAGTTGGTTCTGTATCTTTTTGGTTCTATTGTATGTCGACCCAAACCACGGCCTGTTGTTGTTGCTGTCGACGGCCTTCCCCGCATCCGGATTATACACTGACTCGCTACCACAGTTTGTTTCGATATGTCAGGCTATGGGTTAACCTCGCGAGCAATTGGACCTACACGCCCATGCAGCCCGTCGACGACCCGACCATCACATCGAAAGACATGACGGTAATAATACCCACGGTGGCCGAGGACCTCCAGCAATTAAAAGAGACGGTCCAAAGCGCATACCGTCTCGAGCCATTTGAACTTCTCCTCGTCACGCCCGACTCGCGTGTGAAGCGCGTTTATCAGATGGTAGAGGAGCTGGGCAGCCCCAAGATCATCCAGGTCTTGTCCGTCAGCCAGGCCAACAAGCGTCGCCAGTTATGCCGGGCGATTCCCGAGGTTGAGACCAAGATCACTCTCCTTCTTGACGACGATGTGTGGCTGCCAGAAAAGTTCACCAAATGGATACTCGCTCCCTTTGAGGACCCACGTGTCGGCGGCGTCGGCACCAACCAGCAAATTCGCCGCTTCAACCGCTCGAATATCTGGGAGTTCTTGGGCGCCATCTACCTAGTCCGGAGGAACTTTGATTGCACCGCCTGCAACTGGATAGACGGCGGCCTACCTTGCCTATCAGGACGCGCCGTTGCCTACCGATCCGAGATCCTGCAGGACCCCAACTTCACCTACGGCTTCACACACGAGACGTGGGGCAGCGACCACTTCCTGAACGCCGACGACGACAACTTCATTACGCGTTGGCTCTTCTCCCACAACTGGAGGATCCAGATGCAGAACCACCGCGAATGCGAAGTCGAGACGACGCTCGAGGACGACTCCAAGTACCTGCGACAATGCCTGCGCTGGGTTCGCTCTAATTGGAGGAGCAACCTGACTAGCTTGACAGAGGGTTACATGTGGATGGTGAGTACTAGTTCCAATATTTGCACAAATTTCGCGTCGTCGGCGGTCGCCAAGCCAGCCCCTCTTTTCACCACGCCGATTTGCATTGCCTATATGCTAATCCTTCGCGCCACAGAAGTACCCATGGTCTCTCTACGCCGTCTTCCAGACGACCATCACGCAGTGGGCATTCCTCCTCGACGTTGCCCTGCTCGCATCGGCCTACTTTGCGCTCTGCGAGGCAGGGTACTACGCGGCAGATGACGACCAGCTGTCGCGTGCCGAGAAGTGGCAGCGCTCGCTCCTGTGGACGCTATTTATCGCGCACTGGGTCTTCGCGAAGACGATCAAGCTAGTACCCCATTTGTTAAGGAACCCCGGCGACGTCCGTTTCGTCCCGGTCTCGATCTTTTTTGGCTATTTCCACAACCTGATCAAGCTCTACGGCTGCATGACGGTGACAGAGGTATGTTTTGGAGCCCGCATTGTTGCACGAACTTTAGCTGACGACTGGTCATCAGACCACATGGGGTACCCGTGAGGGCGCCGATGCGGACGACAACATCAGAATGCTGCCGATTCCGCCGATGGCCGCGATCACTCCTCCTCTGACGCCTCCGCCAGGAGGTCGCGTCCTCCGAGAGCGTTGCGCCGGTTTTCCAATGATGAAGTAGACGACAGTTTCCACTTTTTTGGTTCGCATTCTAGGCCCCTCCCCGGCCGTAACGTTGGATGCAGTAGTAATGTTAGACGCGTGTCGGTTTTGAGCATGACGGATATCTACCAGCACACATGGACGGTAGAGCAGCATTGTCTTGTTTCCCAGTATTGAGCGTGGCAGCTCTCGGATACCACAAAATGGGCCCGGTTGGATGATGCATGGTGTTTTGGAGTTTTTTCCAGTCTTTTTTTTTTGGTCCGAGGCCATGGCCGAATTTGCAGCGTCTTCCTGTGCGCGCGGTGTTGGTGAATACCCAACCATGTAGTTTATGCAAAAAGTCAAAAATGACAAGAATTTGTTCGATCAGTTTTTGTTTTTGGGTTTGGGGGTCGGGCTCCTCTCCATGCTGGTGGCCGCCTCCCGCCTCCCGCACCGCGACGTCCCTGTCGCTCTGCTCTCATGGCTCAACCGCGGCACAAGGCTCGATTCCAGCAAGCAGCATCACAACGCGTTCCCCGAGCAACAGTCACGACACAACACGACACGACCCCCCTGGCCAGCCGTCTTAGGCGTCCTACCCGCGCTGCACGGTCTACAGGTAGCGCGAACCATCACCCGCTCGCCTGCCTGATCGTTTCCGGTTTGATCTGGAGTCTGGGCCGTGTCGAGGACAATAGCGGCACGTTATCTCAAGACGGACGCACTACGAGCAGTATGGGCAAGGCAATACAACCGACGAACCACTCCAAGACGGCAGGTGCGAAGGACCATGTCCCTAGAGTCTGCTCGGCTTACGGGATGGGGATTCAATGAACCCACTCCCCACTCGGAACTACTTCGTATCTCCGCTTTCGGCCATGGCCTGCAGCGCTCCACGAGCGGAGCTGCTTCAAGATTGTCGCTCGTCAGCCGCAGCGCTGCGCAGCACGCCGCTGTGCACAATGCACCAGCAATTATCTTCGGTAGGCCGCTCCGTCCAGCGTCGGCCTGCTGCACGCTTCAGTCGCCCACGTCCTACCACATCGCGATGGCGCGGAAAAGTCTATGGCGTTCAGAAGGGCCTCCATCCACCACCCACCACTGTCCACCAACGAATACGCCCACTTCAAGCGGGCCTGCATGCTGCACGTCCTAGCCTTCACCTTCCAGGGAAACCTTGCCGGCGCCGAACTTATCATGCACACTTGCATCGCCAGCCCTCGTCAGACATCATTGTGCGTTGCGGCAATTTCTTACCCTGTCCACAAGCCCAAAAAACTTCACCACTGCACTGCGCCTGGTCTCCCAGAAGACGATGACGGATGACAGATGCATGAGCCCTGGTCTTCTAGCGAGCCAGCAAATGGAGCGGAAGAGACCCTTTGTTCAAACCTTATGCTTGTCATCCCGCTCCCGCAGGCCTGTGTGTCCAGAGCCAAGCTCGCGCGCTAGACTGGCGCCGACCGCGGCGCGACGCCAGTCCCATGCCTCCACCTCTCGTCATAGCTGCCTGTCACTGTCCACTCAGCTTTCCCAGCAGAGGGGGCCACCGGCCAGCACGCTGTACACATGTTCAGCAAGGCTTCGCGGCCAAGAAGCTGCAAGTCGACCTCTCCCGCGCCCCCGATGCAGAGCACTGCAAGACGAGTTAGCAGGACGACTTTGGCACGGACTCGCAGTTCGACACTCACGCAGCATCATGTATACCAACACCGGACGGAACATTTCCATTGGTGCCGTTGGCGATCTGAAATACCCCAAACGCTCAGCTGCAGTCTGGGCGAGCGCCACATGCTAGCGGAACCGTCGCTGAAGACCCTCATCGAGATGACAGAATTGCTATCAATATATGTGGCTGTGACATGGCCCAACCTGCTGTCTTCTTGAGCAAGGCGACATGGTTCAAGATAGCTGTTGTTTTGCCGGCTTCCCATTTCATCGCCTTGCCTGCATGCCCGGGACATTTCGACTCTCGCTTGTCGTTTGCTTGTCACCCTTCATGGGTGCCCATACAGCTGGGTCGAAGGAAAAACTCTGCACGTCTCGCTACACGCGCGACACACGCTGTCGGGTTGCATCTAAGCTCTCAGCATTTATCGCCTACTTTTCCCTTCCATCTAGGACTCATGCTTCCGAACACTCATGGGTAGGGGTATGCGTAGAATGCAAGGGGACAGTGCGCAGTCAAGCACCCTTACTCTATTCTACAGTGCTTTGGCGAAGGTGGGCTGTGCTAGTGCCGCGTTTGGATGGTATGACGATAGCGAGGACTGACTACTTCCGCAGCCAACAGCTGCCCCCGGAGTTTAGCAGTGATGAGTGTCTGACGACACCAAGCACCTAGCACAAGGCCTGGAACCTACTGAACACCTTGTGCGAGGCCATTGTATCCGAGTCTTCGAGCTGCTCATGATCATGTCACATTCGTCTGACAAGATGGGAGCTAGGCAGATCCGGCGTGCCAAGTGCTGACTTCTAAAGACCTGGGGGCGTGCAGCAACCTCAAAGCTCGACCTACAAACAGCCAGTTGTATCCGAATAATTGCCAGTAATCGCGTGTAACACGATGAGCCTGTGCGGACATCCAGAGCATTCGTACTCGGGATACCCCAACAGGAAAATCTCCACGACGAGTTTTCTTGGGAAACTGCAGACTTGAACAATCGGGCGTGTCTAACATAGCGCTCGCGCCGTGCCGGCCTTGAACCGAGATCGAGCGGCAAGCACGAGCTGCAAATCACTTCGAGTCAGGAAGTGTGCGGAACGACTACGCCCGGTCATCGGTCGCGGCGGAAGGACACGCGGCGAAACGTATTGGACAAGTGTACTTGCACTATAAGCGGACTTGATGGCAATGTGTACCCAAGTCACGTGCGGGCGCCACATTAGTCAGTCCAGGAACACTGCAGCGCGGATCAAGTGTCGTGCTCGGGATGATATCGTCATTGTGGCCTTCTGCAGCGTCTACTCCACTGCTTGCGCGTCGTATAACGCCGCAAATATACCAGGTGTCTTGAAGGCCCCTACTAGTATACGAGCTCGGTACTATTGCTATGGGTCCGATCATGTCCGATCCAGGGTGCACTAATGGATTCCCTAAGAATTGCCTTTTCCATGGTTCGTCGATCTTGGATGATGACGACGTTGCACAACGTTCTTACAGCAACCTTCATCTAACTCTTCACGCAGCTACCACTGCTAAGGTATTCTAAATTGACCGCGTCCTGCAGCTGCACGTCAACATGGCTCGCGATCAAGCCACATTTATCCATCAGCCGCATCTCCATGTTAGCGACCAGGAAAACGACCACCTCGAGCATTCTGGTGGTCGGCCACTTGACCCGAGCGAGCCGCAATGCGAATTCTCACTCCACAGCCAACAACCGCGCTAAAATGTCGTGCAGTGTGACTGAGCCCGTCGCTGACTCGGCAGTCATCTGGATCAAGGGTCTTGCCTGTCTTCTCCACAATCACGGCTGCACTGGCTGCATCCAGACTTTGCGACCCACCCTCTTCCTCATCGTCACGTTAAAACAGCCGGATAGCCTCTCCGTCCCTAATCATGACTTTAGGCTTTTAACGCAGCACGAGTCAGCTTGGAATGCTTTGGACTTTGACATCGCGGCGTCCTGCGATGAGACACCAATGTCATATCTTTGCTGAAATGCCACTTGCTTAGGCCCACCCACTGATGGATACTGGCGGATGATGGGCAAACGGGTGTGGATACAAAAAGACCTAGTGCTCAGCAAATTTCTGCCAGCGCGGACCTTTGCAAGTGGCGCTGAGGTGATATTGACAACCCAACAGGGACGGCCCACCCGTAGACCCTCTGTTTTGTTAATACCGAGAGGGTCTTTTCTCGCACTGGTGGAGTTGCTAGAGGTGAAGATCGGAAGTATTGGAGACGTTGAGCCACAAGTGTCACAGTTTTGACAGCCCGCGCGGCGGCCGACTTTTTTTTTTTATCGCGCATCCTGCGACCTGCCGATGCCAAAACTTCGGCAAATGCCATAGGCATGTACTTCCATCACATGTCACACACCCCATCCAGATGCAAGGGATATAACAGAGCCTCACGTATATTTTTCGCACGAAAGCCTCTTATTTGTTTGTTGAGCTGCGCGAGGCACGGTCGGTCCTTCTCCGGCCCTCTTTGCTCCGCTTACCCCTCCTTCGCTTCCACGCTTCCACATTCACTTCGGGAATTACTTGACGATAACGATGCTCTTTCCCAAAAAATAGCAAGGCAGGGTAAACGAGCACCAGGGTTTGAAGCCGCCCGCCCTCGCCTTTGCAAGCGAAAGTATATGTCTGGCCCTGCGCAATCCTACGGACTCTTGGTACAGGCTACCCCACATTTTTTGTCAGCTTTCACAGGCCTGGAGCTTGACACCTGTCCTCCTGTGGCTGGGAGACGCGGGACGACTAGGCGCCTATCACCGAAACGAGCTGCCATTTGAGATCACGTCAGTTATCGGCATTGTGCGTGTACAAGCATGCAAGAAGTACCTCCGTGGAGCGCTTGTTGGTCTGCGATGTATGTATGTGGTATGTATTGCGCCCTTTGAATTGTGATGCCAAGCCGCAGACCTCGCATGTAGTCTAGACCTGGTGGTCGTGCACTTGGATTAATCCGTATGCATGACGTGCAGCTTGTGTGTGCCCATTTCGGGTAGTTGAGACTTGCATCGACGATGGTCTTATCGCGTATACATCGATTGAAAACACGCGATACTGAACGACATGCTTGTGCCGCACTCAGCCTTCAGGATTATTGTTCCCACCAGACTACCGATGCTTTGCAATCGAGGCTTCTGCTATTGATACAAATGGAGTCGAGATTCTTTATTGGCAAGCCACTCGGACAGCCCGGCACTATAGCAACTACTACATGCAGCCTCAGCAGGTGCAAGAAACCATCGCTCCGTCCGGCTCTACAGCCGCATCACATTGTATACACAGCTGGGAAAAATCATATCTCCATGTCAATCTCTAATGTATCCTGTCTGGACAACAGCATAGCATTGGTGGGTATAACATCTGGTTCTGGTCGGAGCCTCATTACCCCGCCAACCGAAAGACATCAAGCACCCCCGCATCGCACGTATAGCACAGCAGCAGCAATGGCAAAGCAACCCTTTCACAAGCCATCTCAAAAGTTCTAGACCCTGTGACATTCTACACACACCCACGCTTGCAACCTAGATTGTGTGAATACCACCACTACCATCCCAAACCATACCTTTGCACCGCCATCACCACCACCACCGTCACCCCAACGTGGCCCGCATATCCGCTAAGCCAAACCCGACCAACCATGGCACAGCCACAGCAACGCATACTGGATTCACACATCCATCTCTGGCCGCAAATAGCCACATCATCCACCGACCACGGCTGGATGCAACCAGGCCACTTCCTCGCCAAACAGCACGGCATCTCAGACTACCTCTCCATAACCACGCCTCCACCACCCGATTTCATATACGTAGAAACAGACCGCTATCTCCCCTCCACAGCACCCTCTTCCCTCCCCTCCTCTCCCCCAAGCTCCTCCGCCGAGATCAAACAAAGTCTCACACAATGGGCCAAGCAACCCCTAGAAGAACTCAAATTCCTCCGCCGCATCGCAGAATGCCAACCCGCCTCGGGCGACGGCTTCAGCACCGCCTCCGAAGCAGCCAAGATGAAGGGTTGCGTCATCTACGCGCCCTTCCACCTCGCTCCGCCTGTGTTCCAGGCGTATCTTGAGATGGCGGAGGAGGTAGCCGGACCGGTGCTTTGGGAGAAGGTGGTTGGGTTTCGGTATTTACTGCAGGGCAAAGGCGAGGGCGTTGTTGGTGGGATGCTAGAGCGGGATCAAGCGTCTTGGGTGGCTAATCTGGGGGTGTTGAGGCGAGGGCGAGGGGGGTTAGGGTGGTGCTTTGATGTTGGTGTTGATGTACACCGGGATGGGTATGGGCCTATGGAAGCGGTGGGGCGGTTGATTGGGAGGGTGAGGGAGGGTGAGGGACGGGAGGGGGTTGAGGTGGGGAAGGGGGTTAGGTTCGTGTTGAGTAAGTTTTTGACGTCCTTTTTTTTTATGTGAGACTGGGGAACTAATGAATGCGGATAGATCACCTCGCAAAACACCCCCTCTCCCTTTCTCCCCCTACAACACCAAAGACGAAATGGCTAACTGCCCTCGAGGCATTCAAAGCTGATCCCCGAGTTTTCATGAAGTTCTCTGGTGCCCTCAATGAGTTTACTACGACCACGCCTGAAGACGTCCCTAGCTTGCTTACCGCGCTTGAACCACTTTTGGATCACGTCTTCGACTGTTTTCCCAATAGAGTCATGTTCGGGAGTGACTGGCCCGTCTGCAATGTCGGTGGGCCAAAGGGCGAAGACGGGAATTGGACGCTGTGGAGGGAAGTTGTGGAGGCTTATTTGGAGGCGAAGAGGATGGGGGCGGAGGTGAGGGAGGGAGTTTGGTGGAGGGTCGGGGCGGAGGCTTATGGGGTTGAGGTTTGAGGGAGGTGGGATGGGATGGTTAGCTTTTGTATACAACTCGCGGCGGTTCATGCGACCTTGTGAACTTGGGTGACTTTATAAACTCGAGTGACTCCGTGGAGTCGCGTGACCTTGTATTCTTAACCCACATACACCTAGGTGCACATCTAGGCGTAGTCTATCTACTTTATAAACTCACATGACTTCACTAAGCTACTGAGGCCGCACAAGGGAAAACAAATAGCCTATCAACGACCCAGTTCTCGGCTTGGAACTTCAAGCAATTAATAAAGATGCGATCACTTCTCTATTATCTTGCTTCCCTAGGCCCACTCCCCCGTGGCAATTAAGCTAAACTGTAACCTGGCCGTCATGGGGGGGACAGAGAGATGTAGTTTACCTTATCCCTCTCTCGAGTTTTAGGACATAGCTATCATACACAGCTTTCTCGTGTCTAAACGCTATACGGTCGTAGAAAAGGGTTTGAGCGCGTTCTAGTTCGTTTTTAGTACTTTGTTTAAAACATACCATTTTTTTTACTCTCTTTCATCATCATCATCATCACCATCTTCTTCTTCTTCGTCTCTCTGTTCCCTATCCCGTTCCTCGGCCTCGGTCTCCTCTTCCACGTCCACAGAATCACACACACCCACCTAATCCCTCTCCGTCTCCAGCATGACTCCCCTTTCTACATACCCTACTAATCCTAAGAGCTACTACCTCCTTTCCCCCGCTGAATCTCTACAACTTTCCCCTTCCACCTCCCTCCTCCAATCTCCTGATTCGTAATCCGCATCATCCCTTCCCCCTTCTCACCGTTCCCTCTCCGATCTCTCCACCAGTCTTCGAAAATATCCAGGTTACTCAGCTCTAAGGGAATAGGGGAGGCGAGGGGTGCATTCTAGGGATGGCTATATTCCGTGTCATGTGCTGTGCTGTGATGGGGTGGGATAAGGGAGACAGAGAATTCATCGTCGCTATTAAAGAGAAAGATACTGGTGTGTGAGGAGGTGGGTTGCGTGTCCTTGTACCCAAGCTAACAGCATGATTTTGTTTGTATGGTGAATGAGGAGATGATGATGATGATGATGATGATGATCCGATGGTAATCAGGACTGATATATTAGTACAACGCATCTCAGGTAGGAAAGAAAGGAAACCTGCTTTATGCACGCAAAGCAGAGAGAGAGAGAGAGAGAGAGAGAGAGAGAGAGAGAGAGAGAGAGAGAGAGAGAGAGAAAAAGACGCACAAGACATGCACGAAAACATCTCTCCTCCTCCCCTCCGCCTTTTATCTTCTTCTCCTCCAAGATGAAAAAAGTGACTGGACCACATACCACACTAGCATCCCATCCCGTCCCATCCTCCTACTCCCCCAACCCCAAAAGAACAACAAACGTCGCCTTGCCCACACCCCCTTGTCCAGCACCCACCTCTCCCCTCCCAACAAGCCCCAAATACGCACTCAGTTCCTCATCATCCGTAACCTGCACCACAACCTCTCTCTCCTCGTGCTGCCCCACACCGCCCCCTCTGTACGAAACCAAGCCCTCCAGCCTATGTACCACCGTACCAGGATGTTCGCGCCGTACCAAAGCCTTGAGGTGCGCAACGGAAAAGTGGTGCAGGATGCAGAGCCAGACTGACTTTGCGGGAAAGGGGGTTGAGGAGTGGGGGCGGAGACGGAAGTAGACTGGTATTGGCGTGGGTATGCTGGGGGAAGAAGCTGCTGCTGCTGCTGGGGAGTAATATTGGTGTTGGTAGTGATCGAGGGGACGGTGGTGCTGTGGCTGTGGCTGCGGTTGCTGGGAGGCGGGTTGGTATTGGCTGGATTGGTAGTGTTGGTGTTGAGGTTGATAGTCCGGGACGCCGGGTAGGATGGCGGCGTCGCTCGCGGCTAGTAGAAGGGAAGGGTCGATTTGTAGGTCTGAACTAGCGGTCACCGACGGTGCAGTGTTGTTGTTGTTGTTGTTGTTGTTGTTGCTATTATTGTAGCTTGCTTGGGCGAATTCCTCGCGACTGAGACTCCGATGCTGCCTTCCTTTATGGCCTAGTATTGTTGGGTGGGGAGCGACAACAGGCGGTGCAGGGCCCGGACCGGGTCCTTGGTGAATCTGCCTCTTTTTGTTGGGGTCCTTGGCCGTCTTCTCCTGCTGTTGCCTCTTCATTACATCTCGGGCCAGCACTTCGAGAGCTCGCAGCTTGCGCGCATAGTCTGGGTCGTTTTCGCCCTGTGCCAGCGCCTTGGACAGGTGCTCCGATTCATTGATCCAGGCTTGCTTCAGGCCTGTCCAATGCGCTTCGCCCGCCTCGTGTTTGTTTGTAAAATGATCGGCTCTTAGCTTCTCGGCGAAAGCGCTGCGTACGTGTCGTGTCTGCTCGGGATTGAGGGTCAGGAGGTTCTTCGCATCGGCGAGTGTCATACGCGTGTCCATGGTTCGTAGACGCTTCGTAACGTCCATGCAGATGACATCGAGGGACAAGGCCCGTTGGCCTTTGGGACGAAATAATGCGTCATTGTACTGCAGCACTTCGGGCTCTTGCTGAAATACTTCAGCCAAATGTGTGTTTTCCCTCACGAGCTGCTGTACAATCTGCGCCCACTTCCCAGGCCCAGCGACAGTCTTCTTGACAACCTCGTGCTCCTTGCAAAGGTCCAAAAAACGCTCTCGGACTTGGCGATACATGTCATTGTCCAGTCCCAGGTATGCTTTCGCTTCGTCGATTGTCGTTTCGGACGGGAATCGAGGAGGCTCACCAGGCGCATCTGCTGGCAGCCCCGCCCAGCCGCGAGTCCGGCGCCGTCGTTTCCGCGTGCGCCATTTCTCGTCACTCTCAGCTTGTAGCTGTTGCTGACGAAGTTGTTTTCGAAGCGCTTCCTCTGCACTCAGACCCGCGGTGTCTGGTTCCGGAATTATAGGCCGCGTTTCCTCCACAGGCTCTGCGGGTTCCTGGCCAGCCCCGACCTCTTCTTCGCTGTCATCCTCGCCCGAAGGACTCTCAGCCAGTATCGCATTCCCGAGCTGGGTTATAAAACCTTTTCCAGGCACCACCTTGGCCCGCTTCTTCGACTTCTTCTGTATTCGCCCGCCAGTGCTGGGAGTCTTCTTCGGCCTAGCCACGCTCTCTCTGAGTAGAAGCTTGAGTCTGAGTCGCAGACGGAGCAGTTCGCGGTCGTTGATCTGAAAGCCCTCAGCCTGCAGGGTATCCACCATATCTTTCTGCGTATAATTCTGCTCCCATAGTTGATGGAGACGTGCGACAAGGGCGGGGTTCTTGTGCGCGGGGTTCTGCTTGCTTGGAAAGTCCCATCGCTGCGGCGGGCGTCAGTTGGCATTGAAAAGCGACTCTTAAATAGCAACATACCTTGAATTGTGTCTGGAACGCGCGCTTGCTGAGGAAGACCACGTCAGCAACCTTGCCTTGAACCAGCGTGTGCTGGAAGAGGAGAAGGGTAGGTGACGCCTAAGAAAAAAAGTATACGGCGTCCTGTCCATGCAACAGCGCAACCAACAACCTCTCTCTCACATACCTCGGAGTAAAGCCCCGGGCCTCCCAATAAGAAATGACTTCTTCCAGACTTCTGCGCTCCTCGACATACAGCCGATAGCACACGGCTTCCTTGTCGTCCCAGGAATAAACCATCGGGGGATGAGTTCGCGACACGCTGAAACGATTGCAACTATGACGGCAAACTATGGCAGGCCCTTCGCGTGCGTTGCGCACAATTTGCCAAGTCCCCAACCTCGGCATTGAATGTACCGACGCGGGAGGCCTGCCCTCCCCCCCCCCCCCGAGCTTCAACTCTTTAGACCCTACCTACCGAAACGAGCCCGTATTGCGCATAGCGGCAATTGTATATTATGGCCTTACTACGGGGCTGCGATAGCCCCAATTTCTCTCTGCCACCCTGACAACAGAGATTGGCATACGTACCGTCTCTGCAACCTCCCTGAGTCTTTGAACATTGTAATCCCCCACCACTCTCTCTACCCCACATTCACTCCAACCATGCCGCCCACACGCAAGAATAGTCTGTGGACGCCAACAGCGGCGCAGACGCCGCAGCTCCTGGCGGGCAAGTCGATGATGATCACCGGCGGCGTCACGGGCATCGGCCGCGCAATCGTCCTCGGATACCTGGCGCACGGCGCAAACGTAGCCGTGAACCACTTCGGCGACGAAAAGTCCGCCTCGCAGTTCCAAACTCTCGTCGACGAAGCAGCCAAGAACCTAGACATCGGCAACGAGGATGTAGAAAAGAGGCTGGTCGAGGTCCCCGGCGATGTGGGAAACCCCGAGACGGGCAAGAAGATGGTGGCAGCTGTGGTGGACCGATGGGGCCGCTTGGATGTGGTCATAAGCAATGCGGGTATCTGCGAGTTCAAGGAGTTTTTGGAGTATGTTATATACCTTCTGCGCCTGAAATTTTCTGGACATGATCATGACAAAAATTGACACACTTGCAGTATCTCAGAAGACCTCTGGTCCACCACGCTGACCACCAACCTCACCGGCGCCTTCCACACCATCCAAGCCGGCGCAAAGCAACTCTCCACCCAATCGCCTCCAGGCGGCTCCATAATCGGTGTCTCTTCCATTAGCGCCCTCGTTGGCGGCGCATACCAGGGCCACTACACCCCCACCAAAGCTGGTGTCTTGTCGCTCATCCAGTCTTCAGCTTGCGCCTTGGGAAAACACAACATCAGGTGCAATGCTCTCCTCCCGGGCACAATCAAGACACAGCTTAACGAAAAAGATCTCGAGGATGAGGAAAAGAGGAAATATATGGAGGGCAGGATACCCCTGGGTCGCACGGGTGTGCCGAGCGATCTTGCTGGTCCAGCTATTTTCCTTGGTAGCGATTTGAGTGGCTATGTGAATGGCGCGCAGCTGTTGGTGGATGGTGGATTGTTTGTAAATCTACAATAGTCGTACCCAGTAATTGAATAAACAAACTTGTACGACCTTTTCATTTTTGGCTGTGTGGTGCTCATACAACCTTCGTAAGGTGACAGCTCGTGAGAGAAAACCGGCGCGTACGTCGGTATATTGATTTGTTTCCAAATATCTCCGGTGATACCAGTTCTCTCCTCGATCATCCAATCTTCGTCCATCAAGTCTTCGCTTCGCCTATTCGATGGAGATTTCTTGTCGGTCAAGATCCATGTGCAGCGCCTCGCCATGCATGAGCCCGTACACGAACGACTCACCAACAAGGCGGTAGTTCCCGTTTGGTTGAGGCCTCAGCACAAAAGGAAGACCACCGCGGAACAAGACCCAATTTCGTCGCCTGCGCGAAGAGAGCGGGGTCCGGTGCCCATTAAGCCTCTGTGGGTCTTGAAGAGTCTCCGCTGCTTACCTCCGCTCTGATTAAGCTCGTGCTGTAGTTGCGCAAGCCCAATTGGAGAATATGTGCCATTGAACATGCTTTCTATGACGGCTGTCAACCGCTTGGTATATGCTGGTAGAGAGTGAGGTGAGTCCAGTGGCTCGTGTTCAAGAAGCTGGCGCCATTCTGGGTACACGGACTCTGATAGGGGCGAATGATGCTGTTGAAACTCATCAGAGCTAGACCAGGGCGTCAGACGATGTCGAATTTGGAGGTTGATAACGTAATCTATGAATAGGGAGCCTGTTTCTAGAGGCGCTGGGCTTGTATGATTGTAAACATCTGGTCAGCGTTCGCCATAGTACCTCAACGCGAGATGGGCTTCCGTTCCATTTCGCGGTATCAGGATATGGATGTTGAAGCGTAAGCGCAAACTTTACGATGCTTGCCCAGGCAGCCGAAGAATCTTCCGACTCGTTGAATAGCTCCGATGTCTCGTCGACATTATCTACCTGAAGGCCCTGGACTTTGAGTAGTCTCCTGTCCATGGCTGCGAGATCCGGGCGCCACCCACGAAGCCCAGATGCATGCCAGCGAGTAGGAGCGCGATAACGAAGAGGATAGGGATTGAGCGGGACAGTAAGATCGGGTACCCAAGAAGGTAGACCCGGAATCCTCGTCTGTGAGTCATCCTCCTTGTGTGATAGCCAAGAGAGATTCTAATAAGAGTACATGAAAACCGTGGCAACTTCGGTGTAGACATCTTGGACACTCAGATTGTAATCCGGCCTCAGAGCGTTGGGTAAGGTACGAAACGAGGACATGTTTCTATTCGCTAGCCCCAGAAAAGCGTAAACCTTGTCTCTGGGGTCGGTGGATTTGGTGAAACGATGTTTGTCGACAAGACCTCTGAAAGCTGGCTGCCGGGCCGCTCCGTTTGCCAACTCCTCTGGGATGGGCGTTGACAGCTGGGTCTCGTTGAGATAGAGAGGACTAACATCGACTGCTAGCTTTGAATGAAGGACCTGTGAATAGATGCCAGGGTTCTTTCGCAGCTCTTTGACATGCCTCAGCTTTTCTGTGTGAAGATGATGGTACCATCTTGTGGTCTTTACAAATGACAGAGCCTTTGAGAGCAGCTCCCATGGAATGACCTTGCTACCACACACGACTAATGGAGATTTGCCAAGGGCAATTTCCTGAACAACCTTCGAAGGTTAGTGTGAGATCATTGAATGAACACTGGGGAATTTACCCATGCCCTCTCGAACCACCCGCGGTTGATGAGGGCAATGAAGCCAAGCCAGTTGTAGAAGGTAAGACCAGCAGAGGAGACCAGCAGACTCTCTTCTGCATTGTAGAATGAAGTATATGGTATCAACTGCCATTTGTCTTCAGGAACCGTCGAAATCTTCCGTATAGTGGCAAAGGCATCATCGGTATACTCATCCTCGTCGTCCAGCCAGACCACTACTCCGTCTGCCTTTTTGAATACGTTGCCCATCCGAGCGACTTGGGTGTTCCTTTCCCCAATATCCTCTTGATTGACACATAACTTATCAATCCAGTAATAACTTGGGGTCTTTGGCATCTGCGGCAGGTTGACGGCATTTCCGAGCATGCGCAGTGCGCTCCAAAGGTTGCTGGCGACCTTGATAAGATGGCCATCGCAGATCAAGGAATGCCGAAGAGGGTTTTCACGGCGCGGGCCACTGAAGGAGGCTCTCTTCCGAGCCCGACTTGGTTGCGACTTCCCCTCATTTTCATTTGCTGTTGCGATGATGGTATGCGCATGGCCCCATGTGCATGACAGAGCTCTGAAGGAAGGAGCTTCCTGTAGTCTGAATGTCTTCAATGCACAGCGTACGCTGGTACCAACAGGAAAGACTTCCGAAAGACGTATACAATCAGGTGAGGGTAGAGGTTCATATCTGTAATTTTGAGAATGAGAAGGTAGCTGCGCGATCCGAGAGATGCGAGCATGACTTATGACGCTACGCAGCCTCATGAGGGAAGGGCATCGGGGTGCATTGCCCTTTGCGATAGCCGTGGTGCGTTGCTCGGTGTCATTGCGAGGTGGGGTCTGAAGAACGGCTGACCAAGGTTGCCGCCCCGTACCTTGACCCCGGATGAGCTAGCTCCTCTGAGCCAATTCGCATTGCTGCGATGGATATGGATTTGGTGGAGTGGCGATGCTGCATAGTCAGGGATGTCGTCGGGAGAATGGAATGCCAGACTCTGGAGATGAGCTTTGTTGACGGGACCTGGTTAGGAGCTCACAAAATGCAGGGGCTAGTCGTCTGCAAGGCAATAGCAACCAGGCCGACCCATGAAGCTCACCCGCAACATAATCCACACGCGTCTCTCACGCATCAACACTTCAACTTGCCTGTGTTGGATGAGAAATGGTGGTTTGCCAGGTGCACCGTGAAGTTTGCTCCAATAGTCGGATACACGCGTGTAAATCGATGACTAACGCCATTGTTGGAGAAGTCGGGGCTTGTCTAGTCCTCGCGTCATAACCCAACGGGCGCTCACACGCGCCATGAGGATCGCATTCTATGCGAATGAGATGCTGACGGCGACGGTATATATGCCAATACCCTTTGACTAGCACTATGCACTATTTCCCTAATTCATAATGACTACTACTACTCTCCTTACCGACATTCTTGCCGTCGACGCCGCTCACGATGAAGAGCTCCCGGGCTACCACGAAGCTACAATGGCTGCGACGGCCCCGGCCTACGATAGCGGCGCGTATGACGAACCGCTCATGACATATCGCCTCCGACAGTACGATCGAAAGATACAGATGCTAGCTGCGTATGATGCGCCTGGGGCTTCTTCGTACAGGATCACCACCAACAACAGCTTCCGCATCTTCTCCAAAAAGCCAGAATTAGAGGTCCTGCACACGTCGCCAGCGATGCGCCAGCGCAACATGGCATCTATATCCTTTGACAACGACGGAGGGTTTCCCTGGCGACCGCGCGCGCATTTCGACTACACAGCGGATGACGGCTTGAGCTCCAGGTATAATATGGAGTCGATGAACTTTGAGGACTGGACTGTCAGCATCGGGGACAAGGCATATGTCTGGACACTTGCTATGCGACCGATCGCCTTGATACTGTGCGAAAAGAACTCGGATGCCGTCATCGCTCGCTTCACATTCTCAGACAAAGGGGTGCTGGCGCTGAGAGGGGCCGAGGTGGGTGAACTGGACATTTACCGTGACAGCCTAACGCTCGCGCGGGACGGCATTGAGAGAGTGGTCTGCGGCGTAATGGTCGTGGTTACTTTTTTCAAAAGAATGGGTAGGAACTACACCAACCCGAGACTGAATGGGCTGGCGAGAGTGGGTTCTCAAACAGGGGAGATGGCGCTACCTTCGCTGCACCGGGGCTCAACAGCGGGCTATTCGAGTCTGGGTAACTGGGCGGGTTAGATGTAATATACCCGTGTGGGAATGCGATAGTGTATGATGCAGCCATGTATACAGGAAGATGTTCATCTATAGCCAAGCACGTGCATGCATGCACCCGGGCGACAAGCGTGAACACAACGTTGAAGCCAAAACGTAGACGTCGCCGCCGGTGCAGTTGTAGCTTGGTATAGCTTGGTACTAGCCCCGACAGCGGCGCGGCCGACCGTTGAGACGAGAAAGCTGACACAAGATGAAGCCCCATCTCGTCATTGCAAAATTGCAGCCCTGATGCTTGAGCCTCTCTCCTCGGGGCGGAGGCATGGTAGCGACGAGCCAGGGCTTCCTGGGCATGGCCGTGTGCAAGTTCTGGATCGCAACGAATCCAGCAAATCTGCCGATCAGTGCGGCAAAGTGGAGAAGGGGCCCGCCCACGACGACAGGCCATCCCCGCCCGCCAAGTCGCCCCAAACGGAAGAGAACGGTAGAACAGCAGAACAGCAGAACAGCAGAACAGCAGAACAGCAGAACAGCAGAACAGCAGAACAAAACACCTCTGGCGCTGCACGCACCTGGGTCGCACCGGCTGTGGCTGAACAGATGCCACGACGCATTGATTCTGCTGGCTGCTGCAAAAAAGCTGCTCCGGCCCTGCTTCAAGGCCTGCCCCGTCAGCTGTGGCAAGCCCAGGCGGCCATCAGGGTCTGGCCTCATGAATACAGGCCGTGTTGCTCTGCAAGCGAACATCAACGGCCAGCGCCTCTAACCACAACTAACCGGCAACTAATCTTTCCCGAAGGGCCCGGGCTGTAGCTCTTCCACTACAGCGGACGCGACATGCTCCGTGGGACTCGGCCGCGTCCTGGTTCCTCTTCCTTCGTCTCCAGTTTCCCTCGGTCATCAGCCCACCAGAGCATCAGCTCGTCCTCTCTTTTCGCCCTCGCTACCTACTGCTGAGATTAATCTATCGTGTGCAACCCGGCCGAGTCTTGCTGCTTATGGCCTAGCAGCCCTGCTCGTGCATTCACTCCACCACGCTTTGCCTTGTGCACGCCGCTCCCCAGATCCCATCGAGATCCTCTGTCGATCTCCCACGACACCTCCGAAAAACTCGGCCCATTTGCACCCAGGGGCATGGGATACGCACGACTGCTCTTACCTTCCTCCATCGCCCGCCATTGTGCCGCTCAGCTTACTGCCAACACTTGCCTGCCAGCTGCGACCTGCGAAACCTATACGTCGGGACGCCTGTCCCTCGAGACATGGTCAAGATGCGCATCCCCATCCGCGAGCAATTGGGCTGTCTGGTGCTGCTGGCCTCGATGATAGGCCTGGCCGTCATAGCAGTTGCGACATGGGTACTTACTGCCGCCGAACTACTATTCTTTCTGTTGCTGATATTGCTAGCTCACCAACCACAACTTTGTCCTGGACATACGGTATGGCCATCTCAGCCCTCACGCACCATCTACCCATGCCCATGCTGACCTCTGTACCAGATCCACCCGCCTCACATTAACCGCCTCCCTCAAAGCTGCACAACTGTCCTCTAACCTGGCGCTTATGCAGATACTGGTCCAGCAAGCAGCAAACCGCCTCTCACCACAAGCCGCCCTTAGTCGCTACTATGGCGGTAACAATACAGAGGATAACTGGACTCGAGTAGGAGAAGACTTTGACGCCGTATTTACTGGCGACGTGCGGACCCGTGTCGCTATCCAGGCCAAAATCTACCCGTACAACTCATCCGAGAATGCCCTCTTCACCCGGACCGCTCTTAGTATGATGGACGTTGTGCTGCCAATCCAGAAACCCGATGGTGAGAACGCAACCCTAGGCGATCCTGAATACGGCTTCATCCCCGAGCTCTACCCCGACTTCTCAGTCGAGACGATCGAGTACAATGCCACCATGAACATGTACAAGGCACACTACCAAGGGCGCACAATCGACAACACTAGTTACCTCTTCATCGGCCCATATCGTGTCAACGAGACTCTCAGCCTAGTCTCAGTCACTGCGCCCATCATCAACAACACGTCCAATATCGATACCCTCGGTTGGCTCACAACTGTTCTGGATGCCTCGCTTATCACCAACGTCGTCAACGCCATGGAAGGTCTCGACCAGAGTGGCCTGACCTTGCTGTTTGGACCTAGCAATGTCACAAACGTCTTTCCTTCCGAATACCTGTACAGCGCTACGAACCCTACTCCCCCAGAGGACGTGCAAGTACGCTTTCTTGCTCCGCCCACGCAACGAGGCGACGTACAACGACACGGGCAGTATGGTTCCGCGCTCGACCCGCCGCCTTTCGACTGGACGCGATATCCCGCAATCCGCAAAGGCTTCACAAAGCCTACTGGTGCCACCAATAATGCTGGTAGCATCATTTCTACGGACAATGAGGATGGCGACGACGTTGCCGTTGGCTACGCTATCGTCAACAGCTCCATGGTTGATTGGATGATCGTAGTAGAGCAGACGCACAACGAGGTCTGGGGACCTATCTACCACTTGCGCAACGTCATCATTGCCTGCGTATTTGGCACCATTGGCGCCCTGTTGCTCCTCGCGTTCCCAGTAGCGCATTTCTCGAGCCAACCGATAAGAAGACTACGAGATGCCACCAAGAAGACTGTATCACCGCACATGTTCGACGACGATGACTTCAGTTCGCAAAACGATGGCGTGAACGAGGACGCGGACGATGCAGTGTTGGCACGCAAAGAAGGCTTTTTCGGCCAAATCATCCACTACCGGAGAAATGTAAAACTCAACCGAGCAGAGAAAAAAGAGGCAGAGAGGCGGAGACAGTTCCGCATCCCAACCAAAGTCAAGGACCGCAAGCACTTCATCCACGACGAACTCACAGATCTGACTACGACCTTCAACGAGATGACCGATGAGCTGATGATGCAATATGAGAAGCTCGAAGAGCGGGTAGCGCAAAGAACGGCAGAGTTGGAGCAGAGCAAAAAGGCGGCAGAGGCCGCGAACGAAAGCAAGACGTTGTTCATCGCCAACATCTCGCACGAGTTGAAGACCCCTCTGAACGGTATCCTGGGCATGTGCGCTGTTTGCATGTCAGAAGACGACCCAATTAAGTTGAGGCGGTCTTTGGGCATCATCTACAAGAGCGGAGACTTGCTTTTGAATCTGTTAACAGATCTACTGACATTCAGGTAAGTTTCGTTCTAGCAACAGCCTGTCAACTCGCTAACAATCAGCAGTAAGAACCAAGTTGGACAAGCGCTCAGTTTGGATGAGAAGGAGTTCCGTTTACGGGACATCAGCTCGCAAATCTTGGCTATTTTCGAAAAACAAGCAAGAGAGGGCGATATTCAGTTGGCTGTGGAATTCGAGGGACCGTACGAAAACAATCTTGATAGCACCGGGCGACCCAACGAACTACGTGATCTTGGACCTTTTGGACTTGGCCGGTTGAAAGACATGGTTCTATACGGAGATCAGCATCGAATACTTCAAGTGGTTATTAACCTGGTGTCCAACAGTCTCAAATTCACTCCACCGGGTGGGTCGGTTACACTCACGATTCGATGCCCTGGAGAGGCCCACATGTCAGACAGCCGCAAAGCCTCCCTTCAATCCCGACAAAGCTCTATGCGCAACTCGAAAACTCGCATAAGGGCGTCTGCTTCCGAGGTGGGATCAATATCGGTGGCAACACCAAGTCACTACGACACTGCCAACGTAATCAATCCGATGGACAAAGGCAACGCGTATTCGCACTACATGGCCCAGGAAAGAGCCGCCACACCACCACCGGGACGGTGGCTGTCATTCGAATTCGAGGTGGAAGATACCGGCCCAGGTATACCCGACAACTTGCATGCTAAGATCTTCGAGCCATTTGTTCAGGGTGATTTGGGTCTAAGCAAGAAATTCGGGGGTACCGGTCTTGGCCTGAGTATCTGCTCGCAGCTCGCAGGCTTGATGAAGGGCACGATTGGCCTCAAGAGCGAAGTCGGCCATGGAAGTGTGTTCACCATGGTCATTCCATTGAAGCACCTCACCAGTCGGGCCGACAGCACAGCAAGCTCAAGGAATATCAATCTGGAAACGGGGACTCCCCGGCGGAGTCTGTCGATCGACGATCCCCCACGTGGTCGGTCGCACGATGACGCGCTATCGGGCCGCTCGATACAGTCTGGGGCGCACAGCCCGATCAGCACCGGAAATACAGCCGCCACCGCGCCAGCGGGACCAGTGGCCTTTGAGACAGACACCAAACCCCGTCTTGTCGGACTCAGCCAACCGTTCTTCGCTTCCAATGCGCCTTTGGAGTCGCCAAACTCGCAGGTAGCAGCTATGAAGCGGGTGGAGGCCGAAGCCACGAAACGGGGTGACAAAGTCAAGGTACTTGTTGCTGAAGACAACAAGACCAACCAAGAAGTTGTCCTGCGTATGCTGAAGCTAGAAGACGTCTACGATGTAACAGTCGCAAAGGACGGCCAGGAAGCGCTCGACAAGGTCAAAGAAAGTATGGAGCGTCAGGCCCCATACAATCTCATCTTCATGGATGTCCAGATGCCTAACCTAGACGGTCTGCAATCGACACGACTCATCCGACAGTCTGGTTTCTTAGCACCCATCGTCGCTCTCACCGCTTACGCCGAAGAAAGCAATGTCAAGGTACGTACCCATCCCTCCACTCCACCCACCCATGCCATACATGCTAACACATGCCAGGAATGTCTCGATTCCGGAATGGACTTTTTCCTCTCCAAACCCATCCGCCGCCCCGCCCTCAAACACGTCCTCAAAACATACTGCCAGACCATCCCCGAAGAAGAAGCCGAGACAACACCCCCAAACACGGCGGCTGCAGCTGCAGCTCCAATACCGAATGGTACTACAAAAGCTGTGGCGACAACGGGGTCCACGGCTCCTTTTACCGTGTTTGCGGGTACAAGTGATAGACCGCCCGCGAGTGAGTCGCCGGCGGTATCACCTATGACTTCTCCCGCCGCGTAAAAACCACCAGTTCATATTTTCCCGCCCGCCCACTTTTTACAGTCTCGTTTTGCCGTTTTCAGATTGGCTTCTGTTGATATTCTCGCTGCCTGCACGATACCACTTTAATCTTTTTTTTTTTCGACTTTCGACTTGGGATTGCATATTTTCCTTCCTTCCTCTCTCTCTTTGATCACGACTTGTTGATTTGTACATAAGCAAAGCATGGCGCTGGTGGGGAAACACTTTTTAAATCTTCTTTTCCTTTTCTGTGGGGCTCTTCTATTGGTAACGGAGTGGTGGTGCACACAAAACATACATGGACTGGGTTATTCGCGCTTTTTGGCGTTTATTGGGGTGGGGGTTAGATGTTGTTTGGGCGACGACGACGAAGAAGAAGACGAATGTCTGGGAAATTTCAATATTTCTCTTTCTCTTTTTTCCCTGCCTCTCTCTCTCACACACACACACACATTCACTGTGGTATGGAGTTTCTGTGCGCTTGCATGAGAGGTGAAACGTATATATTATACTGCTTGCAAGGTTCATTCCTGTGTTGTGCAGTGCTGTTTAGTTTACAGCTTGCATTTGATTGGAAAAAAGGAGAATTCAACAACTCTGGCAACCGCGCTCTTTTTATTGCGTGTTACAAATCTACTCATCATTGTGCTATTGTACGTCTTGGTGATTTGTGAAAGAGAATGAAGATTTTCTACTTACTATCTTCTCTACTCGCGCTGATGTTGACGAGTCAAATTTCGACCCATGGCATCACGTGAACGAGCTTGGAAAGACGGTGATGTGAAGCTAATTTTTTTTTTAAAGTTTTTAATTTTCCACATTTTTAATCCTTTTTCCCCTCAGATCTTTGCCAGATGCATACAATGTCTCTTTCAAGAGATAGTGTAGCTTGCCGGCCTAGAACCGTGGCAACTTTGCAACCTGCTATACTACCCTCTCCTCGCAGGTATACTCATGACGGTTATGAGAAAAAATAGCCCGAATCGGTCTGATACTGAGATCTTATTCGTTGTCTATATGAACTAGACAACGTTCTCAGGCTCAAGCACGTGCGAAGATGTTGTCGTGCTCGTCATCGTTGGCGAGAGGTACGGGCCGTGCGGCGAATCCATTCACATAGGGACACAAGACTCCAATTTTGCCCAATAGGGCAGATTGTGCTCATGACCGTTGTCTTCTTCACTATCTCCATCGTTAAGCAGGATTGGTTCAAACACAACCGCTCCATGCGAGAAGATATATCCGTCGTCGAGAAACGTCATCGGCAGTTCATACTCTTCGCGAAAATTCTCTTCGACTTTTCGAGCCCACTTGACCAGCCACTTTCTCCGCGACTTCGTCGTGTAGAAGTCAGATACGTCAAACATTCTTCCGCTGTCTTCTTCATGAGCGAGAAGTCTGACTGTTGCGCCTTCGTTGAGGAGGGCGGCGGCTACGCTGTGCGTGCATTCGAGATCCGGTTGGGTCCGGTTATACCAGCACCTCCACTCGACGATGATGATGAGTTGGAAACCGTTCTTGACGCGGATCTGTAGTAGTGACTGCATCTCGCGCTCGAATAATTCATAGCCTGTTTCCGTCTCGAAGTAATGCGATGTTCCAGACCTATCCTTGATATGAGAAGATGGTGAGAGGCGGAGTTCGTCACGCCGAATGTGATCCACGGGCTTGGCGCCTAGATTGAAGTGATCTGTATTCAGGAAGCTCGTGAGTCGATCGAGACGATCGGAACAAAGGCGAGTGATGCGCATGTTGCGGTAATATGCTTCCGTGGCTTCCCGGGCGACGTATACGCCGACGAATTGGTGCTGGACCCATATGGGGAGCTCCCATCAGTCGAAGCAGCAGTAGAGGCTATCAGTGCATGCGACGGACCAAGGTTGGTCATTCACTAGTTTCTGTCGGTTATACAAGTGTGAAATCGGTAGAGGCCCAAGTTTTGAAGCTGGACACTTGGAATACAGAGTTACGTCTTTGAACACAAGACGTTGCATTGCGTCGTCCCAGATGTGATCATATACCAGGCGCCTGAGTTCTGACGGAAGAGTTGTCTAGAACTTAGTAGCAAAGTCGCAACATAGCGCCGAGCCCACGAGTAGATTGAGCTTGTCGCACTGCTGTTCGACGTCTTGCTGAGAGAGTTCGAGTGATACGGTTTCCTTCTTCAGCCGTTCTAGTCTGAGAGCGAGGTCAACATGATGTGAGCATTATCGCAGTGTTGAACTTACCTTGAACTGTTTGCAGCCTTTTTGGCAAAGAGCCTGTTCAAAGTCAGTGAGTGAGGTCTTAAGTGACATATGATTGCTTGCGACGCACCTCGAAAGATCTGCCTGAGCGGCCTCGAGGGACGGCTCAGGGGCAATGCTTGCCATTGCGTATGCAATCCTGTTGCACCACTGGAAAAAGTCTTGTTGCGGGTTGATAACGGAATTGTGAGTGAGTGAGTGAGTGAGAGCGGGGTGGTTGTAAACAGTCCGTAACTAGTTCGCGCTTGGTCTCTGCACAAGTGTACAACATAGTATGGACCGTGGGTAGGTAAGCCCATCGAGTGCGTCCCTTCTTCTCAAGGCACTGCTGTACCACTTTCATGAAGGCTTCTTCAGTGGAAGGGCCTGCTGGAGGGGAGAGCTCGAGGTAAAGGTCGTTCAGGATGGCTTCGGGAAGATCATGTTCGTTGGCAGAGTCATCCGTTTCGTCATCGATATCCGTATCGTATGTATCTGATTCGTCCGTATGATGATCAGGAAATATTTCAGATAGGCGAGAGCGAGTTCCGTTCAGCATTCTGTTCATGTCATCCCACGCTGCGACCTTGTGTTCGGACGAGACGTCCGCAGCGTCAAGAAGCGCACGCTGTTGTCGTTCCATATCCTTGACGTATTCAGCCGCACTATCCACTAAGCCGAGATGTTCAATGCCGCTCATGACGAATGGCTGTGTGAGGGGTTGCTTTAGAAGAGAGATGTGAAGGTTGAAGAAGAAGTTGGGGTTGAGATGGTTCGGTAGGCGGGGAGCGAATGCGCCACTAGCTCAATACCCTCCGCGACCTGTCGCTTTCGCATCAAATGGTACCCTTCGCAGTCTTGGCATCTTCTACCCGGCTTTGCGGAAGTGAAGTCTTGTGCTTTTACTAGATCAGGTTGCAACAGCATGACGGCTCGATTGCAGACGTCGTAGGGTAGGCCTGTTGGGCGTAATGATCTTCAAGTGTTCATGGTTTCGGAAACGAGAAGGGAACGGATATGTCAAGGCCAGGATTCGAGTGTTTATGGTGGCATTCGTCTTTCGATTCTTGACTAGCATAGCTCATGATATACGATACGGCGACTCGTCCCTGATGATGTAAATCTCGCCCACGAGAACAGTCAACCCAACCACCATAGTGATTGCGATAATGGGAAGGTTGACTCGTGCGAATTCCAGACCGCCGACGTGGATGTGCTTCCGGTCAAGAATATCGCGCCACAGCATGCCAGCCAACGACGCACTGAAGGCCAGACTGAATGCACCGTAGTTGACCCCTATAGCCATGCTGGTTGCACGTTAGACCAGGAAAGCTTAGCACGGAGTTCCAGATTTACCTGTAGATTGTGCCCCAAAAGGTTCTGTCAGATATCGGCGTCCCGTTCTGGCGGTGGATCTCCTCCCACGCTTGGATGACTCTGGAGATGAGTATAGTAGTGCCAATGTTTGTGCCGGCAAACTGACAAAGACCAGTTAGTCGCATCCAACATGATCACCAAGCGGAAAACTTACATTACACAATATGACTGAGACGAAGCCCATGCCACCGATAGCGCCCACTGTTCCAGTCTTCTCAACCCAGTGGTCCCAGGCATGGGCGAAAACCGGTACCCAACCTTTGGTGACCAGAGCCTGAACCAAGACGAACATACAGAAGGCAAAGGGTACGAGTGCTAGTGGGAGGTGGTGGAATACCGTCATAGTTGTCGGAAAGGTTTCCTGCGCCCACCTATATGCATCGCTGATCAGTGATGATAGCGTTGTCGGCACAGGCTTTTTGCTCGGTTCCGATTTCTTCTCTTCCTGTGAAAATGGCTCGTGCGCCGCCATCTCTCGCGTTCTCCCACTTAGTACGTGACTTGAAGCCTCCGCCAGTGAAAGAGTCTTCTCATGTGAGTCCTGACTTGCATCCAGGGCCTCTTTAGCGGCTATCGCATCCAGATTCTCTGGTATGGCGGACATCCTTCTTGCTTGCTCTCTTTCTGCAAGCGCAGTTTCCGCTCTTCGTCGACCTTGTTGGGCAATGCTTCGTGTCTCTTTCCTATTGAGCCACCCCATTGTAAGATCGAAGCAAAGCATGACGAATGCAGCCGGTAGCGTAACCCAAAACACTGGCCGCTCGTGCGTACCCGTGGAGGCAGCATTCAGAACAAGCACTGTCACTAGCGTAGCTGCCATGATGGCCGCACCGAACATGGCGCCTTTCTTGTCGAGAAACGGATTCAGGACTTCTTCGAGGGACATGGTCTTTTCTTGTTCTTCATCGCTGTTCGGGTCGCTCTCATTGTCATCGAGACCACCTTTGGCGAAGGGAATATTGGGGTTTACAGGCGGCTTGTTCTGTCATGTTCTTAGATTAGTGAACATGATGAAGGTGGATACCAGCTTCGTACCTTGAGTTCGTCTGGAAGATCCTCCATCTTGATAGATGGCGGAATGAGGGACTCATCGTGGAAGATGATGTACAGCAAAAAGGGATACAGAACAATGCCCGTCACAAGGACTGGGACGATGACGTTGGCAGTGTACTTGATGAAGGTAATTTGGAAGGCTCCTGCCAGTACAAGGTTCGTAGGGTTGGAGGAGACGAGTATTGCCGATGCAATGTTTGCGACGGAGAATTGGGTGAATATCCACGCTCTCGGATGCTTGATGTTGCTTGATACACGTGTCATATAAGACAAAAAGGCAGTGCCAGAGAGGATCACAGGATCGTTGCCGATGAGAGCCGTGAGTCCGAAGAAGAAGGCATACAGATAGAAGAATAGCCTGTGACCGACTTTTCCTCCTTTCTGCAGGACTTTGAAAGCCAGCCATCTGATCAAGCCAGAAGCATCCACAGAAATAGCGATATAGGCTAGAGAGAGGAAGAAGAGCATGATATCGTATGGAACGATTCCTTGGTCCCCAAGAGTGCCGCCGCTTACTTCTTTGGATCCAATAGCAAGAATCGCAAGCAGGAAGAGATCCGCTACCAAAGGCGCGGTAATGAAGTTCATGGGGAAATCGAATCGTACAAACGAGCCGGCTTTGCCATTTCGAATCCTAGTTGGGTGCTGTGGTGGTGGTATAATGCGCATTGCACTAACGATATTGAGGAACGGGGTCCAGATGACCCGCGGGACGTAGATTGGTATGCAGAATGGAAACAGCACATTGATGTCTGCAAGTATTCAGGGTTAGTTGATGTTACATAGCAGTCAATGTTCTCACTCAACTTACTCGTCAAAACAAACACAATGAGCGTGACTATGGAGCGCCATTCCTTGATCCTGTTGGTATCAAGATCAGGCCTTTCTGGCTCGGTCGCACGTGAGGCGAGCATCTTGCGACTCTCGTCAACACCAGATAATTGAATAATGAATTGATATTGTTGGAGGAAGGGACTTGAGAGGAGTTCCAGAGTCGAGATGCGGGACACTAAGCTTTCCAATAAGGCCCGATTCAAGGGTGAGCGTTTGTGGAAGCCAGTGCGCTGGGCTTGATTGTCGCCGCACAGGTCAGTGCTGGTACCCAGATGCCATGTGAAAGATGACGCGCGACACGAACATGGTAAGAAGTGAGGCTTTTAGGGTCTTGTATGATTCTGACGCTGATGCAGATGCAGGCGTCTTTAGCTAGTTGGTGCTAGAGAGATGGCGGTCGCTCTTTACAGACCGGGATTAAGGTTTCACAGCCCACTTGCTTAGTTGGGCTGCTGCTAGGCTGCCTCATCAAGCTTGCAACAACCAGGCGACGCAAAACTTGTCGCTTGCCCAACCCATCAATAGCCTAAATACGCGCGGCATTTTTCAAGCGCACTGGTTCTCATTTTTTCTACGAGATCGCTATGTCTTGCTGTGCTTTGTCGCAGACTCCCGCACTGTCTAGGTGGGCCCGAGGCAAGACTGCTCGGGCAGGTCACGCTCCTCACTCAGCCACCACTCGCTCTATGCAACCACAAAGGCTCACCGGTAAACTATGCATTACCCCAGACGATTGGTGATCTACTTGGACGCCTTATTGACCGGAGTTACGCCCGCTGCGCAATTCGTAATGCCTATGCTGCTGCTTTTTTCGCCAACATGATCTGTACATAATAATGTCTTCTTCTCATCTACCAGCGACTATACGGTGTGAACATGTCGGCTACTCAAATACTCTCGGATGCTGCGACGCAAAGTGCTGCGACTTCGACCGCCTCGGCTTCAGCGTCTAGCGCTACATTCGACGTTGTCTGTGCCTGGCCAATTTCATCCAACTACGGCACCGGATCTCGTGTGAGTAGCTCTCCAACTACCCCAATAAGTGGGCTTTGGCCTATCAGAAGATTGACGTGGGGATCAAGATCCTTTTCTATGTCCTTGTTGCCGCGTGTGTTACTTTTCGCAAAGCGGAATGGTTGCGGAATACGTGCTTAGCTGCCGTTTTGGTTCTCCCGGCAATCTCAGCTCTCCAGGGTATCGTGCTCGCCTCCGCACACAAGAATGGTCAGTTCTACACCGCCAAAGAATGCTCCCATAATACACACCTCTAAAAAGATATCTTTACAGGAGCGATTGACCTTGATATTTTCGGGGCTTTCCAATTCTGCGCAATCGGAATCTTAGCCGCGCCGCTAACGGTGCGGGTGTCGCGCACGTATTTCTACACGCCAGGAAGGAACATCATCTTTCTGTGGACCATATTGATACTTATGGGTCTGTTGGCATTGTGCGTGGAGTTTTACCGTGTGACGCCGACCGAGTGTAGCATCAACGTCAACAGCAAAGTGCACCCAGGAAGCGCCGACTTCCTCAAAGAGCATCCCAATTGCAACATAACATGCTCTGAAAACGAGGGACCTAAATCCGCTCTTCGAGGTGGATCTGCTTCAGACGTCTATGTTATTCCTGTGCCACGCATCTTGACATTCAACGCTGGCATGCTGCTTGCTGCTGGCTTCTGTATCCCGGCAATCCTCTCTCTCATCTTCACATGGGACAAGGTTCTTGAGGCCAACTGGGAGAGGCGGCGGAAGAGATCGTGGCATGTGCAAAAGCTAGACGATCCAATCGAAGGCGCCAATATGACGGTTGGTGAGCTGAAAAACGTCAACGAGCTTGTGCGACGGTTTCTTACTGTCATCGAAATCCCACTCTTTGGTGGTGTGATACTCACTATCATCGGTGTTGGCGAAGCAAACTTCTTCAGTCCTCAAATGTTGCATATGACTGAGCCCATGGCCTCTCTTGGTAAGAAATTTGAATTGCTTGTAAATCATTTATTAACACTGAATAAAGGACAATGGTCACCTATAGCCGGAACCATTATGGCTGCCTTGGGATCTCTGTATATACTATGGTCGACCAGCGACGAAAACGATCCTCCGGAGAAACGTGCCATACAGCGCGAACACACGAACTCGTCAGTTCACAGCCAAAGCAGCACTCAATGGCCATCTCAGAGACCAGCGCGCTCTCCAGATCGATCGCCGAGAAACTCTAACTTGGAAGTGGCTAGCCAAAGTAATGCCTTAGGCATATGTTCGGAATCACCAAACGAAATTGCTTTGATCCCTACTATTACACATCCAGGCTCTGATAGCAACTATTTCGACGAGATCTCCCAAGGAACCCATCAAGATGACTACCAAAACGATCAGCCAACAGCCGGCAGACACAAAGTGCGTAGATGGTTGACCGCTGCTGGAGATTACCTTGGCGACGCTGCGCACGAAAAGCTCGATTTGGAACACAAACGTAATGAAAACGAAGTGCGAGCATTCCCAGAAGTTCCCGGAGAGGTTTTGCGAAACCCAGCTTTGGAAATTACCAGCAAAACCTATGAGCGAATGAGAGCAAGCAGCACATATTCGCCAAGCATTAGATCCACGTCAGATATCGGAGGCAACTCATCACCACCTCCTGCGAGTGAGTCGCCGCGTCCAGAAACCAGTCCTAGTCGGCCACCAAAACGACGAGCGACGCTGGAGGTTCCGAAGGAAGTACATAGGAGGAGCGAAAGTCACGGATCAGTGAAATAAAGCACACCCAAGATCACTATCATCAACTGATACTGCTTTTATCGATGCGCTATGCGTATACACGCTGTGTCGACCGTGGGCGGTGTTGCTACAATCCAAACCAGGCTTCCGACACAGACAGGTGCGATGGAACGCTATGACCCACGCCAACCGCCCAAATACCCTCCACATTCGGACCAAAGTCGTCAGTTCGATAGTTCCTCTCCGGGGTATCTTTCTTCGAGCTCGTCGGCGTAGTGCTGACTCCAAATACTGTCGTCCATTGCTTGAGCGTCTCATCGTAATTCTTAGGCGACAACGTTGAGTCAACCGAACCATGCCAGAATTCTGTGCAAAAGATGAGCTTCATGAAAGCAGACCCCGACCATTTCACTTACGCATCCGTGGCCGCGTGCCATTGTATTCAGGATACATTCCGCGTACAACGTCGCCCCAATGTTGCGCCGTCGAGATGGACTGCCCACCAGAGCACGTATTATTCCACGCCGCCGATGCCCCAGAAGCGGAGACGAAGCATCCAGCAGGAACACCAGAGTATAAGGAGACTGCAGTGATGAGCTCGGGGTACGTCGCCGCCAGAACATTTGACATCATAGCACCAGACGAGCCACCAGTGACGAAGACCTTCATGGGGTCGATCTTGTACTTGTCGATCGCGTACGTAATCATATTCGCGATGGCGTTCGAGTCGCCGCCACCATTGTGAGTTAACGAGGCTTTACTGGAAACGTCCCAGCACTCGGTTGTCGAACTTGGCCAGACTGTCACATAGCCTTTGGCATCGGAGCCCTTCTTCCAGGGGATCAAGGCATTTTGAAAGTACTTCTGTGCTGAAGATTGACAAGAATGAATTGCTACGACCAGCGCATCGCTTTTGACTTGGTCGGGTACATACACCCACCTTTTGAGCACTGTAAGCGACGTGGAAGGGAGAAAGTGGGGGTGGGTGCGTACATGCCGGGCTTCGCTTTTGCATTACCGCCATAGTTTGGGACCTGCGTCAACTGCGCGGCAAATACTGCTGGACCAAACGTCAGAATCGATATGAGAAGAGACTTCATTCTCGCGAGTCGGATGCAGTGGTGGGGTTTGGCAGATTTGCCCCGGAGCGTATCAGTTATATATCACTTCACAAGCACCACCCTCCCCACATTGACACAGTGGGGACCTTCCCCATTTGTGGCAACTGTGCGATTCTCTTTCTACGAATTTGCTCCAGAAGTAATTGCGTAGCGTGTGATACGTATGTCATAATATATCACGAGCTGCTGCCGGTTAAAGGGCAGGGTTACTCACAATCAAGCTTTGATGCTAAGCACTCTCGTAAATTAAATACACGCATCATTCTCCGCGTCAATCATTAAAAAACTATCGTCATGAACTCTGGTGCGTATCTTCATTGGCCAAGCTCTCGTTTGAGATTCATTCACTGTATTTCGTTGAAACGACACCACTATAAAGACAACAGGCCCTGCGGACATTCAAGTAGCGCCATCGGGCGTACGGGTTGCTGATCTGGAGACCTCGCTGGTGATGAATTGAATTTGAGTGAAATTGGAACTGTGACGAATATACCGTATCTGGAAGTTCTTTTGGACAGCCTCGAGAATCGTTAAACCGATGTGAAGCTGTGGGCTAAGATCCTATCATCAAAACCTCCCAGTAACAAGCCAACCTCCTTCCACTCAGACCCTCACCACCTTCCCACGCCCCAGCAAAACTCACAATGCGCCTCACCATCCTAGCAAGCCTCACCCCTCTCCTCCCCCTCACCAACGCCCACGGCGGCGCCCTAAATTACACAGTAGGAGAAACATGGTACCCAGGGTAACTAACCTCCCCATCCCCTCCCTCCCTCACCCTCTCTGTTAAAAACGCCCCCTCCCTAAAGCTACAACCCCTACGCCATCGACCCCACACAAAACACCGCCCCCTCCATCGTCCAACGCGCATGGTCCTCCAACAATCCCATCCTCTCCCCCACTGACCCTTCCCTCTCCTGCAACGACCCGGGCACGCCCGCGCGCGCATCCATTCCCCTCCTCGCAGGACAAAACATAACCGCCGTCTACGGCCCGTGGCTCCACACCGTCGGGCCAATGGTAACCTGGATGGCGTACTGCGCCAACTCTGCCAACGACTGCGGCACCTTCCCACTCAGCAACGCATCGTGGTTTAAAATCGGGGAACGAGGGTTGCTGCAGGGGAGCATACAAACTGGTGTGTGGTTCCAAGGCGCGTTCTCGCGCTGGGATGGGACGCCGAGTTTGTGGGAGGAGAATGTACCGAGGACGCTCAAGGCGGGGGGGTATTTGGTTAGGCATGAGATTGTGAGTTTGCATTCGCCCGGGAGGCCGCAGTTTTATGTGCAGTGTGCGCATGTGGTTCTTGGTAGGGAGGGATTGGAGGGGGAGGGCGTGTTGCCGGGGGAGAGGTATTTGGGCAGGATTCCTGGGGTGTGGAGTATGGACCGTGAGTTACCTCTTTTTCCTTTGTTTGCTAGAGATGGGGAAGGGGGGTAAGAAGGCTGACTGGGTGTAGAACCAGAGATTAATATCGATATTTATAGCCCTGAGGTGGCGAATAGAACGGTGAGTGCAGGCGGCGATGGAGATGGGGAGACGTGCTAATGGAGGTGTAGGTGTATGATATTCCGGGTCCGCCCGTGTGGAGGGGGTAGCTGGGAGGTATTTGGAGGACTCGTGTTCTTCGTTGGAGTTAGGCGAATAGTATCAGGAAGGTATACATGTCTATCAGTCAGATTAGATTCCCTCTTCTAGAGCATGACACATCACGCGTTCTCAGCACAGCCAGAAGATAGTTAGCACATGTGAATCGCAATTCCTCCTCCATTTCAGACCCTCAGGGTGGATACAAGGATATATGGATACATGGACCACACACGACACGCCCTTTTAGACCTCCTCAGACAAATACATGGCCCGCAGACCCTGCAGATCCTCAATCACCTCATCCAGCTGCTCCGGTCCTTGCAACGCTACCACCCGTTCGTAGATGTCAGCGACGCGTGACTCCCACGCAGAATCTTCGTCTTCTTCTTCGTCAGATGAGCCTGTGTAGGATTCCAGAGCCGAGAAGTTGTCGACTGAATGTCGTACGGGCGAACCGGGAGACGGGAAGCCGAAGGGAAGGGATGGAGGGGAACCAAGCGTCGAGCTTGGTGTGCGAAGGGAGAGAGGCAGAGGGCGATCGGGCGCTGTAAATCATTAGCACATGAAATGACATGGGTGATATCTGCTCCTGAAAAATTTCATACTGTTTGGTGGGTAGTCCCGCTTGGACGACGCAAGAGAACTCAACGACGTCGAACGTAGAGTAGCCTCACTGATCACTCTTCGGCGCTCGGCACTCAATATCGGAGGGAGGGAGTCGACGCGGGGGAAGACGGGATAATCGGTGGCGCGCGGCGGAGTCGTAGAAGCACCAGCAACCATGTCGACACGATACTGTTTTCCGGCAAGGGTGACGTGGGGCTCACTAAAATACACCATATCATTAGTCTCCGTCATCATTCAGTATCCGGCTTTTATCCGGATAGATGGTTTCGAGACGTGAGGTGGGTTGGCCGCCAATCCCGTCGCCCTAACCCTGCGTGACACCAGTCTGTGCCTGGATCACGCAGGTTGCGGATGCCGGGGATTTTGCGGAGGGTCAACTGTACTGGAGGTTTAGCATACACTGGGCGTTGGTTGAAGACGTCGTCTAAGAGCCTCCGGAGATGCTCGTTGCGGATGCGCATTAGGTTGTAGCCCTAGCACGGTGTGTCAGCGGAAGTCGAGCAGGGTGGATTTCAACTCGATGCCCACATGATCCAGGCCCAGCTCTCGAATTTCTCTCCTAGCTGTCGCGTAGTTTTCGTCACTTGACTTGATCCAGTAGCTAAATAAGGAGAGGTTCACGTCGGCGATGGTCTCGTCTTTGATCTCGTCCGCAATCCGCTTCACATCATCCTTGGTGAGATTGACATGGAGAGATTCGTGGTGGTAGCGGTAGAGACTGTTGTCTATTGAGGCTTCGTCCTTGCCTTTCGTGCTGCGGCTGGCATAGTCTTCTCTTGCATCGACCTCGTTGTCATCACAATTCTGATCACTGTTATCGTCGACATCGTCATCATTGAAGGTCACATATGCCTTGGCGAATGCAGCAAATTCCTCGTCGCTGAGTGCTCGGAGCGCATTCAATTCTTCAGGAGCTTCCCCATTGTCTGACCGAGGGTCAGTTTGGTTCATTCGCGTTAGTGGTCGTTACTCACCTGGTGTGTCGGCCTCGTCAATAATGCTCCCGCCTGCGTGTTTGCCCGCACTATCGGAGCGCTTGAGACTATCTGGTGGATAATAACGCACAGTCTTGATGCTAGCATTGTCGTCCTCATGATCAGAGCTCTGGATACTAGCTAACTCGATGCTGCCGCTGATACTGCCGCGGTCGTATCTTTCGCGTCGGAAAAAGCGTCCAAGGTTTCTGATACTGCCGCTCTTGCCAATTCGCTGACGCTGTTCTAAGTCATCATTACCGACATTTCCTCCGACATCGCGCTTGCGGGATGTGTTCGCGGGGTTGATGTTGCGGTTTTTGCTTTGCTGCGGGTCTTCGGGCTGAGTGTAGAGCGTCGACACCACGTCCGGCGAGAACATCGTCGCCGCCAGACTTGTCTGTAATTGCATGTGTGGGAAATCCATGACTGAGTTTCTAAGTAAGGCGCTGTTGTGCTGTTGTGCGATACCACGTGGTGCCGGGTAGAAGTTCAATACTAGGTGTCGCCGCGTTGACGTGAAGTCGAAATTGCAATGTGCGGCGTGACCAGGCAGTAAAGTCGCGCATTGACATCAGTGGTTAAAGTGAAGGTGAAGACCAAAGGTTTTCGTGAGCCTCGTAGACTTCATACTCCATTACTGCGAGGTGACAGTGAAACGACGACATGGAGGTGCCAAGAGCTGTTGCCAGTTCAATGACATTGTAGATACTGAGGTGAGAGTGAATGCTATAGCCATCAAGAAGATTGGCGAGGTTCTGAGGGAACGAAAGACTGCAGCATTGCCACTTAACGAGTTTGTTTGATGCCTCATGAGCCTGAGGCCGTTTTCTCTTCCAAGCAACGACGTTGATGAGGTGGAGCTACATATTGGTCAAGTGCGCCTCGTTAGACCTGCCAGCAGAAGCCCTAAGGCGCCCCATAGATGACCCAAAGACCACGCCTGAGGCAGATAGGTAGCCAAAGAAAAGGTATCATTCATCGCATCTTTGGACCGGAAGACAATAGTTGTGAAGGAGGGGCGTAAATGTATCGATACGATGTATGGTTTCGTTAGCTCTCATGGACCCAGGGTTGTTCATTTGAATAGTCCTTGGTATCACTGCCTCGGCCTAACCCATCGACATCAGTAGCAGCAGTATCATTTGCCTTCAACTGTTCATTTCCGTAGGGATGAGTCTGAGACATTTGCAATCAGTCAAGGGACGTCAGGATTAGAGTGAAGAGGGGTGATAACGACACGAACACAGGCAACCCCAGCAACCCTTTTAAAAAAGCAATCCAGGAACACACCATGCTTTGGTCGATTCGTTAAGGGCGAGGCGGTCGGAAAGCTTATCGAAGAATCGCGAGTCGCCCTATCGATCTCGTGCTCATTCTGTGGACACTTGTACACGTATTCGATTGTCTCTCTAGAGCAGGTGTGTCCAAAGTGAGGAAAAGAGCTTCACGAAGGAAGTAGGTGGCCCACATCCAACACGCACTAAGTGTTGGAGGGTGTGGGTAATTCCAGCCGGAAGGAATGCTGCAAAGCGACGGGCCGATTGCTTGCCTACGGCAGGCAGGTGACGCCGTTTCGCACGAAGGATTTGTGATGGGAAGCTGATCTGGTAACCAACAAGCACATGATGGCAACAATCTCCCAACAACACATGCAAAACAGGGTAGATGAGGAAGGAGATGGGGTCGAGGTGGTGGAGGCTCGACGACATTTACGCGTCTGACTTGATCGCCGCGGAAGCCTCGCCCCTTCCCGAGGTCCACCCACGCCGCCCACGGGCTCGGCGCTGTGCTCGACGTGCATCTCACTGCTTTTCGCACTACACGCATCAACTCCTCCTCGGACAACAGCCATTGTCGGTCAAGCTTCGCCCGCATGCCGTTTCGTCTTGGACTTTGTCTGGGCGATCTCCATCTTTCCCACCTCCCGAGCTTCTTGGCTTGGGGCAGGCGATGACTTGTTTTCCTATCAATTACCCGAACGGCGCCCGTCGTCTGCAACAACACATCGCCTACATGACCCCTCACGCATGCACATCGGCTTAATTAAAAAAGCATCCTGAATGCGCTTACTATACCTGCAATGGGCACAACATTGAGCTGCCTGCGCCAGTAGTCGTAGAGATCTACTCGCACGGCGCTTAAGGACGTTGTACAAAGCTGCACACAACGGTTTTCTGCCGCGAGCAGGATCGACTTTACCCACTTTTTAACAATGTCGATATTGCGGCGCAGACATGACGCCCTCAAGCCTCGGCACCGCCCTGGGGCCTGGGTCACGATGAAGGACATTTCGCTGCTCGACACTGTGACCACTCACGCGACCGGAGCCAACTTTGATCAGCAAACTCATGATCCTAGCTTCGGGCTGAGCGTCTCGGGAACGAGAAGTAGACGAGGCCGTATGGCGACGAACCATACTCGAGAACGCCTTCTTCTTCTGGCCTGACTATGAGGTCAGAAGCCCTGGCTACACCTCAAAGCAGACAGTTGTCGTGCCTAGCTGAAGGTGCTCGCGGGCTGAAGAGGTGCCTCGCGGACCTGATTTGCTAGGCCCTGCAGCGAATGGGGGCTGTGAGCCGCCGTCTTTCGACCCCGAACCACGGCAGCAGATCTCAGCCGTTCAAAAGACCGCTGGGTGTTGGCCCACCCCCCGGTTCCCCATTGCGGGCTCTGTAGATTCCGCAGGCGCTGTCATATATGAATTTTGCGGCGTGGTCGACGCAGCTTGGGCGCTGCCAGCCAATCGAAAGCCGACATTAGCGCCTTTGTGTGTTGGGTCGCCAATCATTCCCTGCTCGGTCGCATTTCTAACGTCCTTCACCCTCTAGGAGTTTCCCGCACCATGTCCCAACGGCGGGGTCACTACAGGCGGCTCTCGAGACTTTCAAACGCGTTTACTCGAACGGCGTAGTTCCACGTCGCCACCAGGATAACATGATTGCGTTGACAGATCTCACCGCTGCAACTGGCGTAGTACGCATCGTCACGGCGCGGATGACGCGTGTGTGGTGCATTCATATAGCAAAACTGTAGCCTGCAGGCCTCATGTGGTACCGTTACCAGCTCTCTGTTATCGTCGCGTTCCCTCCTGGGGCGCAGTCTCTCTTCTCCTCTTTTGTTCGACTTTACCGACTTTACCCACTTGACCGGAAGAGTTGCTGTGCCGCAATATCACCCATTCGGTATTTGCTTATGCCCTCGGATGCTGCTTTTGCCTTCTTTTACATCCTTCGCCGCTGCCATTCCCGTGCTTTCTTTTCGTGTCGCGCGTCTCACCAAACGACATAATTACGCTCCCGCCCATTCTAGGGCTACGTGCACGGAAAAGCTTGTCACATACTTGGCGCGGTGACTTCCCCATACACATGGCCACTCTTTCTGTGCCGTCACCTGGGCTCTCTTCGACCTCATTGGGCGCTAGTATCCACAGACCACTCTCTACCCACGGACTGCCAAAGCAGCCGCGTACCATGTCACCCGAACGACCACATCGTTTTTCAGCAAAGAGTTACCCTCCTCCCGCTCTTATCCACACTCCAATGACACCACAATCACTGGGGCCAATGTCTCCACCGCCAATGTCAGCAAAGTCGTTTGGCACATTCATCGACTCCGAGCCGTCGACGCCAGCCTATTCACCAAGGATAGACCATGACTGGGACAACTCATCTGTTGTCCTGGTTCGGCCCATGTCGTCATCTTCCGAGCCGTCAAGCCCTACAGAGCCGGTATGGCGGATGCTGAAGCCACTGCCTGTGAAGGCACCACCCAAGTCCAAGTCTACGCCCGTCGTACCTCAGACGAAGACTCCAGGCATTACTTCCAAGGAGTTACTCTCAAACACCTCGCTAGCTTCCCACGCAACCAAGGAAACAAGGCACGTCAGTCAGCCAAAGCCAGTCACATTAGCCGATCTATCTCAACAACACTACCCACCAAAGAGCGAAGACATTGATCACGACGAAGAAAAAAAGTCGGGAGAACAAAGCGCCGGCACTCCTACAACGGCAGCGTTCGGCAAGCTAGCGTCTAAGATGAAGCTCATGCTCCGAAGAAAGAACACAAAGGCAAAGAAGGAAAAGAAGAAGAGACAATACGAAGAGGTAGACCGCATAGAAGATGTGCATTGGACGGAGATGTGACCTCTGGCTATGAACAAGCACAGATACATCACGCGTCATCACCGTCAGTGTACATATCGAGGCAGTTCAGAAAGTGGCAGCGTTGCACACTGTACTAGAAGGGGTAATACAAGAGCGACAGAGGAGAGGAGCGTTTCAAGTTTGCACGTATTGAGCAGGCTGATTGTCCTTTGTGTCCCGATCAGATTATCGTGCTGCTGGCCACCATCATCAGTCTTATCGGCGTCTTTGGCGGGTAATCATTGTCCACATCTTTTTGTTATCAGGGAAGGTGTTCTGAATGGCCATGCTTTTCATCATGAGTTGCACAAGCAAGTAACGAAGATACCCAATCCTTAGGAAATAGTCTGAATTAGTAACCCAACAATTATCCTCATCTATCAAGCTTGTAACGTCAGCTTCATCAAAATCGTGCAACCAGGCTGAACAGCTAACTTCCAGGCCTGCCAGGTAAGATTTTTTTCGCCGCCGTGGAAGCGCCCACCATGTAGCTCGAGAAGAATCCACCCAACGCCTCCGTTGCTCAGCCCAGGGCTGCGTCTCCTTGCTTACACTGCGCCCCACCCGAGGGCGGCTTTCCACCAGGGCGCTACCCGCCTTCACGTGAGAGGGCGATCGACAAGCGCACGCACAGACCACCAATTCTTGGACCACAACCATCAACATCTCCGGTCGGCCAAAGTCCACAAAACAAGCCAAAATGATACCAGGGCGATGTGGAAGCACAGCACGTCTGAAGCTGGGTTTACAAATCCAATCAGCTAGACGGCTGCGCCCGCTATCAGGCAGCAGCAGTGTCAGCAGCACATTCCGGCCACAATGTAGCGAGCGGATAAAACGCGTTCACGCCAGTTCGACATCACGTGCCTTGTCGCAAACACCATCTGCACGGCATTCATTTCTCTTACAGACAAAAGCCCAGCAACAAAAGAAGAAGAGTTCCCAGCATGTCATTCCCCCGCCATCACCAGGACCAACAGCCCCCTCTATCCCACACCTCCAGTCCCGGTTCCCCACCAAAACCGTCATCGTGCTTGCCCTCGTCGGCGGGCTGGCATACTACCTCGTCGACATTGTAGAGCCGTCATGGACCGACGACGTATACGCAGCCTTCGCATCCACCGATACCGCAAGCAGCACAGCCACACCCTTGCACTTCTACCGCAACCGCGAGGAATTACAGCATACACTCGACTACCACATCCCAGACCCCAGCCTGCCCCTCAAAGACGCGTCCATCGCAAAGTTCTTCTCGGACCAATTCGACAAGCTATGTTTCGGGTGGAAGATGGAGGCCTCAGACGGCGAAAAAGGAGGAGGAGGGATAGAAGGCATGCCCTCCTCCGTCTCGATGCCGATAACACACGGGTGCCGCTTCCGCAGCAACGAGCCATGTGAAGATTTCTTCGCGCTGGGAACGAGTCCCGGACCGGGTGACAAAAGCTGGAACTACTGGGCAGTCCTAGACGGTCACGCCGGCCAATACACCGCCGCATATCTCCAGTGGTGCCTCCTCCCCATGGTCTCGTCGGCGCTCGCCACACTCCCGCGCAACGCCTCCAGCGCCGCCGTGGAATCCGCGTTAAAAAACGCCTTCATAAACGTCGACCGTACAATCATGGAGCGCGCAAAAACAGCCGCAAACTGGGCTCCCGCCGCAAACGCAGCCGCAGTCGCTTCCCTAACCCCCGCTTTTGCGGGCAGTTGTGCCTTACTCGCCGCCTTTGACCCAGACACGTCCACGCTCCGCGTAGCCTGCACAGGCGACTCGCGCGCAGTCCTAGGCCGCTGGGACAGCAGCACACAGTGCCACACGGCAATCCCCCTATCCGAAGACCAAACGGGCTTCAACGAAAAAGAAGTAGCGCGACTCCGCGCCCAACACCCGGATGAACCAGATATCCTGGACCCAAAAACGGGCCGCTTGCTCGGCCTGGCGGTTACACGCGCCTTTGGCGATCACCGCTGGAAATGGGATAATTCGCTTGTGAAGGCATGTCAGCACAAGTTCTGGGGCACCGCGCCGCGGCCCGCATCCAAAACACCACCGTATCTGACTGCAGAGCCTGAAGTCACGGAGACGAGCGTCGTGCGTGAGGACGTCGGGGGCAAAAGCGATTTCTTGATCCTGGCGTCTGATGGCCTCTGGGATCGCATTTCTTCAGCTCACGCGGTGGAATGCGTGAGCCGCTACCTCGACGCCCGCGATAGGGGAAACGGCGTCGTGGCAAACGACCCTGTTCTCCTGCGTAACCCCCCGGATTTTGCCGCCGCCGTATCATCTTCTCTATCGGGTCTCGAACCGGGTGTCACGTGCGACCCAGAGGCAAGTCATGATGTGGATTGGAAAGCGACGCCAGAGTACTTTGCTATTGAAGATGAGAACGCGGCGGTTTGTCTGGCGAGGAATGCGATGGGGGGCACGAGGAGGGCGCTTTTTCTCGGACTGTTGACGGCGCCCGAAGGACTGAGTCGGAATGCGGTTGATGATACGACGGTTTTGGTTGTGTTTTTTGATAGGGTTGGGGAGGGGAAGGGGAAAGGTGGGGGAGAGGAGCCTGGGATGAAGGAGGGGAAGAAGAGGTGGTGGTGGCCTTTGTGAGTGAGAGAGAGAGAGAGAGAGAGAGAGAGAGAGAGAGGGTGTAGACAGTGTAGATGGAGGGAGAGAGGAAGGAGAAGAAGAAGAAGAAGAAGTGAAGTTTCCTTGTATTAATATACAGAAACGATATAATGTATGTATCATGACCGCGTGTCAAAAAGAAAAAGGGGCATCGTCTTCATACCCCCGCATGGTTTGGTTAAGAAAAAAACCAAATAACCCCCTACCCTTTCACACAACTCGATCTCCCAGTTCGAAACAAACAAGAGAGAGTGTATAGACAGTCGCTCACCCTCTTTCGTCCTGTCCCGTGCCTTCGCACTCCCTAAAACGCCATGAGAACGAACCCCCCTATCAGCCCTCCATCCAACCTATGCAAATGCCCAGCAAAAAAGGATAAGAATCATCATCAACTCTCCGAAACACGTAACATCCTCGCCCTGCGTCTGAGTTTCCTCATCTTCTCACACTCCTCTTCGTCGTCATCACCCTCATAATCATGATCATAATGACGCCTCAACATCTCAGCCGCACGAACCCTTATCCCATGTTCAAACTGCAGCGCCAAGGCAAGCATACGCCGATCCTTGACGTACCTATCCAAGCACGCAGCCGCCTAGGCAGGCAGCGCGGGAAAAAGAAGAAGCGGAGGCACACGCCCGCCGTTACTTGCCGCCGAGATGTGCTTTTTGATGATATCAAGGGCGAGCATGTCATTGTAATACTATTGTAAAAAGTCTTTTCGGACATTGATGAAGGCGCCGTGGCCGCCGTCTTGGGCGAGTTCGGCGACGAGGGCTTCGGATTGTTGGACGAGGCGCTCGAGGGCGGCGGATGAGGATTTACCTAGAGAGACTAGAACATGTGTCAGTTGGCCGACTGTTTTATAGGGACAAGGTTTAAAAAAGAAGAAAAAGAAAAGAAAAGCTTATAACTTACCCAGTATCGCGCTGTTGAGCTCTTCGGCTACAGGCACGCGACCACCGACTTCCAGTAAAGGCGCAAGCATACTCTCTCGCGCATCGGGATAGGCAATGAGAGCAAATGTATCTTCGAGCGCCCGCTTGACTTCTCGCCTTGGATCATTGGCGAATTCAGCCTTGAGTTCCATGCCGTAGGCTATCGTTTCATCGGTTGCCCTCGCGCTTTTCGCTTCTCTGTCCTCCATGTCGTCATCGTCATCTTCCAGCTCGTCGTCCTGGTCTTTATTATCCCAGCTGGGCGGCGGGTTATGCACGCCTAATTGCTCGTCTAGCTCCATCTCAAAATCGTATTCCTCGGTAGCCGCTGAGTTGCGCTTATTCTGTGTTGAACCAGCTGGTCGTTTCGACGTCGCTGCGGGTGTGGGTTGGCATTGTGCGTTGAGCTCGCCGCATCGTCGGATCATTTCGATGAACTTTCGGCAGCGGAGTTTGAAGTAGATGTTTTCGTTGTCGCGGAGGACCGAGGGGTAGTATGCGGTGGTATGCTTGAGCGCTTTGTCAATGTCGCCCTCGAGGATGGCTGTGCGAATTTCTGAGCAATGTTAGCATGTCTTTGGTAGTTCATGGCCGTCTAATAGACTCACTTTGCCTATTCAGCGCATCCAGGTCTTCTACAGCGGTTCGATAGGGAATGTCTGCATCCTCGTCATTCGCAAGCGCTTTGGCTTCTTCCACAATCTCATCCGAGAAAGCTCGTGCCGTCTCAACGTAACCATCGTGTGCTAGGTATTGCCCCACTAGCTGGTGTATTAACGCATCTTCGCCCCCTACTGCGCCTGATTCCATCTTGGTCCGGGCAATGTCTGCTTGTATGGTGGCCTTTTCGTCTTCCACCATCTTGTCAATATCGAAAGCGAATGGCTCCTGCCCAAAGTTGACGCGCACTGTCTCGCCCGGCTTCTTCATGCCTACAGTGGGGTAGTAAGGCATGTTGGGTTTCAGGTCTCGAAAAGCGGTGCCTGGACTCGTCAGTAATGTGCCTTGTCTCAAAGACTACCATACTCACCCAGCATGTGTCCGTTCTTGGTGAAAAAGGCAGTGTTTGTTCTGAAATTGATGCCACACCCGACAACGTCCAGGGTGCCAAACTTGGGACCGTACGACTTTCCAGAAGTGGTGTTACTAAAGACCTGTCCGTCGTCGCCATGGTACGCATACGAGTCCGGCTCCCAACCTGGTATTCGGCTCAGGGCGACCTTTGGTCCTGAGAAACCAATTCCAATCATCCTGCTGCAGGGTGAGTTAGTCGGCGTAACACCAAGCGTTGAATCTACATACCCGTCTTTGCCTTTAGAAATGACGGTGATTTCGTAGTAATAGATTCCGCACTGCCTCGGCATGGGGAAATCGGCGCGTACCGCTGCGGCCTCGTCGTGTGTCTTTTGCGTGCCAGAGAACTTGGCCATTCGTCCACCGTCCTCGAGTTCCAGCTGGTTGAAGCGGTCGCTGTCGTTCCATCTTGTCGGCCAGGGCGCTACCGGCTCGTCTACAAGCACGGGTGCGCGCTCGATGACCTCGTGGGCGAGACCCCGGTGTGAAGGCGCCATCTTGTGGAGATTGACGCTACTTGAACTCGTCGACAGCGATCCAGCATTGGACGAGTGTGCCGACTTGTGTTCCCGCTGCGCTGCCACCTTTGCTCCATGTGTGTCTTCCAGCTTCTCGGCGTGCTTCGATCCTCGCAGATAGGACGGTACAAAGAAGGGGGGTATGTCTTGGGCGGGCCCTCCCACGCCGTTCCAATAGCCGGACTGGCTGGAATAGGAGGGCAGCGGGCCGCCGCCTCTTCCGAAGCTTGTAGACATGTGGCCGTCGGCGTCGATGGAGCGAGAGAGGCGGTTCGGGTTGGTGGTCAGGGTGTTGTTGGCAAGGTGCGAAAAGGCAGAGGATCGAGAGGGTTGGTGGAATGAGCTGCCGCTGCCTGCTGAGCCAGCGGCGACCCGGGCCCAGCTTTCCCTACGAGCGTTCATCATGGCGATGGTGGGTGGCGCCGGGTGCAACTATGAGCGTGTTCGCCGTGACGTATGGAAGCGATCGCAAGGGCACAACACGCAGTAATCGCGACCAGAAATGGGCGGCCGGGCGGTAGAAGTCGCTGCAAAGCTCGGGAGCGATCAAAGACAATCAGGACGCGTAGGTAATGGCGCCGAGTGGGTGAGGAGGTAACTCTGTGCTGGCAGGTGCAATCGCCAAACGTCAAGGGCAAGAATCAACGACAGCCAGGTTCCTGTCCAAGTACCGTGACAAATACATTCATGGTTCCATGTGCGGTGCAATTTGCTACAGGCAGAAGCGCTGGCCCAGGGTGAGTTCAAGTCGTGGGTTAATCATGCTCCATGGCTGGCCGGAGGTTTAGATCCAGCCGAGCTATCGGTGACGATCCCCGCAGTCCACGGGTACGATAACGCCATCCACGCGGTCACGCTCGCGAATGTCCAGGGAATCATTCATGCATGTCGATATTTTCAGGCAATCCCCAGTGTCATTATTTGAAATTCGAGCAATATGATTCAATCATGGCCTCACTTCCGAGATGTATAGAATACTAGGTACATGGTCACCAAGTCACCAAACTGCCGACAGGTCAAGACGATGAGCTAATGGACAATGGTATTCACTTCTCGACGCCTCATGATGCTATGCAAAGCTACATGTCGTCTTCCCTACTCCGCCTCCATATCTATCCAGTACAAATATAGTCGCAAGTCGAATCCGTGCTTAAGCGCCATGGCCTATCCTGCTTCAAACAACCCGGAAATGCCCTCAGATAACGCCTTTTGGCCAGGCAGTCAATGCCGTCCGTGAACGCCAAACGTGATCAGAAGATACAAAGTGAATACAAAAGACATACCGCAAAGAATGGACATGATGAACAGCTGCGATAGGGGCAAACAGTATTATGTGGCTGACAAAGGAAAGGCTAATGCTGCTCAAGCAGGAATAGGAGCAGGCGAACTGGCCATGCCGTTCATAGGCGTTTGTACCGATGTGCTGTCGCCGTTGAGTCCGCTCTTGTCGCTGATGGCACTGCTCTCGTCCTTGAGCTTTGAGTCACTGGTGCCAGTGCTGTCGCTCTTAACGTCGTCGGCAAAGGCAGAACCTCGGCCTGGTTGGTATGTAGGCACTTGCCAGAGGACGCCGGTAAAGCTGCGGACCTGGAAGCCCTTCTTCTCCCATCGACGGCACTTTGCGCCTGTCCTGTCGAGGGCGCGAAGACGCTCGTTGATGGCTCCAAGATTTGCCTTGGGCCCTGCCTTGTTGATGGCTGCCGGTGTGGTAAAAGGCCCCTTGGAGTTGGGGTCGTTGATGATGTCGCCCATCTTCTTCCTCTTTGGCCCTGGCTTGGCCTTGGGTTGCTTTGGCGTTGTAGCGCCATTCGAGCCAGCCTCCATCTGAGAAGCGCTTCGCTTGCTGCCAGGCTTTGGCCCCTTCTTCTTGGCTGATGGAGGCGCGAGCGACGATGGCGTGCTTCCGTTCATGTTGGGAGTCGACTCGGCAGGCGTGTCGGCGGGAGTGGGTTCGACGATTTGAGGCGTGGGTGTTGGTGGAGAGGGCTTTGCGTCTTCCTTGGGTGATGGCGCGGGCTGGTGTGGGAACTTGGTCAGGGAGTCTGCTGACAACTTGAGTGTGACGACGAGGGTCTTTGGTGATTTCGTGGTCATGTTCGCGTGCAGGCCGACGCGGTGGTGATGAGTCGAGATGGCTGCAGCGGTGAGGGCAAAAGACAGCGGCTCCGCGTGTCAGCGTGTTGGCTGTCGAGCGTCTTGTCGGCTAGGGTGGGCAAGTGCGTGCGGCCTCGTCAGGAAGTCTAGGTAGGTATCGTGGAGCAGACGATGATGGCTGATGCAGAGAGAGAGTTTGACGAGAGAGATGGGGATGAGGATGGAAAGGGAGAGTGCGCGGTGAGGGTTGCCGCTCAGGCAAAGAAAGGGCTTCGGCCCAGCTGGGGTGGTCGGCTTGCCAGATCATATTGGGCGGAATCGCTAAAACGTTCTGTCTCTGTCGCGCGCTCTAGCAAGAGGTGAGGACCACACGGCCCCCTTCGCCCCGATGACAAGGGCGCTAACCCGATTGGACGACCTGATATATGCCGTCTTGCAGTAATATGTTTGGATATATCATTGACATGATTTGGGCATTCCAGTTTGCACGGCACCGTCCTGTTTGCTGTGCTGCCAGTAATGTTGGCGTTCTGCTGGGGGGGTCCGTGTGGCATTGCTTTGTAGCATGGCGAGCTAAATTGCGCGTTCCAGTTCCTGAACGGCGGTAGGGAGGCATCGCGCATCCTCGCATGCCGCACCAACACAGCCTTTCTTCCATCCCATGCAATCAGGGAAATGGTGCAGTCGGAAAGAGTCCGCTCGCAGCTAGACGTCAAGTGCATTCCATGCTTGTTTTTGTCTTGCTCTGCATGCTTCGTGGCCGCCCGCGCTCTGCCGCGCCTTGCATGCCTGCCGTCTTGATGTTCGTGCGATACCCGACCACTCCGCGACGCCTTTGGATGATTCTCGCGGACGAGCGTCAGCTCGCCCATCGCCGCTGGCTCCTCGGCATATCCACCTGGCCTAACCAGACGAATTTGCGACGAATTTGCACCGGGCCTGCTGCCAAGCAATGAACCTCGACTGGCCTGTAGATGCGCCTCGAAATTATCTTCCGCATCCCTCCCAGATGCCCGACCGCAGGTGAAGAGGGTGTTGGTGTAGCTCCCTGCCTAGGTGGTTTCCATGGAATCAGCGCGCAGTTTCCTCCGCACCACGGCTTGCGCTCTTGAGGCGACGCCCTTTTGCATCGCCCCCAGCCCCCACGATGACGTTGACTGGACCACGGGCGAATACCAGGGAAAGTTCAGAATTGACGAACGCGATAGCACTCATTCGCGTGCTCCGCAAATTGGTCGCGATGCCGTCGTCACTCTCGACTAGCCGATCCGCGGAGTAGCTTCAGTCGGACAATGCTGCAGACGCGTTAGTGTCCCTTGCAGGATAGCCTATGATGAAGCAGGAATTTCATTTTTAGGTGTGAGTGAAGTAACGCAAAGGTTGGTAGCGCCCCGGGGTATGGAAGGTGCTTCGACACCTGGACAGCCACGGAAGGCACGACATACACGAAAACTGCTTTCACGCGCGACACGTGAATCCTAACCAAATCACTTCTATTCACCAACTACAAGTCCTCGTAATCATCCAACTCGTCCGCCGCATTAACAACCACCGCACTTACATTACTCACTCTTCTCTTCTTCCTATACAGCTCATCCACAGGGAGGTCGTCGTCCCGAAACCTCACCCTTTGCCACTTATGCACCTTATCCTCTCCCGCCCACCGCATACCTCCGCTCGCATCCGCAGCACGCTTCCGGTACCTATGTATGTCATGCGTTTGGTCGCATTCCTCCAACCCCTGTGCGACCTCCTGCCTTAGCTCTTCAAACCCAATTCTTTCTCCCACATGGCTCTTCAAGCACCGCCGTATCAGCATCTCTAGTCGAATAGAGTAAAGCTAATCATAATCGTACTCTTCAATGACTGTGTCGAAGAACTCCTCAATGCTTTGCGGTTCTAACGGAATGCCGGTATTGCAGCGATACATCAGGCACCAAATCGTGATGCCAATGAGGAAGACGTCTGTTTTCATCGGCGTGCGAGGGAACATCGGACCCACTTGTTCTGGGGCCTGGAAACCCGGAGTTCCAGACATTTCGGTATGGTAGTGGAAACCGAGAATCTTGGTGCAAGATAGGTCGCCGATGACTGCGTGTTTGTAAAAAGGACGGTCGTTCGGGTTACGGCATTCTGCTATGTGGACGTTGAAGGGTCTGAGATCTGTATGGCGGATTAGAATGGTAGGTGGCGGGATGGACAGTGATGTCTAGACTTACCAACGTGGATATATGGGTTCGCGTCATCTGCTGTGCGTCTGGTATGGCACGCATCTACCAGCTTGTTGAAAAGATACCAAACAAAGGGCTCGGGAGCGTAAGCTGTTGGCGGCGAGTTGGCTCCGTCGCTGATCACTTTGCCTTTGTCTTCGTAAAGCCGGATCAGTTGGCTCAAGGTGCCATAAGGAGCATATTGCTTATCTAGATTTTCGTCAGTGATTAATCACTTGTCTCTTTTCACGCAACTTACACAATTGATGGGGTGCTTGCCTCTCTGAATGATGGTATGAATATGCTCGCAGACCCGAAATCCCACTGTCGGGCTTATTGGCTTCGATCTTGCGATGGAGAAATAATTCTCGCGGCTCGCTACTCAGCTCATCCGGATGACGGGCCGCAGCGTCTTCCTCATTGTCGACCGATGTTACTAGCACGCGCTATCTACGTCAGCTTTCGTCTGCATGTAAGATTTGGAGACCTGTTCTGGTTACAACTGGGGGGTTGTTGCAGTTTGCCTGGACTTACATCTTGCACAATGTTTCTTCGTCAACACAAACCATGACACTCTTGTCACCATGTTGACACGGGTCAGGGTCAGGCCCATCTAGGTCCCAAGTATGCTCGTCGGGCGTGTTCAGCAACTCTTTGAGATACTCCGCTAGGTGCTGGTGCCTTGGGATAGGATTATCAATCGTATATCATTTTTCCTCGTCGACATCCTCCCACAATACCTGATAGGCAGCAGGCAGATTTTCAACAGCCCTCTGTCGCTTGAGGTGTAAGCGGACATACTTTTCTTCCCCTGGAAAAAGCGCACGAGGATAGCTGGCAAGCCTGGACTCCGTGTCGTCGTCTAGTAGAATCCATTGGAGACGGCCGTCATGGTAATCTTGCACAAGTGTGTCTTCGAAAGTGTTGTGCGTAGTGTCGGTCGCTACATTGCTCTTGTCCAAGGAATCTTCCACGTGAACCACCACAGCTTTCATGGGCTGCAGATTCGAATTCACGCAAGTCGAGTAGTAGTAGTAGTAGTGGAATGTGACCTCAGGCCATAACCACACTTCTTCGTGTTTTCAATCGTACGCGTCTAAAACTTTGCTTCAAAACTCGTTGTTCCGTTGACCCTTGAGATTCCGTGCCATCAACTCGTTTTGCAATTCTTGCTTCTTTAATCTGCGTCTCTGGCGACCGACGCGGATGTCTTCTTTGGTTGTAAACACTGGGGCTTGACAGGGGCAGAGATCGTGCATGTTGCGTAGAAGAGCGAAAATAGTGTGGAAGGCATCTTTGCTCCTCAAGAGCTGTACTCTGGTCTTTCGTTCAGCATTGCGAGGCCCCCAGGCTGCATAGTATATCCTCTTATCATGTGAATAACCGTCTCTGTAGAGGTCCTCCTTCTCTAATTCGTTGATGAAGAAATCGACTTCAAGTATATCAGCGCCTCAAACAGATTGCACTGCGTCCTGTCTCGACTCGTCCTCGTCTTCCATGACCCTCGTTGGCTCGTTCGCTCCCTCTTTTACTGAGGTTTCTTGTATACTCCCCGATTCAGGTGATAGAGGATAGTGCGTGACTGTTTTCGAGGCAAGAAAGTGTGGTGTCCCATTACGTATCCTGTTTCTTTTCCTGATTTCGACGAGCGCAATAAGCTGCATTTGATCCTCATCAAAATTACAGTGTCGGAAGCGAGTGTAAAAAAAGGCTGAAATAAGATCATCGAGCACTGTCGGTTGGGTTGTGTCCCCATTGCTCCCTGGCAGTTCAGATACTGGCCGACGTGGAATAGCGGCCATGATTTTCCGTGCGTGTTCAACTGTGTATGGCACAAATGACTTTGGGTTGACCCATGGAGAGATGATATAAGACGACGGATACAGGACCTCATCATAGCCATGTGCGAACCTTGTGACTAGGATGTTTCATGGAGCCAGATGGGAATCTTTCTGTTCTCTGTCGCATGTTGACAAAAGACGTAACAAAGGGGCAAATAGACAACAGAGGTTAGATGATGACTGCAAACCAGGTAGCAGCATGGAATAATGCAAACAAAAGAAATGAGTGTGGAGTCTGGAGGTGACACAAGAGGACAGGGAGTTGCTTGGCGGCAACATATCCAAGGAAGGCGCGATAACGTGGGTATAGTGTTGTGTAATTTATTTTTGGGAGCCGTATGCACTAAAACCATCCATACGCTGATGATTCAGCTGACCAAGCAAGTGGTGTCGCCCTTGGGGTCTCTTTCCCTTTTGTCATTTCGCTCTGATTGTGTCAACATAGTTTAGTGCCTTGTTCAGCCTGCGCGCCGTCTCTTCGTGCCGTTTTGGACTGCGTTCCCGTTAGTTTTTCGCGCTTCGTCTCCACTGACTGCCACCTCGTCGTCGTTCATCCATTCCCTCCCGGCACCAGGAGTGCGTCGTCTGAACTGACCAGCGCCAACAGCTACCACTTCATCCTCACTATCACTAGCCTCAATGTCCAGTATGATCGGCATCCTGAACTCGGCATCTCCCTTGGCCTGTCCGGGTTCGTTACCCGAGCTCTTGACTGGGTCCACGGTAAGGACGTCGACTTCTTCGTCTTCTTGATTGAGACGCCGCTTGTGTAATTCTTCGAGGGGTTGGATATCGAATTCGTCCTCGCGTTCGATGTATTCGACGTTTTCTTCTACTTCCAGAAAGTCTGGCGCCAGGGCGGACCATCGCTGGGGTTGCAAAATGGACCAAAGCCAAATGCGGCCAGAGTCAACGCCTACAGCAGCAACGAAGGGCCGGAAGGGATGCCACTGCGAGAATTAGTGCATGTTATCTCGATAGGATTTTTGAAGAACGAACCTCTACAACAGATAGCTCCTCCTTGGTGCCTTCTAGAATCTTGACCAGACTGCCTTGCCCGCGCTCCCATACATAGATGTGGTGGTTCATCCAAGTAGAGGCTGTCACGTATTCTCCTGTGGGACTAAAAGAGACATGGTTCCATGAGAGCCTCTGTACCAGATCCTGGAACTTGTGTTCCACCTCCAGCTGGAGGGTGTCAAAGTCCAACTTGGGGTCGCTGAGGTCTGGCAGATGGAGGGTCCTGACAATGCGGTCGCTAGAATTGAGCACTACATCTCTGCCCGAAGGTGTCAGACGGATGTATACTATGATGTTGTTGGACACTCTGAACGAGTAGCGCACTTGGTGCGTCTTGGTCTCTATGATGTTGAGCCAGCCCTTGTTTGTGCCCGCTATGATGTGCTCGCCCGTGGGGGTGAAGAGGGTCATGGTGGTGGTCTGCTTTGCATCCTGCGCCGTCTGCTTCTCTGTAGCATTCTCGCGTTCTATGTCGGTTCGATGCGGCGCAGAGGATAGAGGGTGTTTGACGGGGATTTCCTCAGACATGTCCACGATGACAGGCTGGTCTTCGAAGAGCGCGGCGACGAAGAGCATACTAGGAGTAATTAGAAATGAGTAATGCGATTTCAGTGCGGGCGCACATACTGGTTCTTGGGGTGCAACTCTGCTATGAAGACGGCGGCTTGGAAGCGGACGGTGCGCACCCGCGAGCCATCCTTCAAGTCCCATAGCACGCACTTCCAGTCCTGGCCAGCGCTGAGGAGGTAGCGGTCATTCGTCGACCAGCTAAGCGACTGCACTTGGCGCGTGTGGCCGCGAAGCTTGCGCGCGACACCGTTGGTCTCGATGTCGAATATGACTACTATGCCATCGTGCTGGTGTGCAATCAGCGGAATTCACATGCAAATGTCGAGATTGCGCGTACACGTCCGGATGCAAGCAGGTCACCGCGGTGACTAAAGCGGATTGAGGTCGAATGGCCGCTGCCTGCGCGATGTGAGTGAGTGCATCGCGTGGGGTGGTGCCTATATCAGAACTCACGCAGGCGGCCGGTGATGACATCGGGGCAGTCCTGGGCGAGGACAAAGGGATCAACCAGCGACAGATTCATGGTGGCGCACTCAGTGTAGTGGACGGAAGAAGGAGCTCAGCGAGCAGCATCTTCAGCGCGGCGAGGGCAATTGTCCATGCGCGCGCGCAGAGTGAAAGGCACATCGGCCTCGATGGGTGGGAGTGGGTATGAGGCTCCGCATGCGCACTAGCGCCGCAACCCGCCAAGACTCTTTGTCGCCTTCTGCCTTTGAGCGTGGTCTTCAGTCTGCCAGCACGCTCTCTCTCACCACCCACCCACCCCCCGCCATCATCACTGGCCGTTCTGCATTCCCAGAGCGCGTCTTCCACCCCGCCGACCCCCATAGTGCTCCCCCGGGCGCTTTTAATACGCGCGCACGCCTTGCGTCTCGAGGCGCGACCCGGCGAGCCCCCGAACCCCCGTGCAGCCTTTTTCCGCGGGTGCCATCCTTCGACTCTACAGCCTTTTGCGCGCGGCGCGCATCTAATACATTTCTGTCCGACCCGTTCAGACGACATAGCTACAACGGCAGCTCCATTTACTACTTAATACGCCGAGGCAGCGCTCCGCCCGCCGTGGCCACCGCGCGCGACGACCGATAGAACGGTCTCTACCGACCCTCTCACCCGCCACACCCCGTCGACACGGCCAAGATGCCGCCCGGCGCCCCCCAGCAGTCGAAATGTCCGCTCCGGACCATCAAGGAGATCCAGTTCGGGCTGCTCTCCCCCGAGGAGATCAAGGCCATGAGCGTGGTCCACATCATCTACCCGGAGACCATGGACGAGCAGAAGCAGAAGCCGCGCGAGCAAGGTCTCAATGACCCCAAGCTCGGCACTATTGACCGCATGTACTCGTGCGCGACATGCAAAGAAGACATCCAGACGTGCCCCGGCCACTTTGGCCACATCGAGCTCCACACGCCTGTCTTCCACGTCGGTTTCGTCGTCAAGATCAAGAAGCTCCTCGAGACTGTGTGCCACACGTGTGGCATGATCAAGGCTGACTTCGTAAGTCTTCCTACGTGAAGACAGAGACTTCAGACGCTTGGACTATTTTTGCTAACTGCACCATCAGAACCATCCCGACTGGCTCGCGGCTGCCAAGACCAAGGATGCGAAGAAGCGTTTCGACAAGATCTGGCGCATGTCGCGAACCAAGAACGTGTGCGTTCAGGATGTCGAGGAGAGCGGCAAGGAAAACAAGATCCCCAAGATCCCACACGGCGGATGTGGCAGCAAGCAGCCCGACACCATCCGCAAGGAGGGACTCAAGCTCACCGGTACCTGGAAGCAGAGCAAGAAGGACGACGACGATGGCCAGGGCGACCGCAAGGAAGTCATTACTCCCAAGCAGGCCCAGACCATCTTCAAGCTCATGTCTGACAACACGCTTGCCCTGCTCGGCCTGAACGCCGACTACGCTCGCCCCGAATGGATGATCCTCGACGTCCTGCCAGTACCCCCTCCGCCGGTGCGACCCAGTATCTCCGTCGACGGTACCGGTCAAGGTATGCGCGGAGAGGACGATTTGACATACAAGCTGGGAGACATTATCCGTGCCAACGGACGTGTTGCTGAGTGTCAACAAGAGGGCTCACCGCAGCACGTTACTGCTGAGTTCGAGGCTCTCGTACAATACCATGTTGCGACATACATGGACAACGACGCCAACGGTGTCCCACAAGCTATGCAGAAATCCGGCCGTCCTTTGAAGACCATTCGTGGTCGTTTAAAGGGTAAGGAGGGTCGTCTCCGTGGTAACTTGATGGGAAAGCGTGTCGACTTCTCTGCACGTACCGTCATCACTGGTGACCCCAACCTGTCGCTGGACCAAGTCGGTGTGCCCCGCTCTATCGCACGTACCCTCACCTATCCCGAAGTCGTCACCAAGTTCAACATTAGCAAGCTGACAAACTTGGTTCGCAACGGTCCCAACCTGCACCCCGGTGCCAACTATGTCATCAAAGCCGACGGCGTCCGTCTCGATCTTAAGCACAACAAGAACCTTGACGACCTGCGACTGCAATACGGATGGAAGGTTGAGCGTCACATTGACGATGACGATGTCATCATCTTCAATCGTCAACCTTCTCTGCACAAGGAGTCCATGATGGGACATCGCGTCAAAGTCATGCCATACTCCACATTCCGTCTTAACTTGTCCGTCACATCCCCATACAACGCCGATTTCGACGGTGACGAGATGAACCTTCACGTTCCTCAGAGCGACGAGACTCGTGCTGAAATCCAAAACCTGTGCATGGTCCCGAAGCAGATTGTGTCACCGCAGAAGAACCAGCCCTTGATGGGTATCGTGCAGGACACGCTTCTCGGTATTTACAAGATGACTCGTCGTGACAACTTCATCCCCATTGAGCAAGTCATGCCCATCATGATGTGGGTTCCTGACTGGGATGGCATTGTGCCTGAGCCCGCCATTCTTAAACCCCGGCCTCTCTGGACTGGTAAGCAGATTGTCAGTATGGCCTTCCCTCGCGAGGTCAACATCGAGAAGAAGGAGGGTGACTCCACACCGAGCAAAGACAACGACCTCAAGGATAAGAGTTTGATGATTAAGGGTGGCCAGCTCATTTACGGTCAAGTCACCAAGAAGATTGTCGGTGCTTCAGCTGGTGGTGTCATTCACATCGTGTTTAACGAACTCGGCCCCGACGCCGCTGTCAAATTCTTCAACGCCTGCCAGCGCATTTGCAACTGGTGGCTTCTGCATTACGGCTTCAGTTTCGGTGTGGGTGACACCATTCCGGATCCTGCAACATCGGAAAAGATTGCTTCCGAGATTGCCAAGTCAAGAGCCAAGGTCGAAGACATTATTGCCACAGCAACAAAGGATCAGCTCGAGCCTCTGCCCGGTATGACGATCCGTGGTACTTTTGAATCCAAGGTCCAGAAGTTCTTGAACGAAGGTCGTGAAGGTGGTGGTACCGCCGCCCAGACAAGTTTGAAGGATTTCAACAACGTCGTCCAGACTGTCGTTTCCGGTTCAAAGGGTTCTACTGTCAACATCTCTCAGATGGTTGCCCTTGTCGGACAACAAGCCGTGGAAGGACAGCGTATTCCATACGGATTCAAGTACAGAACGCTGCCGCATTTCTCCAAGGATGACTACTCGCCAGAATCTCGTGGTTTCGTCGAGAACTCTTACCTTCGCGGTCTCACTCCATCCGAATTCTTCTTCCACGCCATGGCTGGTCGTGAGGGTTTGATCGATACAGCGGTCAAGACAGCCGAGACCGGATACATTCAACGTCGTTTGGTTAAGGCGCTCGAAGACGTGATGGTCAAGTATGACGGTACCGTCCGTAACTCGATGGGTGACATTGTAGAGTTCATCTACGGTGAAGATGGTCTCGATGGAGCTCATATTGAGAACCAGTCAATGGACATCATCATGATTTCCGAGCCCGACTTCGAGCGGGCATACAAGCTGGACGTTCTGACCACCGATCAACCGGAAATCCCCGTGTGGAAGCTTGAGAGTTCTCCTCTGTTCCAGGGCGACGTCGATGTGCAGCGCGCTCTTGACGAGGAATTTGAAGCAATCAAGTATGATCGTGAATACCTCCGCGCGAATGCCGCCGAAGAGGATCTCGAGAACTTCCAGCTGCCGCTCAACATTCAGCGCATGATTCGCTCTGCCCAAGCGCGGTTCGGTATCAATCCAGAAAAGGCTGCCAGCAACCTCACCCCTATCGAGACCGTCAAGCAAGTTCGCGAGACTCTTGAACGCCTGGTTGTCATTCGTGGTAACGATGAGCTGTCCAGGGAAGCCCAGAGCAGTGCCACCTACCTTTTCAAGGCTCACTTGCGAGCTCGTCTGGCTTTCAAGAAGCTTGCTGTTGAGCATCGCCTAAGCAAGGAGGCGCTGAACTACGTGTTGGGAGAACTGGAAGATCGATTCCTGAAGGCTGCCGTCGCTCCTGGTGAGATGGTTGGTGTGCTTGCAGCCCAATCCATCGGTGAGCCTGCTACGCAGATGACGCTCAACACCTTCCATTTTGCTGGTGTGTCTTCCAAGAACGTCACTCTCGGTGTGCCACGTCTCAAGGAAATTTTGAACATTGCGGCGAACATCAAGACGCCGTCTATGCTTGTCCGCCAACAAGATTCCAAGGGCAGTCAACAAGAGGCGAAGCTACTGCGAAGCACCATCGAACTTACGACTCTTCGTTCATTGACGCAGGCTGTCGAGCTCTACTATGACCCGGACATCCAGTCAACCCTCGTTGAGAACGACCAAGACATGGTTGAGTCCTACTTCATTCTTCCCGAAGAGGATGAAGTCATTGAGTCACAGTCTAAGTGGTTGCTCCGTATTATTCTTGACCGCAAGAAGTTGTTGGACAAGAGTATCACCATCGGTGAAGTCGCTGGCAAGATCAAGGAAGAGTTCAAGCCTAACCTTGCAGTCATCTTTAGTGACGAGAATGCCGACGAGCAGGTCATGCGTGTTCGTTTCATCTGGGACCAAAACCTACAGAAGGACGATGAGGATGAGGACGAGCGAGACGAGCGATGGATGCGTAAGCTTGAGAAGCATCTTCTGGACGATGTCACTCTTCGCGGTGTTCGTGGTGTTGAGCGTGCTTTCATCCGAGAGCACACCGTCACAGTCGAACAGGAAGACAGGTCGCTCCTGCACTCCAAGTCCAACGACTTGTGCAAAGAGTGGGTGCTGGATACTACCGGTACTGCCCTTGCTGAGGTGCTTGCCATTCAGGGCGTGGACGCGACTAAGACCTACTCCAACTCGTTCATCGAAATCCTTGGTGTACTTGGTATCGAAGCAGCTCGAGCTGGTCTTCTCAAGGAACTGGGTATGGTCTTGTCATTCGATGGTTCTTACGTCAACCATCGTCACATGGCATTGCTTGTCGACATCATGTGTCAGCGTGGCCTTCTCATGGCTATCACCCGTCACGGTATCAACCGTAACGATACTGGAGCTCTGATGCGTTGTTCCTTTGAAGAGACGGTGGAGATTCTTCTCGAAGCTGCCGGCTTTGGAGAGCTTGACGATTGCCGTGGTGTCTCCGAGAACATCATGCTTGGTCAGCTTGCACCTATGGGCACCGGAGAGTTCGACGTTGTCATGGACAACGCTATGCTTCTTACCATGGTTGAGGACAACTCCAAGATGATGGGCGGTGCCGCCGGCGCAGGAAACTACCTGGAGAACGGTGCAGCTACACCTTACGACTTGGGCTCACCTACCTACGAAGGTGGCATTGGTGCGGGTTCCTATGACCAGGTCTCCTTCTCGCCAATTGCTGCCGCAGGGACTGGTGACATGTCAGGTGGCCTCACCGACTACGAACCTGGAGCATACGGTGGCTTTAGTCCGTGGGACGGAGGTAGAAGCCCAGGCACGGTTGGTATGTCTCCAGGATTTACCAGCGCAGTGTCGCCGGGCTTCTCTCCTACTTCACCTGGCTATTCACCTACGTCACCCGGCTATTCGCCTACTTCACCAGGAAATGCCAGCCCTCGCTTTGCTGCTACATCTCCTGGATACATGGCTTCTCCTACCTCGCCACACTACTCTCCGACATCGCCACGCTACGGTTCGCCAACGTCGCCATCGTACTCCCCAACTTCACCAGCAGGTTACTCGCCAACGTCGCCTCAGTACTCGCCAACATCCCCAAACTACAGCCCAACATCCCCAACGTTCATGGGCGGTGCTACTTCACCCGCGTACAGCCCGACGTCGCCGCAGTACTCGCCAACATCGCCTCAATACAGCCCGACGAGCCCGCAATACCAGGCTGGCAGCGATCGCCGCTCCCCTACATCTCCCACGTCGCCGCAATACAGCCCAACCTCTCCCCGGTACTCGCCAACTAGTCCTGCGGGATCCTTCTCCCCGACATCGCCGAGGTACAGCCCAACATCTCCGGGCCCTGCCTACTCTCCAACGTAAGTTACCCCAGGTCATAGTTGTAGACAACCTCCTTTTCTAAAGCAGCTACTAACTTGTAATTAGATCTCCAAAGCAATAGATGGGTTGCTGACGTTGGAATTTTTATCTTCTCTCTGTCTTATATGAAAATCATTTCTCTTCCTGGGATGCTTCGGGCGGACCGTTTGTTGAAGTCGAGCAAGCTATCTTCGTATCTGCCTGCCCTCTTTGTCCAACGTTTGACCTGAGTTCCTGTTCGCCCCCATCACGGCTGGTCTCGTACGGCAATTCGTGTCTGCATGTGGTCGTTCCTTTCACTAGGCCCACGTCCTCCTCCAGCAACGTCTTGTTTAAACGACTGATGATGGGCTTCTCTCTCGCACGGGTCTTATCACAACAACAATAACTTCTTCTTGCAAAAAACCGAAATCTGTACAACACACACTATTACCCCCAAGCCGCAACTTCCGCGGCACCAAAAACCTGTTTAGTTATCACTCTGCGCCACGAGATTGGATCTTTTACTTTGCATACAAACACCCTAGTCTTTTTTGGAAGGGGAGGGGAGTCAGTACCGGCGTATTCATTTTCCTTCTGGGCTCTTTTTTTCTTACATCATATCAAATGCTCAAAATGCGAGGCGTTAGCATGGGATTTGGCTTTGGCATCCTGGTACACATACATAACACTTTCTCTCCCTTTCAGTCTGTCTCAAGAGGAGGAGAGGGAGAGGGAGAGAGAAGTATCACGCTTGATCGTTATGTGCTTTTTCTGCGCTTTGTTTAGAACGTTCTTTTCTTATATTCAAGGGCCCGCAACAAATTGCGCGATGGGGCTTTAGTGCGTGCGCGAGGAAAGGGGGGAACGTGGTTTATTTGAACGGGAAAGTCTGCATTACGGGCATGGCTGGAAGTTAAGTCAGAGATGCGTCCATGTACGCTGAAATGAAAACATAATATGAATGCTTTCATGTTTTGCTTGTCTGCGTGTGTGTCTTCCTTGACTCTGTTTCCTGACTGCCTCCAATTATTATATCCCGACTCTGTCCAATCATCGCTAGAGGCTTTACATGTTAGTTTTAAGTTGAAAAAAAATCTCGCGAGATGTCTGGATATGTGTTTGCGGCCTTGCCCGGGGGTGCGAAAGCTTCGTTGGGGGGAAAGTGTGTGAAGAGGAGGGTTGGTCTGACGCTAGAGTGCGCATCTTGCCAAGCTCTTTGTGGGGTCTACAACCCCGCTCAGCCCGAGTAACGGGGCTGGTCGTCACTTCTCATGTTTCGTCATGCGTAGTCGCACATAGTTGCCAGATCTCAACTGTCACATCTGCAAATCGCACGATATTGGCTTACATTTCGGGTCCACAAACACATCCGCCTTGCACGAGGCGCGCAATCAAGACGACCATGAGAATCCGGAGGATGGCATGCAGCTCTGAACGTCTTGTTGGTATCTCAGAATCAGACATCTGATTAAACATCTTATCGGAGAAGGTTGGCAGGTGTTTAACCAACTCTGCCAGGAAGCGTCGAACCAAGGCGTATTCTGCTCTTTTGTGCATTGCTATGCCAGACAGTATTTTCAGAACCGTCCCGACCCACCAGAAATACGATTCCATTCCTTGGATCTTGTCTCGCGGCCGAAAATCAACTCTAGAATTCTCACAGTGCAATATAGAGGCGAGATGCTGTCTCACGAAGTTCTCGTTGATTCATCCAGACAACCGGAAGACGCCTCCAAAGAAGCATCGAGTGGCCGTGGTTACGAGGATGGCTCGAGGGATTACAAATAATTGGCGCGTCTGGAGATAAGACGTGGGATAGAGATTCATTTTGGCAGCCACTTGAACAAGTCCGCGTGGTTGATGTCACACGGGCATGTGTCATCAGATTGCCCCAAAACGCGCGATACGTTGCGCTGTCCTACGTAGGGGGGGGGGGGGGGGGGGGGAAGTTTTGCTATTGCAATCCAACGCTCAAGAACTCGAGGAGTCAGGTAGTTTGAACCAAGTTCAGCTGCCAAGAACGATATCAGACGCCATCACAGTTTGCGAGCAGCTGTCTCAACGTTATTTGTCGATTGATCGCCTTTGTATCATACAAGACGAGCTAGGCGCCGATTCAGTATAACTGAAACAAATAGCAAGTCTATAGCACCACGCAGTCTTCACAATTGTCGCTGCCGCAGGCGATTCTGCGGCATATGGCTTGGCAGGAGTGAGCAGTACAAGAAACGAGCAGCTCACTTTTGACTTGCACGACGGCTTAGAGTTAGTGAATGGCGTCCCAAGAATCGACAGAGTTTTGCACGAAAGCACCTGGTATAAGTATCCCTGTACGAACTGTATGTGAGACAGATCCTGATCTCGTACACCCAAAATTAGGGAAAAGAGACTGGACTTATCAAGAACACCTTGCTTCATCGACACTGCTATTCTTTACCGATTTCGGCATTTACAATCACAAGCGGCTCGCTGGTGCTGAAGGAATCGAAACAAATACCGAAGGTCTGAGTAGAGACAAACCGAGATTCGAGAGAGATGATTCTGTAGGCAATAGAATCATGATGTACAGCAGTCGAACCTTGACATATCGCTCTGACATCTTACGCGCTTTCTCCGGGATATTGTACGCGGCATATGGAGACAGGACTTCGTTTGGCGTTCCCTGGGAACACTTTGATCGCATTATCCTCTGGCCTGATCTTGGACCAAGCAACGAGCAGCAAGCCTCCCCCCCACGATCCAGACTTCCCCTACGTGGTCGTGGGTAAATGCTGAGGGGTCTGTCGTATACGACGTAAGCGCGTGGGCTATATATAGTCTCGCATACTGGGGCAGATTCGTCGAACACGAAGGCCGCTATCTCAAGAAGGCCATCGGACCTCCGAGCCCCCTTCAGAGCGAAAAGAGTTATTTGAAAGAACGTCTCATGTTATCTGGGGCGCTTGCGTTGCAAAATGGTTGTTTTCGCTCGAAAGCGCCAAAGGCAATCAGCAAGGTCCAGCGTACTCCTCACAAATGCATCAACAAGCTCTCCCGGAAATGGCCCAAAACAAATGCCAGAGCCTTTTGGTACGAGGCCTTTTGCGACTACAATGGAGGGGAGTTGTTCGCCAAGGTTCACAGTGAAGTTTCGAACGGGCAACGACGGATAATGGTTCACACCCAGAAGACACCATTTACACTGGACTATATTGGCCAACGTGCTAAACGCTTTGACCTAGCTCAGAACAATTTCTATTCCATCTTAATCAGGGACAAAGGGAGGATCGTGGGTACTGCAAACTTGGACACGCGCTTGATTCCCGAGGTGCACAAATGGCATGGATCCATAGTCGAATTCATTGCACTTTCTGTGTTCACGGACCACTTGGGCTGGTATTTTTTGAGCCCCATGGAAATCTGGAAGTATCGCACAAAGATTCCCACGACCTTGTCAGTCAGCCGTTTCTATGGTTGTCCTTGCAGCTTACAAGATGAGACCTATGAGGAGTCAAACGAGCACATCGTTGAATGTCCCAAACACATCGAATTCTCTTCACCTGTGCCCTTCCACAAAGGCTGCAAGGAATCAATTGTCGCTGATTGTGACGAATTCGATTCAGATAAAAACACTGATGAGCTGGCCTATGCTAAACATCTGGCAGACGTCAGTTATCTCGATGTCGGTGGAAATCTGCTCCATGAAGAGGGGAAGCCAACCGCATTGAATGTCATGATGGTTGCGCCTAGTCCCGTTCAAAAGGAAAAGATCACGATCTACCAAAGGCTGGGTATAGGGACGATATATCTAAAGAAGTGGGTAGACTGATCCCCAGAATTCGAGACGATCGTTCTCGAATAAGACAGTTGGATTGTAAGCTGTCAGTCCTTAATCCCAGCGTGCATAACGTACAGCCAAAACAAACTTCACCACCTACTGCATCATCACGCGCAAGCCCTTCCACCGACCATATCTGCCATACCACACTCCTCACAGCACGTGACACTCATTTCGGAATCGCCCGAAGCCATCTCGGCCCAACCCAATCCTTCAGCACATGACCACATCTTCATGCAAGGCATCCCACAACCCCAGTCCAACCCCAACCCAATGCAGTCCAGCCCAGTCAAGCCCAAAACGCCCATTCCGCCTCCACACCCACCCTCTACTCTACCAAAAAAACAAGCCCAACTGCGCCACACAGACGGTGCCGAGACAAAATCTGCCACGCGAAAACACCACATAATGCGTTTCGCCACAATGGAAATACCAGGGCTAAGCACTAGACCCTGTTTCAGGGAGGGACCGGGGTTGTTTGACAAAGGAAAAATGTCCATGCAGAGGCAGTGATTTGGTAGGACGATTTGCTGGTACGCTAGAGAAGGGCGTCTGAAAAAAGGGCTGGGCTCACGTAAGGCGAGATTTTGGTGGTTTGTGGTTGTTTGCCGAGACGATTGGTTGGACAGGATATGATTGGAGATGAGGTTTCAAAGAGTGAAGAAGCGATGGTCTGGGTCGTAGGAAGGGTTTAAGTTTTTCAATGCTTTGAGGAGGTTTTGCGGGCTGTTTGTGAGCATGAAGTTGCCGCGGTATTAGTTCATATTAATAGAGTGGGGGTTTGTTGTGGCTCGTCTAGCTAGTCATGATCCAACTTGAATACAGTCTACGTTTGCAATGCTATTGTGTGATCGATACTGGCAACAACGTACTCATATCTGAGAAACGAGCGAAGCGAGAGCGAGAGCGGGAACCCAATTCTCATCGTGAGCAAGGCTGTAAGCGGACATTAATCCCTCAGCGAATCGGGGCGCTTTGAGGCTCCACTTCCAGATAAGGCAATGTAAGCAGCACTCTTACCGTTGACCTCATTTGCCTACCATCCAATGAAACCACAACTCTCCTCCTTTGGTCGAATTCGATCAAGAGTTAGCATATGAACCGACCATTATTTACGACTACGATGTGGTTGTAAGGCTGACAAGGCAATCATGCAAATGCAGGGGTGGCTGTAGTATGTGTTGGAAACGATACGCGGTGCCGGATCTTGGGTCCGTGATCCGTTTTGCCGAGTTACCCACAACTCTTTGAAACGAAGTCATCGCTGAAGGCCCACAAGGCTGGCTGTGCCACACGGTAGCGGCCGCTCGGGAGGCTATCGGGACGGTTTGTGCTATACCCGCAACCGGGAAATGACACGCTCCGCCCCTAAGCAGATATCATAGAGATGTGGAAGCCAAGCGATATGCGGGCGGCCTTGTGACATGCCAGAGGCTCATTGTACGAGTTGATCTAGAACTAGATTTGACAGTAAGTTGGATGTAACCTGGCGGCAGGCCAAGAATCACAAAGCGCAAGAATTGTCGACTTGTCGCGAATTCGGACAATGGGTTTTGAACTCCCCGGACCAAAAACCCAGATCCAACCCAGATCTCGTTGCGATTGCACAAAAGCACAACAAATAAAACGGTCGAGGCCTGGCCGGTAGATGAGGATAGGTGACGGGCTCAGCCAACCAACGGCCAGAAGTACTGGCTGCCTAGCCATCGAGCTATGACTGGAGAGCCGCCACGCAAGCCCTGCTTCCAATGTACGAAGCCGTGTGGAGACGAGACGTTCCGAAACGGCAATCGCGGTGTCCTCGAGGACGGACAACGTGACTGTTCATCCGGTGGTTACGCGCGGTCAGTCGTAAAGTTTGGGAAGCCGCGCAACAACAGCAGCGGAAGTAACGGGGACGCTCGTAGAAGCATGACAAAGCCAGATCGCATTCGAGTATTCGTATAGCTTCCGATTCCAGTGTGGCGCAATAAGCCGAATCGCCGAGACCTGACGATGCCGAATGTTGTTCACCGGCGAGCTCGGAAACGTCCGAAAGGTTATGAGTCGACGCTGCAGCATCGTCGGATCAGGGTCGATATCTGGAGTAGCTAGAGAGCGTTTACGTGGTTTAGTCAAAACGTGGAGTTGCGGGTGGCGCTTCTCACACCGACGAAATAGTAGAAGGTTTGGGGTTCATAGAGCCGTTTGACACGGGAAGAGGCGGTAACGTAGTACGTGCACGTGCGCCTGAATTATGGGTCGGCTTGGCGTGGATGACGTCGGATCGGACAACTAATCCACCCGTCCACGTTTACGATGCTTCTTTTTACATTGCATGCGGCTAGGTTGCGATTGAAGTGCAGTATGCTGGTATCTTGAGTCATCCAAGGTCCGAAGGCTAGGCAGGGGATATTTCTCCGTCTTGTAATAGTGGATCATTGGGCTGATGTTTTGTACAAGGCAGACTTCGATGTTCTTTGTAAAAATAGCATGATGATATTTCAAAGTCAACGCTACGACGCTAACAGCAAATGCAAATATGAACGAGTTGAGTAAATGGAGTTTGCCGATCAATGTATTTCCAATGCCTGCCAGATGTATGCAGACCTAGACCACCCGAGCCCTCATGATGAATAATGCAGCCCAAACCAAACGCCGTTCATTCGTCCCTCCCCATCATCCATGTAGCCTGCCATGATGATATCCTTAATTCTGATGACTCCGTGTTGATGTGTGTGTTGCCAAAGACGCAAAGAAGCAGATGACAAATTGCTGTAAGAAACAGCTCCGAGCCAGCTCGAAGAAGAAAGCGGCGCGCGGGAGTCGATGTTCGAGGTCTTTGACAGACGATATAGTCGAGCAGATATCGTAATCCGATTCCTAGCCATGTGGAATTTGTCTTGTGTCTTCATCGTAGAGTCGCCGGTGAATATGAGCCGCTTCCGTAGCCAGAGTCGGGAAGGACACCAGTATGGTAGGCGATCTCAGGCCTATGGCTACCATGCGTACTACAGGCGTAGCCTACGAGTACTGTCTTTTCCTGGACTGTGTGTCCGCGTTGTCCATGCCCGGCGCATGGATCGATGGCGTGTTTGTAGTATAGGCACCGGCAAAGTGAGTAGCGTTCGACGACTTGGTAGCACATGGTGAAGACTGTGAGGGGGTTGTGCGGAGTTGTTGTTCTAAACAGAAGATATTCGTAAACTTGGTGGCTTAAACGCTGACGAGGCAAAGCAATAAAAGGGCCGTTGACTGTAGAGAAACTGAGATGTGGGATGGGTCCTGACTCAACATGGCGAACAGTGGCATATATAGTGAATGGTAGAAAGACGATGAAGGACGCATAGGCCAGTGTGGGTCATACTTTGTAGGCACCGTTGACTATCTGCACGTCTGTCAGGCAACGGAGGAGACGGGTAGGGATAAGTGCACAGTCAGCCGGAAGTTACTAAGATGGGACTGCCAAAGGTAATTAGCACAGCCATTGTAACCGTTAGCTTGTCGAGTTGAGAAAAAGAGCTTAGGTCTTTGGGTATGGCAGGGGCATGGGGGGTTCGCTTCTCGGAGCCTCTTTCAGCTCCTGTACGGTGGAAGTCTGCAATTACGATTGGCTAGTGGCCGAGGCCATGTAATGTGCCCCGAATTTCTCAGCATCTCAGTAGAGAGATGAACAGGGCGTTGAGCGAAGCAGGAAGGCGGACAAAGCGTCTGTGGAGATAGTGAATGGACATGAGACTGCGGAATCCCTGTAAAGCACGGACCACAACGCCCATCCCAAGTGGCCACCGGGCATACTCGAGCTGGTGTGCGTACGTCGTTGACACTGGTGTCACGATCTCTGCGTGACCCTGTATCTGACAGTGCAGACTCGTAGGGTCAGCCACAATTCTTGATATAGCGTTCCGGCTGTGGCAGCGGACGGAGAGGCAATGTCGTTTTTTCTGGCGTAGATTACTCAGTCTCGGGCTTCTTGTGCATCACGGGCGGACGTCTGCTCCGCTGCGGCTACCGCGCCCGGTGGTGCTAACACCGGGTTTAAGCATCGTCGTGCGAGGGACATAACGGGTGAAGTTTCTACGGGGATCGTTGGGTTTGTCGGCATGGGAAGGGACCGTCGCGCAGCCAAGAATCTCTCCGTGGTGGGGCAGTACCCAGGTAGCTCACCACCCTAGTGTTTCCGCCCTTCCTGAACCATCCGGTTCCAACGAACATCACCTCGCTCCTCGTCGGGTTGATGAATCCATGCTCGCCCTGTTTCTCTCACGAGGCTACGAAGACCATTGCCCTCACCAGCTTCCACAAGAGGCGCATGGGCCCATGGCACTGCCTGGAGCTTCAGGCTGACCAGCTGAATGCTGCCTGGTGACTGACGCAACGCGGGTATTCCAAAGACCAACCGTAGCCACCCGTTTCATTCGTCAGTCCGATAGGGTTCATCGGTCATTGAGTAAGTTTCTGCATTTATTGTTTAGCGAACGGTATCCTCGAGCGCGTTGGTGAGCAGGTACACCGCTAATACCACGAGCGTGGATGTCATTACCAACAGTCCATCGCATCGCGGCGATTGGTGCGAGGAGAGTTGGTAATCCACGTCCGCTCCCTTGTGGACCCATCAGGACGACGAATGCCCTGTTAAGGCTGAACTCCCTGTCATCGGCTTTGTTACGCGGTTCGAGGCTTATGGGCGGTCATGCAGCCCTATGCACCCTCCCGTTATTTGGGTTCACGTGGTGGCGGTATGCACGTCTCACGCAGCACTACCCACGTTGACAGCACCCACAAACATCGGTCGGTTCCTATATTCAACAGCCTACCTGTGTGCATCGCCAAGAGGTAACACAGGCCCCAGGATAGATTTTCCAGTTTCAGAGGACGACTTGCAGTAGTCATCAGGAGCCTCGGCCCCTTAACTGCGTCTGCACATGCGATTGGGGAGTGCCACAAGGCAGCCTCTTTGAATACATTGGTAGCAACTAGGGAGCCGAGTTGCCTTGGCTACCTTTCCTTTCAACGATGTCGTATCAACACTGGTCTGGCCGACCCATTATCCAACGGGCGTTAGGACGGCAGTAGGCAATGCAACAACTTCGAGATGCAAGACCGTAGCATCGACCGGTTCTGCAACCTGCATACGCGATTCGACCTGCGCTTGGCTACGGATCGGAAATCGGCGGTCTACAAGATATCACACTCGCGTGAGGTGGGCTTCGTGTGCACCAATAAATGCGGTAAGCTAGGTGGTTCCTCACACATATCATCATTATAGGCTCCCACCAGTGACGTCTGGTCGCAAACATCGATTAGTATTATTACAAATACGCCAAGGTGCAAGACGCCACCGATGCTGACAGAGCAGCATCACCGTTGCCGCACTTCCTGGTTGGGCAGGATCGCGCTTCTGAGCCCCATCACAACTCAAGAAGATACGTCCAGCTTTACCGCGACAGTGGCTTTCCCACCCATATCTCGCCTCAAATTCCCTCATTCGTATACATCCGACAATGTACCTACTTTCACCGCTGCGGCTCCCGCACGTCAGCTGACTTCGCATGGTCAACTTGAAATACACCCCACGCAGCATCTCGTCTCTACCTACCGATGAGAATATCCCGCAGATCTGGAAGCGAGGCGGATGTCTCGGGTCCAGTTTTTATGCCGACACTGCCCAACGCGTACTCACCGGAAGCTGAGCAAGAGTTAGAGTCGGACGGTTTGGCCTGGGCCACCACCCAAACGAGGCTACCGATGGGAAGAATTTGCGAGATTACGTGTGTTCCAACGAACTGTGTTTACAAGTACACCGCCTTCATTCCCAGTTACGATGTCGATTGGGCAGGTAGTATTATGGCTACAGCAAGATTTTCCGTCACTTGGACACAAGGGTGAACGGTGAACACTGTAGTGGTGTCCATCTATCGATTGCGTGCCTCACGCTTTTCGCTTGTGGGAAAGGAAGAGTTCGAAGCAGCAGCCATGTCACGATCCACACACCATGGAAAGGCGGCCCGGAAGAGAACAACGAATCGGCAGTTACTGAAAAGGACAGCTGCCATGTTATATTCGGCTGCAACAGCCTCTCCTCACAGCCACTCGTTGTAGTTTTCTTTTTGAGCCAAAAGAACAGGGAACATAAATACAGCCTTGTAGTGTATCTTCTTCTATAGCATAAAGGATGCTGTTATTCCACTGCTAAAGCCTTGCCGCTTGCTGATAGTTCTTATATAAGCCTCTCCCATCCCCGCCCCCACCTCTTTTGACCTTGACGAACACTATTCGCATTTAGTGCTAGACAAGGTACCCGACGAAAACAAAGATCAACGGCTAACATTCCTCCTCGCTATTCTGTTTCACAATGCACATTCCTCGCCCAGACACAAACACACAGCTCACACCCTAGACGAAACAAGGGTTTGCTTAGTCTGCATGAACACAAACACCATGGAAAGAGTCACAAATGCAGTTTCCCAATACTACAGTACATTCCCATTGCATCTTGAGACGAACATCTTAGACGAGAAGCTTCTCTAGTACAAGATACATAACGCACAATGACACCGTTCCATGCTTGTGGAAAGGAAGTGGTATTAATCGAAGGGGGAGAAGGAAAGAGAGAAGATGCGCCGCCACCACCACCGTGCCCAGTTCCGCCTAAACTCGATCCGTCGCTATGCACGCACTCTGACAAAGTATCAAAAACCAAAGAAAAACGGGAGGAGGAAAAAGGTCCATTGTGAAACATGAGATGAGATAGGTCTAACACAACCAGTTGCAAGGAAAAAAAGGTTCCTCGCGGAAGCGATGAGCGGGCTACGGACCCTAGTCTGATGTCTAGTAGGATTTGTATTTCTGCGTTTTTGTCAGAATGGACCATTTCATCACTGCTGAGGTGCGGTACTTACGTCTTCAATCTTGCGTCTCGAGCCAGCATCTAGTGCGTTACCCACGCCGAGCAAAGCGTTGCTGAGAGCTTTCGTCGCACCAAGTGCAGGTCGTAGGACAACGGTAGGCGCGTGTCTAGCAAGAGCTCTAGCCACGCCCGTGCCGCTGCCCTCTTCCATGACCTCAGCGGGTATTGCTATTACCGCGTCGCGCGCAGTGAGCAAATCGCGCTCGAGATGTCTAGCCGCACTGCGTAGACCGGCGCGCACGCCGATGGGTTGGTTGGCGTAGTTGGACACTGCGCGCGGCTCTTCGGAATCAGAGCTTGGGTCCTCACCATCCCATTCGTTGGACTGGTGGCGGGGCGAAGCGGTTTGTGGGTTGAGAAAGACTTCTGCGCCTTCGAGCAGGTTCTGGGTGCCGATCGCTACCTTTGCGCCTAGTCGCGCCACTTCTGAGGTTGTGTTCTTGGCGAAAGCGTAAACGCCCTTTTGCAGGCTGCGGACGATGCGGCCGTCCTTTTTGTACTCTCGCATGGGAACGACGACGAGGTCTTTGAGACCGGAACCGACGTTCACGAGGGGTCGGACAGCTGCGAGACCGGAAAGGACACCGGGTAGCTGGTTTTCTGTTACATCCGGCATCCAAACATCATTGAGCGTCTTGTGCAGCTTGTCAAATGAGGTAATGCCATAGACGATCGCGTGTCGCAAGACGATGTCAGAACCGTCTAGGATCAAAAAGTTCATGAACTCGGTGGTGTGACCGGAACGGAGACCACGGTAGTCAACACGCTTTGGCTTATAATCGAGCTTCATGCTGACGGCCATCACTTCAAGGCGTTGGATGAATGGCTGCTCGGCGGCTGGGGGACTAACTGGCACAGAATCATCTTTGAACTCGAAGAAGCGAGTGATGAAGTCCAGCGCGTCTTGGTCGACGTGTAGGCGAAGCGGAAGAACGGTGACCTATTGGCTTTGTCAGTATACATCATTCTCTAAAGCACATGGTTGGACTCACCTTGATTACAAGCTCCGATGCTGCCAGATCGGTGACTGGCTTTACTGTGACGAGCTCAAGACTGATCATGGGGCGGATGAGTTCCCGAACGCTCGGATCAATAGCGCAAGTGACAAACTTCTTCCATGTCGACGTAGGCACATGGTCAAAGACTTCAAGATCTTGCACGCGGACGTTAATGGAATTGATCGTTTCTCCTGAGTCCGGTGGGAAGACAATGAGATCGACCGCGACACCCATGAGAGAAAAGGCAATCTTCTTGTGCTTGCTTCGCTCGAGCTTGAGCCGACGTCTAGACTTGGTAGTGCTACGGGGTCGAGCTGTCGCGCCTGTGGATCGCGTTGCCGTCGAGGTGGCATAGCTGCCTGTTTCGCTAACGAGATCGTCGATGTCGTGATTGATACGTCGCGCAAGAGCTCCCTTCTCATCCTTCACCGGAACGCCGATCCAGACAGAGTTGAACAAGAAGTCCTCTTCGACAAAGTCGTCATCCTCTTCTTCTTCCCTTGCTCTCCGCCTTCGCTCCTCAGCACGAGCCTCGACATCATCAACAGCTTGACTAATGACACTTCGTGTTCGAGGCCAGTCGTAGCCATCGTAGAGATTCCATATGACGTTGACGTCACGGACCCGGACCTTGAGTGGCGCATCTGGAACCTTGAACTCGTTGGAGAGATGGTACTGGTTCTTGGCTGAGTCCCACTTCCGAGCTTTGCCCTTCTGCTCCGTGTCGGCCTCGCTGAAGTATTCGCCGCGAAAGTCAAAGTCCTCTTCGCCTTGTGTAATCTCGTACTTTTCCTGGAAGCTTTCCAGCAGTGCTCGGTCGCCGCGTTGGCGGGTTATGGGAGGCGACGCCAACACACCAAGGTCATCTTCACCGAGCAGACTATCGCCCATCTCTTCCTCTGTAGGCAGGGATTGTGAATTGTAGATACTCCCAACAAACTCGAGATTGGTTGGCAGATCATCTTCTACGAGATCGGCATTACTCATAAAGTCGTCAGCCTCGATATCGTCCTCCTGAATCAAGGCATCTCCCGTGAAAGACTCCATCATCTGCTGTAGCGGTACGACCGTCCGATACTGCTCAGCGGTGGACGGCGGTGAAGGCGGCTGGAGTCCATTCAGGATGGCCATCAGAGTTTGAGTGGAATCCGCACATGACTCAATAACAAAAAGCTCGTTTTTGAACTCGACATCCACCACTTGCGGTTGATCTTGGCCATCGCCTGCAATTTTGACGTACACCTTGGCAGCCGAAATTGAACTAAGGGACACATATCCCAACTGGTTGAGCTCTTGCAATTGACGATTCGTAGTAGTGATTGGCGAAGCTAGTTGTGGTTCTTCTTCTTCCAGTCGCGCTACATCGTCGATAGCGTGCATAGAGGCCTTGCGAAGCTCCACGGTTACCGAATAGTCGTTCCTTGCTTGTCTTCCCGCGATGTGTGCTTCTGTAAGTACGAAAAGCCCCTTCGAGGACGTCTTTCTGGGGTTGAGGCCAATCGCGCAGTTTCTCATCAAAAGGTCAATCTGCAGCGGCTTTGCGGTAGGTGGTGATGGCGAGTTCGTCTGAGAGGATTGCCGGCTTAGCGTTTGAGGTGAGGTTGCACCCGTGATGGTCGCAACGCTTGATGCGATGCCTAGAGCAAGATCATCCACCGTTCCATCTTCCGATATACCCAGCGCGGCCATCACGGTCGATACGCGGTACTCGACGCAAAGGTTGAAGAGTTTCACTTTGGCCACTGGCTCCATTTCGTCGCCCACCATCCTCATCATGATCGTAGGTAGCTGTTCAGATGGGCGCAGTCGCACCACTTCGTGGATCAGAACTTCGTCATCGCGACGGGCAATCACCTTTCCGATCTCGGTTGCCAACAAGGCTGGTACACCCACGTGAGCTAAGGCGGCATCCTGCAAGGTGATTGAAACATCTCCAAGATTCTCGTTGACGACTACCCGAACATCTAGCGTCTTCACCGCAGCCAAACTAAGCAGCCCTGGTCGATCGTCGTCGGGCAGGTACTTTGTCACTTTGGACAGCCTTGCCAACTCTGCACCGAGAGCTTCAAAGGTCTTCATTTGCTGCAAGTCAGAGATGCGGACTCCGACCTCTGTGATTTCGACCCTGAGAACTGATCCCTTTCTCCTTTGGCGTAACAAGGTCTCGATCAGGATGTCGTCATCATTCTCGTATGGGTCCTTTGATGGCGTGATCATGGAGATGAGCCTTGTAAGATCCATCTCTTCGGGTGCAAAAAGGAAGTTGAGGGTAGTTCCTTTCAGCTCCGCGATGAAAGGTGTGTTGTCTTGGCCAGCTTCCGTGTAGGGTCCCATGAGCTGGATCTCGGAGACCTTGACACGAACATTGCTTTGCCGTACAGCAATTCGAACCGAGGTCGTCTGTAGCTGAACTGAGCATGTTTTCCCTTTGAGTAAGAAAGAGACTTCGCCGAACTGCACCTGGATTTTGGGGGCCTTAATAGGCCCAGTAGGCGCTTTCGCGGGAGGTGGCAGGCCGTCGCCAAAGTGGACGCCGCGAGGCCGAGGTCGCGATGCAGCTATGACAGGACTTTGTACAGTGCTAGCGGAGCTGATGGAGCTGCTTAGCTCTAGCATACCGCTGAAGCCACCGAACGAACCGAGTGCGTCATCCAGCTTTTGTATGTCGAACATGACCTTTACTGGTCGTGTCACGACGGTGATGCGATCGTCTTTCCCTTGCACGTAATCCACTTCCACATCGTTGACAAGCTGCTCTGGCAGGGTACTACTCATTCGCTTGGATCTTGACCGTGAGCTTTGAAAGGAGATGATATCTTGATCCAAGGATGCAAGAATGACTTTTCCAATCTGTATTTGGGATCGGGACTCCAGTGTAAGACTCTGTTGATGGACGCGAACCATCGATAGGCCGACTTTCAATATCGCATCCATTGGATTGGGATGCAGTTGCGAAGTCGGGACGTATCCTTCCTGGACAGATTCTGTCATGACACTCTCAAGCCATGAGAAGGCTATATGCTTGATGGACATTTCCAAACTACTGTTCGTGTCCTTTGGAGGCGCGATAGATGCGGGTAAGGGTAATTTCTCCTCCTCTTGGCGTGGTTGGCCAGTGATGGCTTGCATCACCCGATTGAACATGGCGAACATGACGCGGCCTGTAGACCAGTCCATATTTCCGACGACCGATCCCACCTCAACGCTGATAGAGGGCGAGGCAGACCTTTTAGGCTGCTTGGGGGGATTGAGCGGCTGTGAAGGCTTTGACGGCGCTCGCGCTCTAGTGGATGCGTCCATGGATGGCTTGCTTCGGTGCGATGACGAGTAAGCATAGTTGGAGAACGACCCGGGCATTTCGGCGAAGATCGAGTCTTCCCCCAAATTTGATGGCTTGAAATCAAAACCTGCCGTCTCCGTGACATCTTCTTCCTGCTCGTCGTCGCCCTTCCCATTATCAAGCCCCATGGGAAACCAAACGGTCAACACATCAATGGTGAGTAATCGCTTCGCTTGCTTCTGGGCTATAGGTGTTGCGGGAGTGGGGGTTTGTAGGCGCCTAGCATGCGAAGACGCTACTGAGCTCTGCCTACTCCGTGGCCGTGGAGTATCGTAGCCATCGTCGACGTCCGGCGCCGGAGCCAATATGCTGCCGGCGATCATGTCCTCTGGGATTGATCCAGATGTGTCCGAAGCAGGATCCTTGCTTGAGGCCGAGGAAGAGTCCCAGCCTCCAGGGATGTGCTTTGGGTGTGTGGAACTGGCTTGCGCCGCACTCACCGCACTCATGTACATGCTTTCGGCCTCGTCATGCGTAAAGAACTTCGACTCGGCCAAATCTTCATCTTCTGGAGGTGGCGATTCAGGAATCTCATGCGTACTACCGACAGGGCTTGGTATATCTTCCTCTGGGTGCTGATGTGCTGCAACGAGGTTGTCAATAGAGAGTGGGGTCCTCTCGGAATATCCTGATTGGGAAGGCGAATCAGTCGCGCTTGGAGGATTAAACGATCGTCCCAGAGCAGATACAGTAGGAAGATCAGATGTTGAAGCGTTACTAGCCGGTTCCGACATGCGGGTATGATGGCTCGATGCAGCACCATCTAATCCCCAGGTTTCCTGAACCTCTACCGATGCGTCCATGTTCGGCGCATCATCGAATCGGGAGTTGAGCATGTCGTTTTGCATTGCATAGTCAAGCATGCCATCCTCGTCATATAAGATATCACTACCGCCTAAATCACGCGCAGGTAAAGATTGCCGAGAGTGACTTAGTGAGCCTTGCACAGAGCGATCATCTAGTCCATCGTCAGAATTAGCATCTGCAAAACGGTCGTCGTCTACAGTATGCACGGATAGGTTTAGCTGGGGCTGCTCAGGCGATGGAGGCTCAGGTGAGGGAGATTTAGGTGAGGGAGATTTAGGTGATGGTGGCCTAGGCGATGGGGACTTTGGCGGTAGGGATGGGACTGGCGAAATAGTCTCTTCGCGCGGAGTTATGGGTGCTTGCGGAGGTGAAGGAATCGGGCTGGCTGGAATCTCATCTACCAGTGGTTCTGGCGGTTCTGGTGGCTCTGGCAGTTCCGGTGGCTCTTGCGATCCTTCCTCGTCTTCACGTGTAGAGCGTATAGACATGCGACTCGCTGAAGGCTCGCTCGGGGCTTTCTGGCTAATCGAAGCCTGTGACCGATTCGTGAGTGGCGATGGTGGCTGCGAAAACCTGGATAAGGAAACGAAGTTTTCCACGTCAGATATAAGACGTGCGCAAATGTTCTCCACGCGCATCCTCCGCTTGCCTAACTTGGTATCGTCGACGGGTGTTGTCGAACCTACTTCTACACGCACATCCTTGGAGGTCATAGAGTCAATAGCCACGCGTTCGACGTGGAAGTTGAGAGACACGGGCGAAGTTTGGGTCGATCTCGATGCATCTGGAGCATCTTTCGAAGATTGGTCCTCAACCTCGACGTGGATGTCATTCACGGTAATGCTGAGGCGATCTAGGGCGGTATTCAACACGTTCCTCAGGTATGCCGGGAGGGCTAGGGGAGCCCCCATGCCCGCAGCGCCTTCCTCGCCATCGTCACTTGACGAAACCGACTCTTGCATATATGGCGACTGGGATGTCAGCTCCTCTTGCAACTCGCGTATTTCCTCTGCAGGCTCCGTCCTTATGAATGATTTGGCTAGCTCATCGACTGTTGGTACATGTTCGTCATCGTCAGAGTCGGCATCGCTTCGGTCGTCTCGGGTAGGCGGAGGCGAGGCTCGTCGCCGGGGCGGGGAGGGCTGTGATGGCACAGGCTTTTGGGCAGGAAGCGGCGAAGCGGCGTCTCGAACATCGTCGACCAATCTAGCCTGCACTTGTATCCCATCTACCTCAATGGATATTTGAGGGACACCGAAATCGAGGACAAAGGTAACTCGGAGTAGCGAGGCTCGCGCTTTGGAAAGGTGGATCTCTGGGGGTAGCTTGAGATGTAATAGCGCTACAAGTTTCTACAGCATACTGTTAGTATATTTATTTGGACGATAGTCATACCCTTGCTACATGCCTTGATATGCAGCCCGACATCCCGGACCTCGAGCGTGGTCCGCTTCCCGACGTCAACGCTCACAAAGTCGGCGGGATCCTTGTCGAGTATGTCGATATGGCGCAGCCCATAGAGCAGCAGTTTCCGGCCGATGGAGCTCGAGAGCCCGGAAAAGAAGGCCATGGTAGTTGCGAGGGTATCGGGTGGGTTGCGGGATCCGTTGACTATAGGCAACTCGAGCGCCTATCGCTGGGAGAGAAACGGCTCCATAAGTGGTGGTCGGCGGTGCGGAGTAGCCCTTGTGAAAGTCGCGGAGCGCCAGGCGCCTTTACTGTATCAGCACGGCTATGCAGAGTTGTGCCTGCCAAGTCTCGGCCCTTCACTGGCGGCGGTTGTGTGAATGTCGGGGGTTCTAAAGGAGCAGTATAAGCAGGCAGAACAGGATTAGTGACTATGTGAGGCTCAGTGGCGAGCAGAGGTCGTGAGTAATTGTCGGCTAATCACACGACGACGTCTGGAGGTTTAGCGCGTAGACGTAGGTGCAGGTGCAGTACGGATGCAGATGATGTGCTATGCGACCGTAGGCGGCCGTGCACAGCATCATTCGCACTGCTGCGGCGCCGAAGTATGCGCGGGGCGACGCACTAGCCAATCGATAAGGACCCAACGCGTGATAACGCGTGGGATCGTCGACACGACAAGACACATGAGCTCATAACTTTCGGGAGAGGAGTCATGATGCTAGGACGGACTAGAGGGCGGTTTTTTTTTGTCTTCTCGATATGTCCAAGCTACTACTGTTGCCTGCTACTGCCTGCAACTGCTGCCGACGCCGCATTCGGTCTGTGGAAGCGCGCTGCTTTGGGTATGGCCAGGGCCCATTACGTCAGCATTGACTAGCGCGGTTCAGGAAGGAAGTAGCGGAATACACCGAGACGAACTCACTCAGTAGATATCTTCTCGCTGGTTTTTTCTTTGACTTTGATCTTATCACGACTGCGACTGTGAATACTCAAGCACCAGCATGACCAACACCGAGCCCGCAAACGACGAGGAATGGGCGCAGGCGGAAGGTGTCCCGAGCCTAAGCGACCCATTCATCCAAAAGTATCTACAAGGCAGAGATGCGCTTGTGCAGCAAGAGAAGAGACAGCGAAGTGGTTTGTGAACCAACTTATCGCATATATGTATCAGGACGATAAGCCTGACAACTTTCAGACTATCTGTTTCGTCAGAACCTGTCGCCTATGGCACAGGAGGCGTGCGCCATTGTATCCCAGATCCGCTTTGAGGAGCAACAAACACTGTGGACCAAGGAGTACGAGGATAGCCTCCTGACCGACCACGTCGATGTGTTTCCTGGAATGATGTTCTCTCTCGCCAAGGAGCGCATGGAGAAGAGCAAGCTGTGGCAGATAGTAAGGAAGATGCCAAAGGGTGCACTGCTGCACTGCCATCTGGAAGCGATGGTCGATCTCGACTGGGCCGTCAAAGAAGCATTCACGACTGAGGGAGTTTGTTTAATTGCTGACGGGCCTATCATCGACGCCCAGACGAGGCGAAAGACGGGGTTCTCCTTCATCTACTCGAAAGACGCCAAAACCGACGCCTCAATCTGGAATGAAAGCTACACGCCCAACACGCCCATCCCTATCAACCAAGCCGCAGACAGTTTCCCAGACGGAGGCAAAGAAGCCTTTGTTGAATGGGTCCGGTCTCGAGTAACAATCACCGCATCAGAGCACCTCTCCCACCACGAAGGCCCCAACGAAGTATGGCGCAAGTTCATGTCCTGCTTCCCCATCCTCGGCTCCCTAATCTACTACGAGCCCATATTCCGCAAGTTCATCCGCAAGATGTGCAAGCAGCTACTCGACGACGGCGTCTACTACGTCGACATGCGCTCCGCATTCTACACGCCATACCGCAGCCTCGGCAAAGAGACCTGGGACGAAGACTGGTTCCACATGCTCGAGCACATGGCCGACGAAATCGAAAAGTTCAAAGCCAGTGACGAAGGCAAAGACTTTTGGGGCGCGCGTATGATCTGGACCACGATCCGCCAATTCGGCAAGAAACAAGTCATTGAAAGTGAGTTTCTTCTCATCTCCCATCCAAGAAGACCCCAACCAGCACCTTTACTAAACCTCCATAGGCATGAAACAATGCATAGAAATGAAACTCGAATTCCCCGAAATCATCGCAGGCTACGATCTAGTCGGGCAAGAAGATCTCGGCCGTCCGCTCTCCGACCTCGCTCCAGAACTCTTCTGGTTCCGCAAAGCCTGCGCCCAATCCGGCGTCGACATACCCTTCTTCTTCCACGCAGGCGAAACCCTCGGCGACGGCGACTCTGTCGACGAGAACCTCTTCGACGCCATCGTCCTCGGTACCCGGCGCATCGGCCATGGCTTCAGTCTGTACAAGCACCCCTTACTCATCGACATGGTCAAAGAGAAACGGATCCTTGTCGAAAGCTGTCCTGTGAGTAATGAAGTACTCAGACTCTGCGGCAGCATCATGAGTCACCCGCTCCCAGCGCTGCTCGCAAGAGGCGTCCCTTGTTCGCTGTGCAACGATGATCCAACCATCTTGGGCCAGGGGACAGAGGGCATGTCGCATGATTTCTGGCAGGCGCTGCAAGGGTGGGAGAATCTGGGCCTCGAGGGCTTGGGCTCGTTGGCGGAGAATAGTGTGCGGTGGGCTAGTCTAGATGATTACAGCGCCAAGGAGTGGACGCAGGATGTCAAGGATGGCATGTTTGGCAAGGGTGTTAGGGCGCAGCGGTTGAAGGAGTGGGTGAGCAAGTGGGAGAGGTTTTGCGCGTGGATTGTGGAGGAGTATGGAGTTGATGTTAATGTTGAGCCGGAAGAGTGAGGTGGGGGAAAGGTTTGACGTGCGATGAGAAGGGAAGTATGGAACGCGGTATGAATGACGAAAAGATTCAACATCCCAACTATCTTTATCTCTGTTTCTAGGACTCATCACCCAGCATACCAGTGTCCCTCCTCGGGCGGTCCGCAATATTGCTATTCACTCCCAAACGCCAAATGCTCAACCCGCCCATCAAGCCCTCTTACAACAACACCCCACCTAAGTTTCCCCGCCGCCAACCTGCGCAATGCGCTATCATCCTTCGTCTCAACCTCACTACCCTCTCTCCCCCCCTCCCCACAACCCATATCCACCACCTCACCCCGCGACATAAGCGCCTCCGTCACCGCATCTCCTTCCATCCCTCCATTCGCATCCCCCTCCGGCACCACCGCATGACACGCGGCCGCCAAAACCGCCGAATCATTCTGCACAACAATCATATCACTTCTCAATCTCCTGCAACCCAGACCCACGGGCAGTAAAATGGCCCCCACACAAGCCACCAGCGTGATGAGAAGAGAAAGAGTAGAATACCCTAACCCGCGTCCACTCCACGTCCCCAACTGATACGGCGGGTAAAACCCATACCCCAAATTGACCTTGGAGACTATGCAATTCGACAGCATCCAGTGTAGGAAGCCGCTCATACTGATCAGCGGGATCGACCATGCGTACGGGAGTTGTAGCCTGTGCGTTGGTTTCTGCGCACCGCGGGCGAGCGAGACACGGAGCGGTTTGAACGCTGTACCGTAGTGGGAGAGTTCAAGCTCGGAGAGCAGGCGCGTGAGGATGTTGTGGTAGAAAAAGTAGCATGTGGCGAGGGCGAGGTGGGGCAGGTTGGCGTAGAGGGCACGGTGTGTGTCGCCCATGTCGTCGGAGCGTACGTCGTCGCCGACGTTGATGTTGTGGCCGAGGGTTTGGGGTGTGCGGCCGAAGGAGGACTTTGTGCTGTGGGGAGGAAGCGCGTTAGTAGGGTATGTAAGGCGGGGGCGAGGGTGGTGGTTGGAGAGACTTACACTGGTTGCCAGAACGAGCCTGCGCCTAGCAGACCGATGCCGATTCCGATGAAGATTATGAAGATCAGGTAGGAGGTTACCCATCGCCCTCTCGATACAGCGATGCCGAGACGCTTGCTGATGCCGTTCCATGGCGAAGGGGTCCGGATCCATTGGACCTGTTTTTCCCGGCGGAAACGCTCTTCAGTAGGTGCGCCCGCGCAGCACATTCTCCATGTGAAATTATCTGGTGTGCTGATGAAGGAGTCGATTGCGTCTCCTAGGGTCACAAGTAGGTCCTTGCGGCGGAGCAAGAAAAAAACTCGCAAGCAAACTAATCCCTTCACAATGGAGAATACCCAGCATACCAGGAGTACGGTGTTAACGACCCGCACCTCGCACGCTTCTTCGTATGGCTCCAACATGCAATACATCGCTTCTAGTTCGGCGGGCTTAGCTGTGTACTCGGGCTTTATCATCTTCGTTTCCAGATCCATGTGAAGTGTTTCGGCGAGCGAACGCAGACCGTGTCCAAAGTCTACGCCTGACGCACTCCATTGGATGCAGTCGTCGTTCCGCCACAGGTCTTCCATGAAAAACAGTGAGTTGACGAGATCGGATCGCAACGTAGCGTTCAGATCCTTGCGCACTTCGGAGGTCCGCCAGCCGTCTCTTAATGGATCTGCGGAATCACGGATGACCATGACCACATTGCGGTGGGCTCGCAATGGTCTCGTAGGGTCGTTGTAGATGTTCATACAGGCGCCTACACTCATATTGTCCCAGCTTGTCGCATCCGCTGCCATACTACCTACAAACGCTGTGGCGCGCTCGACGCGTCCATCGTAAAGAAATGGCCACCCTGGACTTTCCCAGTCGTAGTCCTGTGCTCCAATACCTGGAATCTGAAAGTCTGCTCCATGTAGAAATTGCTCCGTCGTCAAAAGCAGCATGCTTTCTGTCGACACGTTGACTGTGTAGACAGATGCATTGAAGGATAGGTGGAAAGGGATAGAGCTCATACACAGTAACATCCAGAAAAAGCCCTTGGTACACGAAGTGGTCTCGTGTGCCAGATTGCGCAGTGACTGCACGCCTATTTCCAAAGACTTTTGGCGCTGGTAAGCTTTGTCGATGTCTTTCCTCGTCGGCGCGGTCAGGATCTGCATGAAGAAGTTTGAAGACGCCAGGATGAGGGTGCCGATGGCGTTGATAAGGACGTGCACTGAGATATCGACATTTGAAGAGTGTGAGCAGGTGCCACGGTAGATCACGCCGAGCCCGGGAGCTGGGACATCGCCCTCGGTGTCGTGTTTTCGGAAGTTTGAGGCGGAAACAGAGAGAAGAGTAAGGATGACGATGCTAAAAAGCCATATGGAGACGAGATTAATTATACCAGTCCTCCTCCAGCCTGTCAAAAGCTGGCTGCTACTCGAATCTGACTTTTTCGAGAACATTATGCTCTTGCAGCTTAACAAGGAAGCTGGTCATAAGGGGCATTGGATATGCAAACGGCTTTTAAGATCATGTCATGTGGAATGGGCGCCTCAGCCTTGCCTCTTTTGCTTGACGGGGTCTCAATTGACAAAGGCGCGAAATGTGGCGGAGTGTTGCCCAAAATCTGCAAGGCCCTCCATATGTAGTCGATACTTCGTCTTCTCTTCGCATGCGTATTGGTTATTAGGTCTGCCTGCATGTCCTGCGCCTCTACTTATTCATAGGAGCTCTTGTTGCGGTAATTCATATCGTACGACCGTCACGAGCACGCTTAATATTGCTCCATAGGGTAAGCGTGTAGCAGGAACGTGTCTTGGAGCGAGTAAGAAATGCAACACATTCGGATAACGGGACTATGGCGGTCAGTGTTCTGGTGACCGAGGCGCAGTTAGGCTGATAGGTCTGTTACTTGAAGTTGCTCTTCCACGGGAGCTAGTCTCTACTACTCGCAAGGGGGGGCGAGCAGCAAGATATATTGTTGGCGCGAAAGGAGTTACAACTTCGCGCATGTCTTCGAGGACACTATAGCGAGCCACAGTGAATAGTGTTCGCCTACCCCAGCTCTTTGCTCTTCTTGGCATCGGTCCGTTCCTGTACTCGTGAAGTGACTGTTATCGAAATGGACCGCTCTTCGCCCGTCTCATTCCGCAGAGCATTTCATGACACCGAGCTCCAGATAAAGAAGCGAGCTCATCGATGACATCGTCATATAGTCGAGACCGTAGACTGCGGTTGTCGTGGAGCCATTTTGCGTATCGGTTCAGGCGGCAGATTAGCGGTTTGGCGTTGGTCACACGTCACGGCTGTCTGGGGGACAAAGCGGGTCCGCTGATTATGTAAGTTTCTGCCGGCAGGCTAAGCCGGATTTGAGTTCGGTAACACAGGAAGCGCTCGCCTCATTCGAGACCCGCCGTTCTCTACGTGGCGGTCACTGTTACGAGGACCCTGACGTTGGGACTCACGTGAGCAAGCTGCGTGTCTAGAGCTTGGTGTTTCATGTGAGTGGAGAACGTGTAGAAAGTGAGTTGTACGTTTCAAGTTGTGCTGTTGTACTCTGCCCTCGGTACTCGCATCCCATGTCAATTCTCCGGAGTCGGCCGACAACAACGGTACCCTAGTCAGATACGCGGGCATGATACTACCTATTGGCATTACGAAAGTCTTCATGCTTATTATGCGTTCGAGTTGGTGTAGTAGCAGTGATAGATCTCGCCTGTGTCGGTGTAGAACAAATCCGTTTGCTTCTTCCAATAGCCGAATTCTCTTCACCGGTGAAGATCGACTACACTCGAAATTTAAAAAGAATGTCATCGTGGTATTGGAGCGGCTACTGGACTGAAAATAGCGAGATTGAGAAGCGGCTTAAAATCGTTCAACTCAGGAGAAAATATGCCCGGGACTCCAAGTCGAGAGCCAGAGGCGTAGGGACAACAGCTATATTGAGGCTTGTGGATTGAATGTATGGGAAAGGGGATGTAGAGAGAAAGCGTAAATTATATTGACTGGTAGCTTGCCAAATGCCCGTAAGAGAGCGGGGAGGCCGTTTGTGTTGTAGCCCTGTTGTGCCCCATCGCGCATCAAGTTGAGGAACCATCAAGCAACATGATCTTCCAAGCCGTCCAATGCCCCATAGCCAAGCCCCCACATATGCGCACCATAGTACCTTCTGTAGTTCATCATCCACACATGTCGATAGCCTTTCACCGCTATTCTCATGCGATTCAACAATTCCTCATCCTGCTGGTGATGGTCTTTTGATGTTCTGGGGAAGAATTTGGCTCTCAAGACATGGAACCAGAAGGTTGTCTCGACCGTGGCCATCAGGCCTAGCCCCACATACACTGTGTAACGAACCAGAGGCCGAGCATCTCGAAGCTGGTGAAGCAGATTGAAGGACGGGAGAGAAGGGTTCTGAACATGTTGGTCTGCCTTTGGTGATGACGAGGCTAAGTCGCTGTGCGCGTTCTTGGCTGTCGCGGCTGAGTGCTGGAGGCAACGCATCTTGTCAATTGGGATCTTTGCTCCGCCCCTTAGGTGTCGAAGCACTTCGAGGTTCGAGGTCATGAATGATGCCTTGGGCTTGCGGATATATCGGAGTAGCATCATTATTGCTGGTCACGTGGGATTTGCAGCGAGATGTAAAGAAGACGGAATGGGAAGCAGAAATAGATGCTGCATTGATTTCGCATATCCAACTTACCCCATCATCACTAAATACTACCATCTCTCTCGCACTCGTCGACCGTTTTGTCCAGGTTTTGATGAGGCAGCCGCCAAGGCGAAGGATGTTTGTTTTGGGCTTAAATCTGCGAGATGTTCTATTGGGTTGGCGGGCGCAATCTTAGATTCCACGCAGGGGTATCGGCAAGCGTCATCGACGTCGGGCTGCTGATTCACGTTGGACGTGTTTCGCGGATGACGGGTCGCGACAGGCGTGAACGCATGATGGAGCTCACACATGAAGCAGTCACCGGGTCGTGGAGACAGGATGGCGAAAAGCAGGGAAGATTGAATCAAAAAGGCGGTGGCGGGCTTTTGGGCGGGGAATGCTTTGCTGGCAGGGACACCTGGACTAGTGGGGAGTGGAGCGGTCGGCCGTAGTCAGGAACACAATAACTCCACGCGCCGTGCCTCCAGTCCCTATCTATACGCTTTGTTTTTTTTTCCCTGCTGCCCTCCTATGTCCTTACCGCATATATCACTCGGGGCATGAGCGACGCTGAAGACTATTTATCGCACCGTATTTAGAATTGCCCATACAGAATCGAAGAATCGAGCGTTTGTTTACGCGAACGAGGGGTCGTACACATGGACACGGCCGGCCTTGGTGGCATTCCAGGGTCGCCTCGGTGCTGCTGTGGTAGTCACGACTGCGCTTTCCTTGCTCACAATGGAAGACTCCTAGAAGGTCTGGAGAGAGACGTCTCCAAGGCTGCACAACTCGGCCAAGTATGTCTGCACTTCATTCCACTGACCGCCGTTCCCGCCTAGCAGGCCGGCCGCTTAGCGAATGCCCTCACTTTCGCGCCATGCCACTAACATTTGCCCTGCAGGCCCTCCTCGTCCGCCATGAAGCCTATGTTGCCGACTCGGAGCGCGAGCGAAAAGAAATGATTTCCACCATCGACACTCTCGAGCGGGAGAAGCGAGAGTTGGAGCACCAGAATGCCCAGTCCATCAAGACCAACCGCGAACTTTTGGACCAGCTCGAGCAGTTGAACAACACCGTCACTGAGTCAGATGCCCACATTCAAGCCCTAGAGGATACGCTGCGATCGACCGAAGAGGAACTCGAACGCCTCAGCACGCTGGCTGCACGAACTCAGCTGCTGGAAAAGCAGCTGATCGACCTGGAGAGAGAGCAGTCACAACTCCAACGCAGCCTCGACGCAAAACTCGTCGATGAGCGCACAGCCATACAGCGATGGAAGGTTGCCGAGCGCACCATAGGAGATCTCCAAGATCAAATCGACCGTATCGAGAAGGAATCCCGTGCCGAACGCCAGCGCCATGTCGAGGTCGTCGCCCGCATGGAGCGGAGGATGGCCGTCGAAGGCGAGCTCAATGCTGCTGCAAGCAGACTAAAGGCAAAGGCAGGCCATGACAAGAGCGGCAGCACCACTGTCGTCTCGCACTTTGTTAAGGACATCCTACTCGATAACGCAAATCTACAACACGGTATAATGGAACTACGGGAAATGCTAGGCAACTCGAACGAAGAGGTCGAGCGATTACGGGACCAACTCAAAGACCATCAACCCATGTCGGCATCACAATCTGAAGACGTTACTAGTCCTACACTACAGAAGGAACTGGAAATGGAACACGAATCCCTCAATCAAGAATTGCACATACACCACCATTTCCACGGCCCCAAACCTTCCAGGAACGTATCCAAGGGACCCGCTCGGGGTCGATCCAAGAAGAAGCGATTTACTCTCACTCCGTCTCACTTCGACCCGCCTCCAACGCTTGATCGCTCGTCTACTGCTACCATACTGAACCAGACCGCTGTTTCAGTGCCGAACTCGCATCGATGGTCTCAGGCCTCGACTCTTGCTCCGGGCTCTTTCGCAGGCTCTCCCGTTTCCGACTCGCACCGTGGGTCCATGTACGACCGCGTCTTCAGTGAGGCTTATGACTCCTCGCGCCCAACAAGCCCCCCAGATTCCATCGACTTCCACTCCCCCATGTTCGGCCCTTCCAAATCGGATACCTACAGCTCAGATCACGACGTCATGCCTCCCGTCATGCGAAGATCGTCGGGCACGCTTGAAGTAGGCAAGACTGGCTCAAAGCATCTGCGACGCAAGTCTCGCGGCCTGATGCCACCGAGCCTTTCAACCATTCGTAGCACGAGCACACCGATCGCTTTCACCACCAAGAGTAGCCCAGCCAGTGCCGTCATTTCGGCCGTCAGCCCCGCCAACTCCTTCTCAAACGACAGCTTCTCACTCTCACCCGCCATCAAACAAGAGCCACAAGCCGCGATACCAGAAGAAAGCGAAGATTCTCCCATTTCAACAGCAGAGCCATCAATCGCCAACTCTGGAGAGTTCGAGCCCGACGAGCTTGTCTCGCCTATGACGGCCATGCGCCCTGGATTACGCCGTCACGCATCCCACGAATCCCTCATCTCAGTATCAGGCATGGACATCCACACCCTGCAATCGCGACCCTCACAACTCCTCTACTCCAACCCATCCCGCCTCACCGACCTCGGCGGCGCCGGATCCGTCGGCCCAGAAGTCACACCCTGGACCGCGACAGCCCACGGCACGCTCTCGAACAAGACGTCCGAGAATAGCATGCTCAGCCGTTCATACCTCTACTCCAGCATCGCCAACCAAAAGCGCGGACCCCGCAAGAGCGACGGGCCCCAACCCAGCAGCGGCCCTGGTCTCACAAAGAAAGTCGGCGGCTGGGTCTTTGGCAAATGGGGCGCTACTCCCGCCCCAGCTCCCGCTCCCGCTCCCACTCCTACGCTCTCCCCTTCCAACACTCGTCCCCCCTCCATCCAGAGCCAACAGACGCAGTCCAGCCAGGACACCGGCGGCAGCGCCGACAGCGCCTCGAAGAAGGGCAAAGACAAGGATAAAGCCAAGGTACGGCCTAGCGGCGTCAATCAGAACGGTCCTATCTGGGGCATCTTTGATGACGTGCCTGAGGCGCCGACCAAGGTCGTCGTCCAGGACTACGATGCTGATGCGCTGGGTGAGGCGTTGGCTGAGAAGGTGGTTGCGCCGTGAGATTGTTTTGCATGTGCATATGATGAATCTTTCCCTGTTTTTTCTCTCATCTTATATATCTCGCCATTTCTTTCTACTTGATATTGGCATCGCGATAGACTGCATTACTCGGCGTTTTTCCTCTCTTTCTACTCGTCGGATCTCCATATTCTGCTTTGGCAGCATCTCTTTTTCTTTTTCTCATCAGCTACGACGGATATGGCTTTATGAATCTTGTTTTTTTTGGCTTATGCGCGATTATAGACTGGATGGGTTCCTGTTTCTTTTCCATGGAACAGCGATGGGGGGAAGAACTACTCACAGAGAGAGAAAGAGAGAGACAGTAGCATCACAGGAGCAAAGATTGATACCCATATAGATGAAAACATGCCTTGGTCACAGTGGCCTTGGTAGTGTACATGCTCGAATTATCTATTTATATTCCTTACGCTGAGACTTATGAATTTGTCCGCTTTCTCGTGTCCTTGAACTTGAAAAGACGTGTTGAACTGTTAGGGATAGTGACGGGTATGGAAAAATCAATGTGGTGCACTCAAGGGCTGATGCGCATATTGTAATTCTATGTTACTAAGAGTACAGAATACACGTGTAGTATAGTGTATCGCAGTGTGCAGTTCATATCGCACTAGATGGGTATCAACAGTGATCCTCCCGCGTATAGCCACCTTCGGTTTCGACAAAGGTACGACCTTCTCTCTCTAGGTGAGCTCTTTCGTGATTAAAAAAGCATCCGTAATAACATAATTCTTTTTCTTTGTTCCCTGAAGAGCAGAGATCCGCTCTTCCTGGACTCACAATGGCATCCATAACACTGTTCCGATCTTGAATGCGCCCCAACCTCAATCGACGACGACTCTTATCTTCGCTTTCTTGCTAGGCCATGCCTGGTCGTTATCGATGACTTTAGTGTGCTGACGAAACTCCTCTTCAGAGTCGTCGCCATCCAGATCGACGACGTGAGTCCGCTTTTTACCAACAATCGAGGTATCATTGCCGTTGGCACTGGAACTAGAGTTTTGGCCAGAACTTGTTCCCTTTGCATTAGTCGTCCGAACAGGGAGCGTGGGGGCCATGAACCTGCGGAGTACTTTTGCACCTGAAGCGATGTCCTTTGCGGGGTTTGCGTCTTTATTCTCTGCGCTATCGATGATGCGGTATTGCTTGCGAAGGGCCTTGACGTCGCGCTCTGGGTTGTATTTGGCAACGTCGAGGCCGTTGATGGTGTGTAGGTTCAATGCGTCTGCCCGATTGTCGCCCCAATACCAGGTCGCATTGGGCCCCTGTGCAATGCGCTTGTCGTTCTTCCGAGCAAATGCACGCGCCTCGACCATAGCTCTATGACCAAGGTCAAGACCCGGAAGCTCACTCGAGTCGAACCCGAGGAAGTATTCCAGGGCATCACTCTCATATAGTCGGCCCAGAACACGCAAGTAAGGGACCGCAAGCTCCTTGTCCGGCGGATGGAGAGGCTGGAAAGATCCATAGTCGTCGGCTACTCTGGGTGTCTGAGCATTCTGGCCAGAAAGCCATGCCTTGTCCGTCCTCGAGATATCACTAGTATAGGCAGATCCATAAATCCAGATCTCCGATTTGTAAGGGCGTCCTTCATCGTAGTCGTTGCTGGAGGCTTTGTCTAGGCTTGACCACTTCAACCGGATAGACTTGATGCTCATTATATCGGAGCATTCAGAGGTGGTCGACTTGCTGTTAGGAAGAAGACGGACTGTGTCGCCAACAGCCAGCATCTCTGATCCAACAAAGATCCCATGGCAGTATATGACCGCGTTAGGCCAGGTCCCTCGAAAGCGATACTTGCCCGTAAGAGACAGCGTCGAGCTTAGTGCTAAAGCATTCTTGATGCTCGGATGCCATTCGTCTTGCGCGCTGTGTAGCAGCTCCTTCCATAAGAAGAGAGGACGGGTTTGGTGTAAGGGGACGTACTTGTGGCGTTTAGACAGGGCCTTGTCAGAGTCGTTCGGGTTCGGGATAGGTTCAACTCGTAGACCGGAGTTGGACACGTTCGAGTCTGATGCCGGATCCACAAGATCAGCAATCGTAGCTTCAGGAGCCACCTCCGTCACAAGACCAGCCTCCCATTTTGGATGACCGAGGAACTCTTCCCTCTGTTCATCGTATAGGTAGAGCTCGTTGGTGTCATCACTCCGAGCGAAGACGACCCCTTCAGGCAAGTCACGGACATACAGAACGATGTCCCCATTTCGGGGGATCCACTGCTGTTGAGACTTAAGTGTCTCTAGTAGCTTGGGCAATCGCTCCTGCTCAGCTCTCCAGTCCGGACTTGAAGGCTCTCGAATGGCTTCATCGATATATCCGTGCGTTTGCAGCATGTTGATCAAATTGCGGTATACGTCAGGCGTACCATCCTGGTCGACATTGGTCGTGTCGATACCTGCACTCATCTTCTTGGGCCGTCCTTGCGCGATAGGTCGTGGCACGGTCGCAGCCGGCTGTACCCCACGGGCGCTGTTGGGCCGGCTTGGAAGAGATGCCGATGATGCTGATACGTTGGACGGGCGCCTTGACGCACTCGTTCGCATTCGCGAGCTATTAGGCGAAGCCGCGACCCGCGGCAGAACACCCGCGCTACCTCGACAAACGGTGCAGGGGCATCCTATACTGCTTCCATTGTTGTCCATCAAGTGCTCAAAATGGGGGTAGAACCTATTTGGCGAATCAAAACGCTTATGACTCGGATGGCCAAATAAATACTTGTCGAGGACCTTAGAATCTGAAGGACGTGGTCTGTGCCACAAGGTGTAGCCTGCCGGAAGAGCTTCGAGGATGTACTGTACCCCCGGTCGGGCTTCACCCCGCTGCTCCATCCATTGCTGTCCAATTTTCTCGAGATATAGACTAGCTGGGCTGACTTGGGAGTGAGTGCCTGAAGCAGGGACGTGTAGAGGATCGCCGTCTGAACAGCCGGGGTTGAGACGCACTACGACCCGTCCTGGCGCCATGTTGGCGAGTGAGCGGGTAATAGACTGCGAGACTAGATGTGCGGGGAGGATGATGGTGGTGGTGGTAGAGAAGTCTGAAATATACGTCTGCGTTGGTTGAGAACAATGTGAAGTGGAAGTGTGGTTTATGATTTGTTTGCAAATTATGAGAAATTGCGTTTGTGGTTGGAGGCAGTCGCGTTCCAAGTTTGGTAGCTGCACCGGTAAAGGGAAAGGGCTCCGCTGTGAGACGACCTTGACGCGTCATCGCGTGATGTGCAAGATAATATCATTATATATTTTGGTAATAGCCAACGCGCAGTGAAGTTCAGCACCAAACATTCTACGTGCGTGTGGTGAAGCAGTTCGGTGAACTTGGAAGAGTGAAGTCGCACGGCACGTGAATGTGGTGGTGTCATGGCAAACGATGCCGACCAGTCGGATCCCTGGGCCGAATGCAGGAACGCGGATTTTAGCGAGTCACGAAGCCGAACCCCTTATGCGTCCTTGATGCATGTTTGTCCGTCCACACGCCAAACGCGAAGCTCACAACCATTGGCAAGCTTCTCTCGGGCAACAAACATAAAGCTGCTTGCCTTCGCGTAGCTTTTGCACATGCCGTCTCCGCAGAGTCGTACGGCCGGCTAATGTGCACAGGTGCTGGCCGCTGTCGTTTCCCGTCTCAACACAAAGCCATTTGTGATGCACAAGCAGCCATGGCGTACCCGTTCCCGACACAGAGCCGTGCGATGCCACTAGGAGCAATCCCTGAGGGATAAACAGGAGAGTGGCCTGAGGCTTTAACCCGACGAGGCTTAAATCGATACTGCAATCGACTCTAGCGCGTGATGGACCGCATGGTCTCTTCGTTTCGAGTCTTTTCGGGGCAACGAGGCTACTATAATCAATCCGTATAAGCTTTCGGTCGCCTCCATGGCGCGAGCCGGTGCAGGGCAGTTCTGGCCCGTGGAGTATCTCCTTGTTCTCTTCTGCCAGGCTCTCCTCGCCCATCCTGTTCGTCATCCACACCCCTACGCTCCCAGACTATAGTGCGCAATATAGTGGCAAGCCAATCAAAGGAGCGACCACAACACACAGGAGAGAAGCTCGACTGTTTCTTTTACTGAGTCGACAGCCTGAGTTTCGAATCAAACGCAATCTCGCCCACACACGTCGATCAATACCGATGCCATGAACTTCATCCGCTCCAAACGTGCGAGCTCGCACTACCCCATCGAAGATGACCGGCCAGCGAAGCGCATCTCGACGCCTGCTGGTCAGCGTCTCTCTATAATCCTCGAGAACAACAAACGCTCCAAGTCTCCGGGAAGTAACGCGAAGATCAACGTCACCACCGAAAGTACATTCTGCAACGACCCGTCGCACCAACATGTTGGACCAGTACAACACGGACACAAGAGCGAAAAGAAGGCGGGTGGCATCTTGTCGGCATTGACTGGTGGCAGATTGAACACGCCGAGAGAAAGCAGCGAGGAACACATGCACAATCACAGCAACCTCAGCGTTAGTGTTTGGAGCGATAGGGAGGATGAGAAGTTTGGGCACATAAGACAGAGGAGAAGACAACGAGGCATATTTGCCTGGGGATGGAAGAAAATTGCGCTGGTCGCCGCCATCATCATAGCCCTGATCGTGGCGTTGGCTGTCGGCTTAGCGGTAGGGCTGAAGAAGAACTCTAGGTAAGCCACCACAATCTTTGTGTGGAAGAGGAAACATGGTGCTAACGCGTTGTGCAGCAGTTCTTCGGAGAATTCTGATGATTCTAGATCAGGCGGCAGCGAATCCAGCAGCAGCAACCATAATAACAACAACAGCAACCACAACAATAACAGCAACAACGAAAATAACGACTCCAACTCCCCAACAGCGACCGGGGGATCTTCTTCTCAAGCTTCCGCCGTCGCATCCTCCGTCCCCTCCAACTTCCCCGTCGGAACCTACTCGCTCGTCGTTTTCCTCGATACCGTCACACCCGAATGCACCGCCGAGACCGACACATGGACATGCGCGCCCAACACAAACTACTACGACGACCCACAAAAGGCTCTTACCATATTGAACTGGGAAATCAGCGGTTCGTCAGGCTCCTACAAGATCTCGTCCGGGGGACACGACGATACTTTCGACACAACATTCCAGAACGAGAATCTCGAATTGCTAGACAAGGGTGAGGACACAGAGCGCTACCGGTTCCAAATCTCGCGGTCAAAGACTGTCAACGTGACTGGAACTCTTGGGGGTGACAAGGGTGACTTTGAGTGCGGCTATGGCGCGACGAACATGCAGGGATTTCTGTACACTAAAATGAAGCGTACCTATCCCGATCAGACGATCGCCGTGGGGGATGTGCCAAACCCTGAATGGCCATTCGGTAAGCCAGTCCCATCTCTTAACTTCAGAAATCACATGCTAACAAAGAACGCAGCTGTGCGTGTTGAACAAGCCGTAGCCGGTGGTCAAGGTGTACCCTCCTGCACGAGTTCATCAGGCGACGACGTCCGCCTCAAGGCTCAAGACGCAAGCACGTTATGTTCCTGTCTCTACAAGAACTGGACACCCCAGTAGTAGCGATACAGCAATCAAAAACAAATTCCTTTGTACAAATTTTTTCTTTCAATCTAGCGTTTTCCTTGCATCATTGGTTTATTGTATCTTATTCATTTAGCCCAGGCGTAGCATAGCATAGCGAGTACTTGTTTGTACCAAGGTTCAATGATGGTGTTTAGATATCGGTTCTACTAGGTATAGAATATGTCTACCGCACTTGTCGTTCAGTCATCTGAGGACGTCTTTCCCTAGTCCTCTCGAAAAAACGCTTTACCTTTACCTACATTCTTGTGTCCTATGCGCTACACTCACACGAAGCCGAGTTTTTTTTTCTCTATCAGTGACTTTAATACCGCATCAACAGGCTTCACAACGCAATAGAGTTGCAATAGTTTTAGAAAGTAATTATCTGGCGTGCGTGCGGGTCCTAACTTAGGGCAACACTTTCACTATGTAAGGGCTGTTCCCAAGCACGTGATTTCACAATATGCGGCTGTATATATATTGGGTGGTCACTCGTCGAAACAGCGACCGGTTGGGTGGGTGGGTAGGATTTAAGAAAGTAACAAAGGCGCTATACCTGACAACAGAGATAAAATTGTTAAGTAATGTAACACAGTAGATGCCTGCAGGCTATAAAGCTAACTCTAACGAATCGCAATTGAACTGGTTCGAAAGATGAGATTGCCGCAACGTGGACCGGGGAAATAGAGTTTTCAGTTCTTTTATCATTCTCGCGCAAACAAACACAAAGCCTCATTCTTCGTCCACGATGAGCACGTCCACTGCAGCATCGTCTGGATGACGGCGCTCTCTGATGAGATTTCTTTTCTTTTCTTGTGATGTTTGCCCAGAAATGCCGCCGTGCCATGAAGTCAGGCATAGTACTCGAAGAAGCGATCAAGCGACATGGAGATGCCGCAACATGGGCCCTCATTCGGATGTACCGTTTTTCGTTCCACATGTGATACGACTGTCCGTTCTGCAACGTCCAAGTGCCCGATTGGGGCTCTTTTTCCACTTGTGTTCGATAACGAGTGACTGCTGTCCCTAGGCATTTTGGAGTCAACTTCCACGCTTGTTCCTGCTGCTGACATGAACTTCTTTCACACAACACACACGTCTTCGTCATGTAAGCGAACGTGACGCCCTCCTCAAAATCTGCTAGCGTTTTGGCCCAAAGGTGTTTGTCTTTACAGGAGACTTTGATTCCACGCCCGAAGTCGCCTTCTTTTGGCCACGCGATGTGAATGTTCGTCCGTTCTCGGCTTAGTTCAGCTGACTCCAGAATCTTCAAAATTCTATGGGCGAATTAGAGTAGGGTATCGCAGTCCGCGGGTGAGCGGTGTCGCAGCTCGAATAACCACACGCGAACATCTTTTCTGCGTAGACCACTCGCGATGTCGTATTTGTCGTTCCAATAATTCCACTGAGTGGTGCCCATATACGTTATGCAAAAACTTCGGCATCAGATCGATGAGAAGTTCCTGTAGTGGTATTCTACTGGCTACACCAGTACAGCGACTGACTTGAACGCCCACATAACACCCGAGGAACTCCATCATATCATGATGATCTTGGCGAATCTGATGCTCCTCCAGGAACTTTGCTGGAATCTTGCTCCATACTTGAATAGCTTGCAGTGCAGCATGGTCTGGACCAACCTGCAGTCCCAGTTGTCTTTGGTTCACACACCATCGCTCGGGTTAAACTGCCAGATATACTAGAGAGCATGATGCTCTCCATGTCTGCCAGAGGAATGAGCACTGTGTCAGATTCTCGGTGACCGACGCGCCTACCGTAATCTTGCTCTGGCAATCGAGGTATGTTTGGGGAAGTTCACTTGGGTCGGATCCAGCTTCCCAATGGAGTAGACTGCCAGCTTCGTCTTTGAGATATATGATGCCACCTCCGATGCAAATAGCTCTTAGTATTGATTCATCGTGTTCGGATGGAACCAGCTGCCCCGGCCCCCAAGTGTACAAGATGTCGTGCGGCGTCGCTTGTACGTGATATCTGCTATCATCAGCAAAATGATCATTGACTCCAAGTTGTAAGAGTATAGTGACAGTCTTTTCCGATGGGGTCTCGCGGATGATGTCACTATTTGACATATTGAACGTGATCAGGAGTCCTCCAGCCAATTTGACCCAGATAGGTGAGCTCCGAAAGTCTGACCACGATGTGAGGATGGAGATTCCATAAATTCTTAGTTAGTTCGCGATTTCCCAGTAATAGTGACCACTCTTGTGAATGGTTGGTAAAAATCGACTCGATGGGACCTACGTACCCCTGGCAGAAAGACACAAGTCCGACACACAGAAACTGCGCAGCTAAACAGCATATATGAAGAAAATCCTCATTTGTATCCGGATTATGTCCGAAAATTGGCCGTCCTTGGGGTAGAAGGGGTCGTTAAATCACAAAAGCAAATTCAAGCGGCTCCATCATATCGAGCATATCAGAAGAGACGCTTGGTGGCAGCCGGTCGCTTTGCAGAAACTTTTCAGACCTCGTTGCAGCCGAGAAATTACTGGAGATAGAGCTGGGACTCCGACACCCTGTGCACCTATTGCATAGGTTATGTATGAAGTTGTAAAATTATCCTCGAAGATGACTTGGCCGTTCCACTCGTGTAGAGACCGAGAAGTGGGTGCGATCCCGCCGAGACCGCAAAGCTGCTGTATCATAGTCCTGACGTCATGCCGCTTTGATCTCCACGGAGAGCTTGGGAGAGCAGTGTCCAGGAAATCCTGGGAGGTCGTCGCCAGACTTTGTAAGTCCATATTCTGGATGAACTAAACGCGTCGATCAGAGTAAATCCATGGAGCATCGTTCGCCTCCTCGAGAAGAAGCTCCGCAATATCGGACCAGTCATAGCTCACGTCGATGGGCTCATGCAACCATTCGTGTTCATCTCGAGCTACGTTATCGAGCTCGTGTTCCAGAAGGTTTCGTACGGTAGTAGAATCACGACGCTCCAACGCCTGTGCTAGAACTCTTTGTGTCCCGGATACGCTCCTGTTCTTTTGATCGGTCTCATAATTGGTCAGCAGCCGCACCATCTTTTCAACCTTTTTTCTAACTGCCCGTTGTAGCACCATTTTTCCAGTGATATCCTGGGCATTCACATCAGCCCCTGATTTCAATAGCAGCTGCACCATCCTCTCATCCCCTTCTATAGCTGCCCAGTGCAGAGCCATCTTCCCATCATCGTCCATCGACCAGACTTGCGATTTTCTTTCCATCAGCATCTTGAGTAGTTTCTCGTCTCTGCTCCATGCTAGCTGCATTAGTGGCGTACGGCGGTCTTTGTCCCTTTCATCCAAGCCAATCTTTCCAGTCTCGAGTAGTAGCACAAAAACACTCTCGTTGCCATGTCTGGCAGCCGATTGGAAACGCGTCGAGTAGTGCTTGTCGAGGGTGTTAAACTCAGCCGTGTGACCATTGATCAGTTTGGAAGATAGCTCGAAGATGGCGGTGTCCTGTCCTAACACGTAGAATACATGGACTTGCCAATATGTCTTTGCGTACGTGTAGAATCTGAATGTGTGTTCCGGCTTGTAGTCGAAGGAGCTTCGCACTTCTGCGATAGCTTTGCTCTTGCCAGGTGCGCCTTGCCGTTTTGACATGGGAAAGTTTCCCACAACAAGGTCCGGATTGCTTAACGGATCAGCAGATTCCTGTAAAACCTTATCTAGTTCAGATTGTGCCACGATCGATTGAACCGTAGATCTCGGAAACGTAGTCTGGAAGACACTATAGCCGAGGTAAGTAACAACGACATTCCCCAACATTCTTTGCGCATCTTCAAACGAAAAGCCCATATGCTTTACATCATCCATCCCATAGACGATGTACTGCTTGACGCTGTGATGCACGAATTGATATGCGAGCTCTTCTTCATCAACAGCAAGAAGACATCCGCAGCAAGCTAGTGCCGAGTCAATGTCGTTCAGGATTCTGGAAGGATCCAAGTTCGCATCTCCAGGGTAACGCTCAAGGCCTCCCGCAACTCTTCCCTCGTTAAGGGTCGGTAAGCTGCAAGGACAAGCTGCATTGTCTTTGCTTGGAGAGCTGGATCCGAGCTTCCCGAATTCCGTAAAATCCTAGCAAATGTCTCAGTAATATCTAGAGACAGGTCTGCCAGTGGTTTTCGAATAGCGGAATCAGGCATGCTGCATAAACATTGGATTTGAAGAGCCAACCAGAGAAACCTGCCCTGCGAGCCTCTTGACAGAGCTTCTCGAATATCCAATGCTAGAGTTGGGTCTTCGATCATCCAAGGTTCTTGGCGAATACAACGCTCAACCTCTGCGTTGATAAAATCATCGATGTCTGGGTTGGAATCTCGCATTGAGATGGTAGGAAAGATGTAGCGTAGTTCCCAAATTAACTGCGGGTCTTTGCGGGACGAAGCACAGACTAGGACCTTGAGCTTTTCTTGGATCTTCCGGACCTCTTGCGACAGCATCTCTCTCTACTCCTTCTCGCATTCATTCAGGCTATCAATCACGAAAAACACTTTGATATCCGGGGGAAAGCCTCATAATAGCGTTTCGCTCACTTCCTAGGTGTCGACTGTAATGCGAGTATCTTTGTAAGCCGAAGTAAGTGCGCCAAGATCAGGTACAGTACGCAAGAGCTGCCGTGCCAGTGAACCAATGATCGTTCGTGCCCGCAGAATTTCTGAGATGTCATGTTTGCAGAAGAAGTATGCTACTAAAGGTTGCCTTTTCTCGGTACGAAGATTAAGATCGTCCATAATGTTAGCTAGTAACACCAACTTTCCGGAGCCCGGTTGGCCTGTAAATAACAACATATGAGGATGCGAGCTATCTCTCCATTCTCGGTACTCTACGCATTGCGTATAAAAAGATGTGTTGCCAGCCTTTCTAATTTGCTTCCACACTACCTCATAATCATACGTTAAGCAGAAGTCGAGAAGTCGCATGTTGGTCATAAGTCTTTGCCAATGTGGCGTAGACTTCATCATTCCCCCGAACAAAGCACTCGTAGCAGGGCCTCCTAGAGCCTCAAGTATGTCCACTATATGCTCCTGGATGGAATCTGTCCACTTATCAAGGTCCGCCTGGAATGACTTCAAGTGCGCAAACTGCTAGAGAGCCGGGCTCTGACCCAACTTAAACAGGTGAAGACACAGGCCAGCCACCACCACGAAGTACTCAGAGAAGTGTGATTGTAGCCCCGAATGGGGATATAGCAGGGCAATCGTCTGGTAGCGTGGAGCAGAGCGACCGATCTCCATGAACAGCAGCGATAGCTTGTCGATGTGGGTGGTCGAAAGATTCACTATCGACTGAATTTTTGTCAATAACTGAGTACGGCAATGATGGAAAAGGAGTTACTGACCAACAGCGACATGTGCACCAATGACCAGATGCCACGCTCTAGCATATCTTGCTCTTTCCCGATTACAATGGACCTAGCACAGCCATGAGCAGCAAACTGCTGAACTCCGTGAAGGAAGTTGGTAAAGGGGGGTGCACCGCTGAACTCCTTTGATGTGTGACGATTAATCTCAGCCGTCAGCTGCATGAAATCGCATGGGCTAGGTGGTATTGAGAGCGACTGCGATTTCAGCGCATGGAACGCTGACTTTTCCTCGTTTGAAAGGGCAGCTTCGAACTCGGAGACAGCCTTGGCGAGGCGGACCTCAGGCTTCAGGAGAGACGCTTTCGCCAGATCGCTGGACATGACTATTGCTGAGCAGTCGCGGTATAGCGAATTGTACCGTGATTTTATACCAGCGTCCTTCAGTCAGACTTTTGGATGGAAATCGTCTTATCTGTGTGAGGAAGAGGTTGGTTGGGTCATTCTCGAGACTGCTTCACATGCACTAGGGTCGCCGGGGACTGGATTCGAAACAGCAGCCTAGAAGACAGTATCCGAGTGTTTAGACCGTAGTAGAAGCTACAAGCGATAAGTAGCAAAGTGAGAACCAGGAGGACAGAATGCCCATGATCAGGCTGAAAGACAATAGAAGTGCTGCGCAACAAGCTGAACGTGGCTGCGCTTGTCAGTCGCAACCTCGCTCGTACGTCGCGGCCGTGCCATCTTATTGGTGAGAGGTCTGAACACTCAGAATATGATCTGCATTAAATCACGGGACGAGTGGTGTATATGTAGGCTCAGCGATCATCGCACAACCGGAAGTGCTGAGGCATGTTGTTGGTAGAATACTTGTGATGTCGTGGAATGCCCGTCTGTGCTGCCGCTCGTTTGCGGTCTGTGCTGGGTGACACCCTCGGCAATAAAGAACTCTCCCACCTCTGGACTTACAACATACGAAGTATATTGCATGGGCAACCTTGCAACAATAGTGTCTCCTATCTGCCCCAAATGCTGAGTGGTATCCCCGTGCCTTCATGTTTGGAGAAGCGACGCAGCACAGTTCGCCTTGTCATGGCGTAGACGGTGCATGCGCCGGCGATTTTTGGACTGACCTGTGCGGACAACATCACCTATGTCAAGAATATCATATTCGGAGTATCCTATTCATCTATACCCTTATTCAAAGGCGATACAGAAACAGGCGATGTCAACCAGTCGCCGTGTAGATATGAGTTGACCTAAGAATTTCTAGAAGAAACTGGTATTACGACCCTGTCAAGGAAGAAGACAAACCTGAGACCGTGCCTGAACGGCCTTTATTATGCTCGTTGGCATCATACCCACGAAGCCAGCTTTGTCAATTTATTCATTATTCTCTCGAGAACAAACATAACCTTCATTCCGGATGCAGCATTCCACGGCAATCGGCCGCATGCGGCTGTACAACCCCACGAACAAAGCCCTCAAACTGGACATATCAAAACCACAAAGCGAGATATGCCACCTCGCTCAAGTACCTCCCACGGTTGACTTCCTCCCACAAGCTCGACTACAGCTTCATTACATCCATTCCTACCGCTGATATTTTTCCAACCCTCACAATGAGCTTCCTCGCCAACATCTGGCCCTTCACGCCACCACCGCCCGCCACTCAAAAGCGTAAGCGCGGCCGCATAAGCGATTTCCGCAGCTCGGAGAAGCGGCGCTGTACGCTGCACAGTCCGAGCGAATACCAGAACGCAGCGTATGGCGGCAGCACCCTCGCGCTGATAGAGTCGGATGACGATGTGGTGATCCCTAGTACGCGACATACGCCCGTACATGCACCCGTACCCGCACCCGAATCGATGCGGAAGAGGCTGGCAGCCAGCGGTACGCGGCTTCAATCCAAGGGCGTGGGCTCGTCGCATCTGGTACCTGGGACGCCAGAAGCGGTGCGCATGGCTGCGAATTATAAGGTCAAAGCCAGGCAGCTCGAAGCGAAAGCTGAGAAAATTAAGGGGAAGAATGTGCAGCTTGCTGCTGAACCATCTTCCGTGTCTGCCACCCCAGATCCCGAAGAACGCGGCGCTGCTCCTCAACACATACGCTGGGCCAACGACGACGTCGAAGATGCCAACGACCACATCAACCTCAACAACAGTAATAGCAAGGGGCCCCCAAAGCCCTCCGAGAAAGACCTCTGGGCCGAGCACACGCCCACAAACTGGCACAAAATCAACTCCGACGAAAGATGGGCATTGAAACCCAACCTCCGCGCCTACGAAGTCGGCAATGCCATCGAAATCCGTAATGAAGTGCAGGAACCGGAGCATTCGTTCCGGGACACGGAGATCCGGGATGAGATATGGAGGGTGCAGGATCGGATGCAGAAGTTTGCTGTGGAGTTCTTTCCGGATTCTGACACCGACTTTGACGACGATGGTGACGCCGAGCTACCGGCATCTTTCTACGAACAACTCAGTCCAGAGACGGTCGAAGTGATTGATTGCGTTGCCTCTGGTGGACCAGCGGGGGTGCGCGGATGGCACGAGATCTTCACGAACCCGGAGAAGAGACGCACGCTTGTTTGTGCAATTATCGGAAATGTGGTCGTGGAGCAGGTGTTTCGGCATCGATGTTTTGGGGGGGATGAGGCGCAGATGGGGGTTTTGGCGGGGATCGAGAGGGAGATGAGGGATGAAGAAGGTATGTTGATGGAATACTTACACCCACCCACGTCTTTCATACATAGTGGATTTTGGTTTGGTGTGTGGAGGAGATGAACTGACGGTATAACAGGCTTCAAACGCACAACCGCTTACGCAGCCAAAATCCACGATTTCATCACCCACACCACCACCGACGGCAACGGCAACGACAGAACCACATACATCCTCCCGCCCAACTTCCAAATTCACGTTAATACCGTAACCGCAGCACTAATTACACATCTCTCCCCTCTCCTCGCCCTCATCGCAGCGTCCCACGCAAACCCAATCCCCACCGTCTCAGCACTCTTCACACCCCTCCACAACCTCATTGCGCGCGCCGCCCTCCTAAGCCTCCACATGCACCTCGACCCGCACACAGTCTACCACTTCTCTCCCGCCTTCAAAGAACAAGCCTACACGCGCTTCATCATGGACGTTTCCAACGTGCGTCAAATGGCGCTGCAGAACCCGCTCGCATCGCCCGAGTCGCTAACCCCCACCGAGCGTGCGCGCCGCGCTGCGCTCAGCGCTGAAGAACAGCGCAGGGCTGAACGCGATGTACCACTTACCCAAATCAGCATCATGAGCGGCGTCGTCGCGTATCGACCCGGTGGATGGGAAGCTGCCGCGCCTGCACATGCGCCAAGACATCATCGCGGCCAGAAGGGCAAGGGCCGCTGCAAGCCAGGCGCAGTTTTGTACGAAGACAAAGCCACCGCGAACAAGGGATTCAGAACAAAGTTTTTAGTCCCTGCTTGGGTATTTTGCCGCTGGGGAAGGACGTGCAGTGATACCTTTGGTCTGACCGAGGCGGAAGCTAAGCGTATACATGGGGAGAAGTGGGATGGTGGGTTTGTGGGGTTTACGCAGGTGGAGGGGGTGTTTGATTGGCGTGGTGCGAAGCAGAATGCGAGGAGCGATGCGAGGAGCGATGTGAAGAGAGATGCGAAGAGAGATATAAAGGGCAGGGGTAAGGCGAACGCGGTGGTGCAAGTACATCCAGTTCCTACTGACGTCATGCCGGCGGAGGTCATTCCAACTTGCGAGGAAGATGAAGAAGATTGGGTTACGTTGGATTTAGATCCCGATCTCTCTGGTGCGGGGGCTTTGGAGACGGGGGAGCGGGGGCTGTTCGGTGAGGTAACCAGAGTCAAGGGGAAACAGAAGGCGAAGACGAAGACGAAAACTAAGGGTAAGACCAAGGGGAGGCGTGGGTAGAAGAAGGCGGCCACGCCGACGGATTCGGATCCTGATCGGTGATCAAGGTGAGAGGGAAAGTGTATAGCGTTGATTTTCCTTGGGTAACTTTGCTGTTTCTGCGTTGGAGTCGTTGGGGAAATGCTCTCAGTCTGTACAACCCATTTGCGTTTCAATGGTAGTGACGTGGCAAGAAACAAAGCACATCGTGCTTAACTCAACTAGCACACATCTCAGCCTTTGCACACACCTCACCTTATGCGTCAAATCCCAGCCTTTCGGGCTCATCTACTTCTCCCGACCTACCTTTGTTTGTTTCCCCTCTTTACTTGTCGAACAATGGTGTATATTCGACAAGAGAAAGGTTTTTACACGCAATGGTTAATTGTTACCATTACACAAACTAAAAAAATAAAATAAATTCGTCTTTGGAAGATCACACGTGATTAGCCAACTTACCAAACGAACGCCCATCTCAAAAGCTATCCAGTGTCGCGTCCAGAAACAAAGTTTGGGCAAAAAGAAAGGGGACTTGGCATACATGTTGTGTTGCCAAGGCAAGGTGAAGTTTTTGTTTATTCAAAACGCCCACGTGTCGATGGGGACGAGAGAGAAGAGTTTGAGACGTATTAACAACAAGACTTGACTTTAGTGCTTAAGAAGCCAAGCAAAAAAAAATTGGACTCTGGAAAGCTGATTGTTGATATAGAGCATGGAAAGAGTAACTCGCAAACTAGGGCAGAAAGCGACGATATTTGACCCTTGATTATTGAGAAAACCTGCATTGACTGCAGATGAGACAAAGCGAAGAGGTGTGACAATCTCGTCTTGCGAGTCGAAGGCGGGAGAGGAAGGGGGGGAGGTTATATACAGACATCGGCACCCGAAATAGCCGTGGCGAATATCACGACTCCATTGCGTGACGAAATGCATCGGCGTTTGAGACGTTTCAAGAATAGTGGACAATAGATAACGATGAAGCCCAAAAAAAAATTGTGATCATCGGAACGATCGAGTATCGTGAGCGTTGATGATATACACAGTATCAAATATGTGCAATCATACCACCGGGTAAACATGTACCGGCCTGCTGTCTTGGGCTTGGGGGATCGTCAGACCTAGATTCAACAAACACCAGCCAGGAAGGTTGATGGCATGCTTACCCGTCATCTTGCGGCTCCGCGAGGATGACGGGTGAAGGGTACCGCAACCGCTTTGGAGGGCAGATTAAGACGTGATGACGCTTGCCACGCCTCTAGCATCACGATAGCGACGCGTGGATTCGCATATCGGCTAGACGTATCTCTCCCGAGACGCTCAGTACTACGCGGTCACCACGACGCAGATCAATAAGACGAACCCGGTTATCGACCTCACCCCACTCCTGTGTCAGCTTGCTAAACTCTACTCGTCCCTAACGGGTCGCGGCATAGGGTGCGAGTCGCATGGTTGGGACTGACGTCAGAGGGGCTAATCGTTCCTTCGTATAGTCCATGGATGAAGGGCCGAAGGCGTCTAATTCGACCGAGACATACATCATAACACTTCAGCTGCCCAGGTACAAATCCTTCAACGAGAGGGTCGGAAAGCCTTGTTTGGATATCCGGCACTCGATCCTGGCAGCGCATCAATGGGGGTCTACTTCATGTCTGGTAATATCCGTGTGTCCTGATGGTATGCTAGCGGGCCGATAACGTGACTAGAGACAGATCATCGGACCGACGAGCGCTAGAAGGTCTAGTGTAGAAGCATGAGATGCTTAATGCATACTGCCGAATAGTGGGGATCGTGTACAGCGTGTGTCGGGTGCATTCTGGGGCTCCAAGACAGTGTGAGGCGCTACAAGCGAGTTGGTCTGAGTCGTCTCGAGGCGTCGAGATTCGTTGTGTTTGAGCGATGCTCACGCCGGTGGGGCTGGACACAGTCTCAGGTGAAGGTCCAGATCTGGGAAGCTCAAGCGCGATGAGATCCAGCCATTAGCTCCAGTTGACGTTGGTGACATGCAGTCCCATGGATGATTATCGCGTAGCGGTAACCGTCGACGATGCCAAGCTAGATGACGTGCAGATTATGACGTCTACGAGAAGATTCATACAGAGCATTCGGTGTTTTGGTGGAGAGTTATGGGTCGTAGGAAGAGTGTTTGCTTCTTGGAAGAGGGAAAGGAATGTTGTCTCTCTCGTGTCGGTGTTGTCGTAGCTCAGTAGTATGCTTACCTTTTTACCCCGCCTCTTAGCATCAACGGTTTCTTGGTTCATGGTAAGCCGCAACCCCAGATAAAGTTTCCATGGTAGAGTGAACCAGCGCCAACGAATCTCACGTACAGTAATGTACAAGGACGTGGCTGGTGCATGTCGTGCACTTCCCCATGGTGTCTGGAAAGGGCCTAGTCGACACGCGCTGCGTTGCCCACTGCTCGACGTCAATGTCGATGAAGATTATGCATCCGGACGTGCGGTCGGCGGTGTGGTATGCTAGCCACGATTGGTACTGCTATCCCAATGCGAGCTCGGGTGTTGTTGTGTACGAAGGGAGGGCAGCTCGCCACACCTACTACATGAGTGCCGTTGACATTACTGCATCGGGAGCGACTCAGGCATGATTGTGTTGCATGGCTGTAGGGCTAAGATTACCGCGACCCGTTTGCGATGCATCTCGCATGAACGACTGATGGGCGCTGGTGAGCAGTGTAGGTGACGTCGCCACCCAGCCATGTCGGAAGTCGCACCGGTTGGGCTTGCCCAGGGCAGACGCTTGGCGGCATTGCTGGATAAGCGACAGCGGGAGGCCCGCGCCCCAACGAAAGCCGTCCTCGCCGATTGACGAGGTCAGCATGACGGAGTGGCAAAGCATACCAGCTGAACTTGTCAGCTGGAGTCTGTCTAGACTGTCGTGAGGGATTGCGGCGGCGGCGGCGGCGACAACCGTGGTGGTGGCCGTGGCAGTAGGAATTTTGAGGGTGCCGTCTCCAGCAGTCTTGCTCCACCGGGCGGGGACGACAATCCGAAATGACGGGGCGTGTCGTGGGATGGAGATCTGCACGTCTGTTGTCAATGTGCTGTGCTGTTATTACAAGGCCGCGTGCATCGTAGGGCGGGATTCCTCATGGAGCAGGACGACGTGGGAGAGCAGCTGCAGGGTCCAATGAAAGCAGCTTAAAGTGTACAGGGATGGCTTGCCAGCCGCGAGGCAGGCCGTCGGATTAGGAGGCTCCGGTGTTCGGAAAGTAGTCACGAGGACGGGAAGTGATGTTTCGAATATGGGACTTGAGGCGGCGAGAGGAACCGTTTTGCGAGCGACGACCGTGGGGGTTTAAGGCATTCGGGCAGCTGGCTGCTGTTGGCAGCTGAGGAGGATATTGCGGGTCGTCGCTAAATGACGTTGGTCTAACTGCTACCAGGGCTCCTGGGCAGGCGCTGAGGGCATGCACGTAAGCAAGCGACATGAGTTACCCCAGAAGAGTAGACCATGGGGTAGGGAGCAGCGCTCGCAGGCAGTCAGCATTTGGGTGAGCAGACTAGGTGCGATTCTCGGAATGTCTTCAACTATACACACGTCTGGTAGCAGCCAGTGCCGCTTGTAGACAAGTTCATGTGCGAGATGCCGTCGCAAGTGAATGGGTTATAGAGTAGGTAGCGCAGGTAGCGCAGGCTAATAGCAGCGGCGGCAGGTTAGTTGACGGCTTGTGTAAGAGGGCCCAAGACAGGCAAACAGCCGAGACGAGTCCGGCCAAGGCAGATGCATTCCGCCGACCTGGCCGGCAGACTGGCTCACAGGTTGAAACGTCTCCAGCGCGAAGTGAAGCACTGGGGATGGATGCTGCTGCTGCTGCTGCTGTCGCTAAGACTGCAGTGCAGGTAGGGGTGAGTGAGGCGCGCAGACCACGACCCCTCTATGCGGAGCCACAGAAGGAATATTGCAGCAGCGTGATCTTTTGGCGTCAGCGGCGGTTCGCATATATCAATACCGTGTATACTATAATTACAAGTACCGCGAGGACGACTGCTGGGACCATGAGAGCTGAACAAGACGACTTGTCGACGGAGCATGCTGCCTCGTGCGAACAGTATACGGGCGGGGTTTCCTCGGGGCTCGAGGTATGGTCGGCTGCGCCACGTGGAATGAAGACAAAGACATATGATCCATGGCACGGTAGTTCCCATGCGGCCTCTGCTTCTAGAAGCCGTCGGTGTTGCACAGATGCTTCGTCGTCTTGTCGGGATATGGTGAGAGAGGCGCTCAGCCGCCGGACTGGTGGCCAGCACGGCCAGGATGGCCTGTGGACGACGACGGCGTGACAGTCGACCCTCTCCATGCCTGCTCCGGCTCTAGTAGGGGCGTGTACCAAAGCAACTGTGTGGCCGTGCTCCATCCCATGGATGGCTCCCAAAAAAGTTGCCTCGGCCGGCACTGCCGTGCTCAATGGCGAACCAAGGCATCTGATGCCGGTTGGTTGACAAAGGTGCTGTGCTGTGCCTGGCTGTCCATTGCTGGGAGGCTGGAAAGCTCGAAAGCTCGAAGGCTGGAAGCTTGTGGCTATTTCGCCGTTGAATTATCGAGCCGCTCTCTTTCGTCACAGAATCAGCGATCGCCCTTCGTCAGAGTTGCACCTTTGCATGCCGGCGACGCATACAGGCACAGTAGCGCCTGCCCGCAATTGGCCGCATCCACCCACACATCGCCAGGGATCCTCGAAGCGCGCCCAGCAGTCGGCCGCTTGTTCATTCTAACCTCGTCACCGCTTCCACGCCAACATATAGCCCCCCCCAGGCCCCGGGAGCAGACCATCGGTACACTTTTCCAGACGACATATTGCCAGCGACACTATTATTGCTGAGCCCTCTAACTACTATTCTTCTTGCATACTATCTTAACCATCTACACTCCGCACCTACCCTCTCCAAACCCAAACGCCACACAGCTGCACAGTCATCTGAAACCGCGCCTAACTACTCGGCCGTCCCCACCAGGATATTTCCCCCACTGCCCTTCTCTCCATTGACTTCGCCCACCGCGAAGCTGGATTCATACGAGCACCCGCCACCCCTCACCCACTCGCCGCGCGAATCTACCGCAGCGAGCACGCCCATTACCACTCCTGTAGAACAGCCCTCTTCGCCGCAATTTGGGCGTGTGAAGAACGACGCGAGCGCAAGTCTCGTCAATCTCTGGCACCGCAAGCCCCAAGAGCTTGTGGCCAGCCGCCAGCCCGACTCCGACCTTCTCTTCGAGGACGCGGGCGACTGCAGCTTTCCGCTGTTCCCAGAGGAGCCGCAAGTCCACAGCGGTTTCGCAGACATGGCGACAGCCTCGCCCATCGACATCCAGACGCCCCCGCGCTATGGCTCCAATTCGCCACCAAACCAGACATCGAATCTGACTTCGGCGCTCAAGCAGGCAGAGGCACAGCCTGAGCTCGCCACTACCCCCGGCATGCTGAACCCGAATAACTTCGAATTCAACAATGGCCGGCCCAGCATCAGCGACCAGCGTCACCCGTCCATCAGCATGTTGGGCTCTTCATTCTACGGCAATAGCAGCGCCAGGCCCATCACCATGAAGGACCGGGGGCGCCGCGAAAGCACCAACATGGGCAGTTTCGCTGGCGGAATGAGCTGGGGCGGCCACTCTGTAGGCTCGTGGATTCGCGACGAGTAAGTAACCCCACCGCTTTCGGTCCGCAACACCAAAAACTAACACATTCGCTACAGCATTATGATGGGCACGTCCCCCGCACCCTTTGTCAATAACTCGCCCTCGTTCCATTCGTCGTCATACCTCCCCAAGATGGAAGCCGCCTTTATGAAGGACTTTACTTGCTGCGGTCTGACCCTGGCCTCGCTCCACGACTTGCTCCAGCATTTCGAGGAGACGCACGCAAATGCCCCGGCTGCCCGCCCACAACAGCCCCCGCAAAATGGCTTCACCTCGTCTTCGGGTGTTGCGCCAACCAACTCCATCGCACCCAGCCAGACGCAGGGTGACCCATCCTACAACACACAAAACGGCTTCCAGTCAAGATCCGGCTCAGTCGGCGCGCCACGACAGCGGATAGGCTCCGTCAGCCGCTCCAACCTGTCCACCGTACAGGACATGGATTCGCTCGACGACATGGACATGGACGACATCAACTTTGACACGCTGGGCCCCATCGAGGAGCAGCAACAGCAGCAGCCCATGCAGCAGTTCCCCGTGCAAAATCAGTTCAACCAGAACCAAAACCAGAACCAGCAGCCAAATCTCAACGTCAATGTCAACCTCGCCAACAACATGCAAAATCACCAGGGCATGCGTACATCGACGCCGACTACACCATCGGCATCGCAGCAATTCAGCCTCCAGAACAACCCTACCGTGTCTTCAGTGAACACGCCAACAATGGGTACCATGCCCATGGCAAATCACAACCTGACCTCGCCAGAATCGTCACACCCCGGTACACCGGCGGAGCTTGACATGGATTTCGGCGGGTTCAACCCAATGATGGGTATGGACATGGGTATGCCAATGGGTATGAACTTTGGCAACGGCAACGGCAACTTCGGAATGGGCGCCTTTGACAACAACGGCACCATTGACCAGCCCGGCAAGCGTCTGTTCAGCAAGCAAGGCGGTGGCCTCAACCAGGCGCAGCTCCAGGCAGCGCTCAAGAACTACCAGCTTAGCGGCAACGATCAGAGCGAAATGGCCAGGCGGTTACGAGAACAGCAACTCCTCAACGGCGCAAGCATACCTCAATTCCCCTTCCCTGAGGAGGTCAAGCCATTCCGATGCCCGGTCATTGGATGCGAAAAGGCATACAAGAACCAGAACGGTCTGAAATACCACAAGCAGCACGGTCACCAAAATCAGCAGCTCAAGGAGAACGACGATGGCACTTTCTCCATTGTCGACCCCTTGACCTCCATCCCATACCCCGGCACCGTCGGTATGGAGAAGGAGAAGCCATATCGCTGCGAAGTATGTGGCAAGCGGTATAAGAACCTCAACGGTCTCAAATACCACCGCTCTCACGCACCACACTGCAACCCAGAGCTGGCCATGCAGAAGCTCGGTCTCACCGGCAATCTCCAGAACCTGCAAAACGCCAATGTTGCAGGTGCTGGAATGGGCGGCATCGATCCTTCCATGTTCTAAAGCACCCTCACTTTCTTCGCCTTACATTCTCCGGGTCGCTCTGTGTGCGCCTAGTCAGCTTCTTCGCTTCTTCTAATACCCTGACGCTCAAAGTCCGCGCCAAAGATTGCAGTCTTCGCCTATACACATTGTTTTCTTTCCTCGACTGATGCCGATCAGCACGAAAAAAAATTCACGACTGGTTTCGCCTCTTCTCTCTGCATCATCTGGCGTTACTTGGATTGGAGAATCGATTACCCATCTTCTCCCAAGCCGAACCAGCTTTGATCCTTGGATAAAAATGTCTCTCGGCCTCGCTACGTACTTCGATTCATGTACATCTCTTCAGGAGGTGCATCTTCTTTGACCCAGCAGCATTAGCGCTTGGTATGACGATTTGATGCGCATTACAGAGGTGTTTTGAGTGGCCATTTCCTTCTTGTTTGTGGTTTTTTCTCTTTCTTTTAACGCGGAATATCCCCTGGGTTGTCGTCCGATTTGCTCTCAATCGTTAGACTTTTATGAGTCTTTGGTACGGCGTTGGAATCGCAAACAGTAACAAAAAGTTTTTCAAAACAAGGTCTTCTGACCACGGAATCGGTGTTTTTCCCCTTTTTCTCTTTTTATACGGAAATAGTTGATATAGACTTGACGTATTCATCTTGGAAAAAAAGAAGTCTCTCCTCCCCGCCACGTCTGGGAGTTTGATCAAGATGCCGTAATACCACGCTCTACATACTTTAACATTTTTGTCTTGACAATAGCCTTGTGAAAATCGCCACATGTTTCTCACATCACCACGATATGCCTGTCGATTACTGATCAAAATTGTTCCCAAGACTTCACGATGAGTAGAGTCATCTGCGTGGCTAATACCCAGATCTTCACAACTCAAAACGCCGTACTCTTCCACATGTCACAAGACGAAAAGATTTCCCAGTCGGTCCATCTATACGAAACAAGCGTCCTCTCCCACTCCAACCCCCCTCAAAATGAAGAAAAAGAGACCACATAACCCAAGTAACAACAACAAAACTACAAGGCACGTCCATGCGTAATTCGGCATCATGAGGCCCGTTTAGCACGTGCATCCATATACCATCGTCGTCGCACGTGCGGCTCTATGCTCTCAGCGCCTACCTACCGAGATTGAACCTTACTAACCGCATCCCTCGCCACCTGCAGCCTTCAGGGTCTCCATCTCCGTGTCCGTGTCCACACGGGCTATTCTCTGACTCAAGCTCAAGGAATGCCGTGCGTATGTGCGTGCGTGCGTGCGTGCGTCAAGTTGCCAAGCAAACGTGCAAGGGGCAGGTAAGAGAGGTGGAAGTGTGCAAACGCTGATCTGTGCGTTTCTTCTGTTCCCGTTAGGTTATAGGCTGCGAGCGATGCGGTTGCGCTATAGGCTGGAAGCTTTGACTACAACTGCGTGGATTGCGTCCGGACTGCTGTTTGGGGAATCGGGGTGATGGGGGGTTAGATGTACGGGTTTGGTCTGTTTGGTTAGTTTGTGCTGGCTGCGTGCTTGGGGGGAGTGGAATGGCCGTGGCTGTGGCCGTTGGTATTGCTGAATGGGGATAAAGGGCTTTGGTCTTTTATTGTGCGTGTGAGAGAGCGAGGCGCAGGTGAGTGGGTGGCTGTGAGAAGTGCTTATGGCAAGAGCAGTTGTTGACTTGCTTGCCGCAGTTAGCCGGCACGGCTTTTGTCGAATGGCTCCCAGGGGGGGGGGGGCGTGTGAAGCGGTAATGTAATCACGAACAAAGAACAGTAGCGGGGAGTTGTACATGGTTAGCAACAGCGTTCTGGAATTTTTTGACATTATGACATTACTCTTAGTTGCAGATGTGATGAGATTGAGGTTAGCATTGCATGTACAAGGAAAGGATGCGATGCGATGCGATGCGATGCGACGATGTACGCCCCAAAACAAGTCAAGGGACGATCGGCGCAGAGCCGCATTACCGAGTTGTGGATAAAGGGTTTTTGCGCTGGCCGTTGGCGCCATCGAAGGCGTTGGTCGGTCGGTCGGTCGTTTGGACACGGGACTTGACATGGATATCTGACACCGCTGCAGACGAGGGCAGCGCATGTGAGATGGGATGGGATGGATGGCTGGGAGATGCTGAGGGCGTTGTAGGTACATAGGCAGTGAGGCTGCGGTTTGTGTGAGCGTCGCGTGCGTGGCAACTGCGTTACGTTTGCGGCTGGGCTATTGTCGCATTGGATTGCGTACTTCGGCATGTACCCAGGTAAGCAGGTAGGTAGAGTATCCATGCCGTCCAATAGCAACATGCGAACACACATGTCACGCATCGTATCTTCGCAAGCGCCGCCACAGCCAGCACTTTTCATTCTTCTTAGGTTCTTCCATGCACGAGAGCCCCAAGTGCCCCTCCCTTCCTACCAACTTTAGTCTGCATGTCATTAGTAGCATGACACGATCCCGTCTCCATCAAGTTAGAAGCGACAAACTACAAGCTAGAAAGCGAGAGAAAACTGTACTAAAGGCCGCTGGTGCCCTCTCAACCCCTGTACAACGCGGTAATCGTACCCTTGAACCAAAGCAAGGACGCACGGAACATGTAGCAGACTGGGGCGAAGCGGTGTGTAGTGTTAACAATGTGGGAGCCAAGTGCATTTGAAGTGGAGTTATCTGGGGGTAATGGAAACTCTACTCTTCTCCACTTTTGGGCATCGTTTTTTTCTTCCTTTGCTAAGGGTGGGTGTTGGGCGGCAGATTCGCGGGTACCAAGGGTGGCTATTGACCATGTTCGGCATGGCACCTAGGTACCTGTATGCATGGGATTTTGGTTAGCGGGAGAGGGTTTCGCGATGCGCATGTCAAGGTAGATGTTGGAGGAGAGTCTCCAGAATAATCCTTCGAGAGACTTGGTCGTGTGCTCGTGCGCGAATGGAGCAAGTGCGAAGCGCGGTTCAGTTGGTGAGGGTGCGCGAACGCTGATGCTGGGTTGAGCGCGCTTTGGCGCCTTCTCATTACCTTTGTTGATCCTCGTGCGAGACTATCGTGGCCTTCTTGTTCCTTCGATACTTTGTCCGGAATGTGATGAAAACGTCGTGCACAGACTGTGCGATGTTTGCATACAGATGACCTGGACTTTGGTCTGCTGTCTACCTCGGCAACCCACGATGGACGTTTCCAGAGATTGCTGTCGCTGCCGCAAGAGAAGGGCGAGCATCCAAGAAACATCTGATTCTCGGCCAACGGTAAATGCATCATAACATCCACGCATATAACTCGTCAGGTTCCGGATATCCATAGTCGGAACTTGCACGCAGCCCTCGCGCGCTCCAGCGTCGCGTCTACCTTCAGCTTTCCATCAATCGTTTGGCTGTTGAAAAAGCTTGTTGCATGACCTTTGCTCAGTCACCTTATCGCGTTCCATATAGGATTCAGCTTCCCCGCGTGTTCCTTCGCCCGACAGCCAATCCGGGGGTAAATGGGATGAGGTAAGCTGGACGTGACGGGGGTTGTTGTGGAAGCAAGGGCGCGCGCCTCGGTTCCAAGGTTCGTGGCATGTTGTCACAAGCTTGTGGGTAATGTGAGCAACATCGGCAACTTTTGACGTCGTTACCTGGAACACCAACACACACACTCTCTCTCTATTTCTGTCTTTGTTGGTGTGTGGTTTTCAAAGCAACCTTGGAATATTTGATATCCAGCTATCGCGCCTTCTAGCTTCCCTAGTCTCTCCCTCTCTCGCGCAATGACATCATATAGCACTTTCTGTGAGGAGGAACCGGAACAACACCCCGTGCCTAGGGCAAAGGCGCCATGGAATTTAGAGGCAGAGTGCTATATGTTTCTCTTGAAGCTGAAAGAGTTGCCGAAGGGGACTTATGATGCGTTTGAAGCCGAATGGGCGGATGAGAAGTTGGGTAAGTTTGAAGGGGGGCTGGGATCGGTTATGGTGGTGAGGTATAGCGATACGCCTGTTGGTACGTTTCTTCCGTTAGTCTGATAGTCGATAATTGTGCATGGGGAGTGAATCGAGGAAGAACATCACTCTAGGATATACATGAGTTAAGACAATGCTTCCGTATACGACAACTCTAACCAAGTCGACCCTTACAGGTCCCTATGACGAACTCATCTTCGTCCCCGGCAACTTCACTATCACACACCCCTCCTCATCAGAAACCATACCCAAACTCCCCAAGAAAGCTATGCGTATCTCCCGCATCTACGTCTCCCAACGCACAACAACATACAACGGCCGTCTAAACTGGAACATACCCAAACACCTCGCACGCTTCACCTTCTCCGCCCCACCCACACTACAAGGCCAGTCTCCGCCATCCGCCCTCACCGTCCGCGTTTTTCCTCCCGGTACACAAGACGGCGATGGGGTGGACCCTTTCTTCGCTGCCACCATCAAGCCCTGGCAATGGGTTCCTGCAATTCCGGTTAGTACAAAGTACATCCCGATGAGTTTGGCCCTCGTGCAGCCTCCGATTCCTGAACCGCAAGGTCAGCAACAGGCGGCGAAAGAAGCGATCGATGGCCCGCACACGGATCCGTATGATTTGGATCCGAAGAAGGGACTCGCTGTTTTGGTGGGCACGGAGAGGTGGCGCGGGTTTGATATTTCGGCGTCGAGTCCGAGGGCGAGGGGATGTTGGGTCGAGGTTCACGAGGGGGGTGATGAGGACCGTGGTGGAGATGAAGAGGGTGAGATCTTTTTTCCGAGTCGATTGGGGACGTGGAGGGTTGGTGCGTGGATGGAGGAGGTGGATTGGAAGATTGGGGATGTGGTCGAGTGGAAGTTGTAGGGAAGAAGATTTGTTAGAAATAAGAAGTGCGATGTTAGGAATGGAGATGCCGTTGAGGTGACGCCTAGATGCTAGCCTATCTCGATATTGGTACCCAGGGAAGTGGGATAGGGTTTCGCCTGAAGGTAATCGTGGTGCGCGCACTTCTATTTCCAAAATTATTGCTGCCAATGCACTCAATTTGGTGATCTTTCACTCATCAGACCCATTGCTTGGGCCGTGCATCGTGGAATAAACACGCAGGTGCGGCGCACGTGGGACCAGACTGAGTATAGATCGCGCTTCCCTCACCTTCGAAACAATTGATAACAGACGCACTCACCAGAAAGCTCAACTTCATATTTCCCATCCCGCAAAAAGATTACCCCACAAATCATCATTTCGGCTCGACACTGATCATAAAAGCTGTGCAATATCTACTTGGTGAGTACACTACACAGTAGCATGCGCTGCATGGCCTGATCTCTCACCTTGTACTTACGCGCATGCATTGAGGTAATCAACTCGGTTCATATATTTACTCAACATGGTCTCATCTCAACTACCATACAACGTCCAATGGACAGCCAAGCTTATCCGCCGCGATGTACGAGACCTCTGGTCAAAGTTTGCTGCAAAACTGAAGCGAAAGAACAAATCTGTCAAAATCGAACCTAACCCCTCACTGCATCCGGAAAACTCGAACAAGCCCATAGTGGAAGGGCGGGAAGAGGTTCAGTGTAGCGACACATCTTCACTGTCCTTGCATGAAAGCAGTGTATACTCCCAGCCTCAAGAAGAGACGCCCTCAATACCAGAAACAGGCTGCAAAAATCGCGACGATACACTCTACAGGCATCTAGAGAGTAATTTAAAAACCGCATATGCGGCACACGGTCGCGACATGACACACGAAGCTCGCTGGAGGTTTCGTGGTAGTTGGCTACTTCTGTACAAAGCTATCCAGGCATGCCCGTCAAACGACAGCTTTGCCATCAATGAAGATAGTGGGAGTCCTCCCAATGAGTCAAGGATGCTTCTCGAGATGCTACAACAGAGTAGCAAGCGGCGCCAAACTACAACAAATTCGATCAGCAATATGCCTGTCGAACCAAACGCCAGACGTATCAGGCATGCGCGATCCGACTCCATGTTCACAATCGCAGCAACAACTCCATCACCACCTTCGCCTGCCGAAATCTGGCTCAACATACTAGAAGCAACAAATGATGCGGCAAAGGTCATCGTCGTTGCTGAAGAGCTTTTGGAATACGTGTGGCCAGATAAAAGTGCCACCGACGTTGTCGAGCAAATCGGCAACCCCCACAAAAAGTTCTCCGATGCCGAAGACACTGAACTCCGAATCAAATTCCGAAAGCTGCTATATCCGCACACTATCTGCTCCTGAGCTCACCGCTAATATTTTCAAGTCTTGGTGTTCGGCGTCTAGGGCGAATCATAGCCCGGCCGGTAAGAGGAATCAGTGGAAAACCTTTCGTCGGCAGCGGGCGATACCGCATTGAGGGAGCTAGCCGAAGCGGCAGGGTGGATCGGTTGGTCATTGCTACTTACCCCTCCACCGTTCCCCATGGTACTTATACCTCTCGGGGTTCTGTTTTTCTGCACACCAAACCGCTCGGGGAACTACAACTGCGACTCAATTTCGCCGCGCGTCATCGATTGGGAGGTATTTAAGGGCTGCAGTGGACGCATCTCGGGGACTGTGCAGGAGCTTTTGCGTACTCTACCTATCGACATTGAGATACAATTACCTGCGCATTACGCGCACTATTGTCATATATATTCAACTATTTCCCCGATACCGATTCCGCATCGCGTATGAGCAGCGAACCCAAAGGCAGCACGCCAGGATCACTTAGCCCACACAACACTCTCACAAGAGTCAATACCTATCCCCACGCAGAGTTTACTATCCCACCATCGGACACGCTTTCACCATGCCCAAGTGCCCCAACTCCCAACGCCGGTGCCCAGGCATCGGCCAACTCCAAGGAGAATCGCCGAAACAGCACTGCAACTGGAGATGAAAAAGCGGACCGACCTCATGATGAGGAATCTCGATCCATCACCTCTACTGCTCACACAGAAGTGACCTACCCGGAAGGCGGTCTAGGTGCTTGGTCCGTCGTTCTCGGGTCATTCCTGGGGCTCATCGCCTCTCTGGGAATGATGAACACGATAGGAATCTACCATGCCTACATTGCAGAGAACTACCTCCAAGACTACAGCGAGTCGACCATCTCGTGGATCTTCAGCATGTACGTCTTTCTGTCGTTCTTCTGCGGACTTCAGATTGGTCCCATCTTCGACGCTCATGGCCCGCGGTTCCTGGTGCTGGCTGGCAGCGTCCTGCTCTGCCTGTCAAACTTTCTACTCGGCTTGTGCACATTGTACTGGCACTTCTTCCTCGTCTTTGGCGTGCTTGGAGGTCTCGGCACATCGCTGATCTTTACTCCTGCATTCGCAGCAGTCAGCCACTTTTTCTACGCAAAGCGAGGTAACGCGACGGGCATAGCAGCAGCTGGAGGGTCACTGGGTGGTGTCATCTTCCCGCTTGCTTTGCAGAAACTACTGCCATCCGTAGGATTTCCGTGGGCCACTCGCATCATCGGTTTCATTACGCTCTTTTGCTGCATCGGTGCCTGCTTCCTAATCCGCTCTCGTCTGCCGCCCAAGGCCGGACAGTCGGTATGGCCCGATTTCCGCATCTTCCGCCACAAGAGCTACTTGCTTCTCACCATCGGCATCTTCATGATGGAGTGGGCCCTGTTCATTCCGATTACCTACCTCACGACATTTGCTGTCAGCACCGATGCAATGAGCCCAGCGTTCTCTTACCAGCTACTCGCAATATTCAACGCTGGTAGTTGCCTCGGTCGCTGGGTCCCCGGCTTGTTGGCCGACAAAATGGGTCGCTTCAACAGTATGATCGCTGCATTGGCGACGTGTTCAGCAACGTCGCTTGTCTTTTGGCTTCCAGCGTCGCTACTCACGCCCATCACTGCATCAGAAGCAGCGGCTATTAAAGGACTCACCATAGTCTATGCCGCCATCTTCGGATTCGCTTCTGGCTCCAACATCTCTTTGACACCGGTGTGCGTGGGCCAGCTTTGCGACACCAACGTCTATGGCAGGTACTATGCGACCTGTTACACAGTCGTGAGTTTCAGCACGCTCACTGGTATCCCCATCGCTGGAGCGATTATTCAAACTACTGGTGGAAGCTACTGGGGCGTCGTCATCTGGACAGCTGTCTGCTACATCGCCGCGTCACTCTGCTTTGTGTGGAGTCGTGCACTCCAGGTTGGCTGGAAGATTGGTGTGACGTTCTAGGAGTCGAGTTATTACTTATGGTCTGGCGGAGTTAGTGGGTGTGCAGCAACCCTGGCTTGAGGCATCGATCAAACGCGTTATCGCGTAGTAGGGGTGGAAAGAATGACGATATTGCCACCGAAAAAGAGAAAGAGGGGAGGAGGATGATACAGATTGAACAGGCAGCTTATGTTTTCCAGTACGCGGGGTGATTCGCCCCGCTCTCCCACTCGTTTTGTTTGGCTTTGATAGATGTAGCTCAGTAGCTGCATTCAGTACATGAAACAAAAAATCACAGTCGTTTTCGCCACAACCCCCACTTTGTCAGCCGCCCCTTCGTTTTTCATGAGACTGGAAACTACATTCGCCCGGCATATTGGGTCGTAGACGATCTCCCTCCCGCCCCCGGGACGTCAGGTACTAGGTCATAGATCTACTACCGGCATCGAGGGCTTCCGGGTACTCGAGCGCGACTGACGTGCAGTCTGACTCTATTGCTCCCTGTCGCATCATGCCCGATATCAATACACCTTAAATACTCCTGAGCAAAGCTTCTGATGGTGATCGCCTCCGTTCGTACTGTTGCGAACAGCGTCCGCAGAATCACGAGAGTTCCGTAACGGGCATCGCGCCCATTCATTAGTGTGGGGTAAGAAATCGATTTCAGGGAGCATGCACGCACCAGCTCTATTTTGTCTTTGCCCACAACCCAAGCTGACAACAAGAGAGAGAAAGAAACAAAGAAGATACGATAACTGTTTCGCAGACACCCCGCTACAGTTCTTTTAATTTCCACCCAATACTTTGCTTTTCGCTCCTAGGGCTCCTTGGTGCAGAAACATTGGCTCCATAGCGTTGCCGCCGTCGGACTTGGCAGGCACAGGAAGGCGTGCTTGCTTGTTGCCCCTGAAAGAATCACAGCAGCAAAACACGTGGGTCGGCTAGCGGAGACAGCTTACATTCGACGACGAAGTTTATAGGGAATCCCGAGTATTTGCTATTTCTTTGCGCGAAGGCATATCCGGCGGGTGAAGAGTTTGACAAGACAAGAGAAGAGGGTGTGGTGGCGTGGCCGGAGGCTGAAGGTGGGTTGGTTGGTGTTATCTTTTCCCATTGCAGTACGCGTTTGCTTTGTAGCCTCAGCTGTACTGCTCGAGAATGAGCGCGAATCAACAAGAAAGGAGGCAGCTGAAGACGGCTGACGAATCGCGCACGCACAACGCAGGCCTGGATCTTCCGCCTCGCCATGCAGACTGCTTCATGTCTTCTCGCTGTAGCGGGCCGTCGCGAGCAAGCTTAGCGAAGCATAACTATCTAGCGCTTACAACTTTCCTTCTGGAGAAGTTTGACGAAAAGAGATGCAGGGGTATATCGTGGCGATCAATGTGGGCGTGCCATTCGCGACAACGCGAGTCGTGCGCTATCGTCAACCCCGAACCATAGGCATGAGCGACTCCTCTTTCGGCCAGCAACTAGAGCGCGATTGGCTTCAGGGCACAAAAAGTCAGCTAGAAGTGGTAAGTGGGTCGCGCTCTTAATGGTCAGCGAGACGGAGACGGCAGGAGTATGGCGACGGGGATCTTCTTGATTCGTGTGTTGCGCCATCCATTCGCTATTCCCATTTGAATGGAGAGAGGAGACGCCGGTGTAGCGTATGTACCTGTCAATCTCCCGTCGCAGAAGGTTTGTTTGTTGCGACAAGAAACAAGACACCCTCTACCTGTCCACCCCGCACCTTTTTCCTTCGTCATTCTGTTTCATCATCCTTTCCCTTCCTTTCCTACCTGCAGGAGTCTTGGTGTGTGCTTCTCAGCATGTCCTCTAAATCCTGCCTTTGTCTACACTCGCGCCATCTGAGTGACACGGATACTCCAGCGCTACGACACTTCGGACTCGATATGGAGAAAAGCAGTACCCGCCAGCCCACGTTGAAACGCAGAGGCTCAACGCTACAAACGTCGGTCGAGGTGTTGAGGTGCAAATTTGGGAAGCCGACAGTAACACCAGAGACCAGTGGAGAAATCAAACCATCCAAGGAATGGACGCCGATATTCTTCGCTGTCTATCACCAACGCGAAGCAGCACTATCACACTTTCTCCGAGCTGGTGCGTCACCAGACGATGTTACTGGAACCGGGCAGCCACCATTGTGCATTGCTGTTGCTAGTGGATATATTGGCATTGCGAAGATCCTCCTCGACGCGGGCGCAGATATCGATGCTGCGACCACGGAGGGAGGAGAAACCGCACTGCACATCGCAGTAAAGGATGGCCGCAGCGACCTTATCGAACTAGTCACATCGTACAGCCCTAACTTGGAGCTGAAGACCAACGAGAGCGGCGAAACACCACTCCACTATGCAGCGTCGAGGTCTGGGTCATTGGCAGCTGTCATGACCTTGCTCAAGCATGGAGCTAGCTACGACACGTTGAACGTGAAGGGTCAGACACCAGCGGAGGCAGCCTTGGAGGCCAACAACATCAACGGAGCTGTCGCTATCATCAACGCCGCGAACAACAAACGGAATGAGCTGGCAAAAGAGAAGGAGATGCTCTTGAAGCACGTCAAGAAGACACAGGGTCGGTTCTCGATCGGCAACGACCTCATCGCGGACATCTTCGCTGCAGCCTGCGACCCCGAGTCTAATGTGCTCGTGGAAGCCATCAAACGGAATGATGCCCTGCTAGTAGAGATGTTCCTTGAGAAGGGCTCCGACCCGGACCGCCAAACAGCTCAAGGACTGCGACCCATCTTTGCTGCTCTAGCATGCGCGGACGCCCCGGTCGTCAAGGCATTGCTTAAGCGCAACCCAGACCTTTCGGTCCGTGATGACAAAGGCTTGAGTGTGCTTCAGGCTACTTTCGAGAGCCCATTGGCACAAGAGAAGGAGTCGGTGGAGATAATCGTCGGCTCCTTGCTCGAGAAAGGCGCTGATGCCAAAGTGAGATATGCAGATGGCAAGACACTACTTCATCACGCTGTATCTCCGCGCTTTAGTCAGACGAAGATTGCACAGGTGCTAGTCGATGCAGGTACCGGGGTCAATGCACAGGACGATGAGGGCAATACTGCACTTCATCTTGCGATACATAGCAAGGCGTGTACTGACCTGCTGCTGAAGAGCAAAGCGGGCCCTAATGAAACCAACACAAAGGGTTTAACACCCCTACTCCTCGCTACGACTTGTACTGAGAAGGGGACTGAGCCGGATCTAGAATCGTTGGTCAAGGTATCCGACATGCGCAGGACTAACTCCGAGGAGCACACAGCCTTACATTTGGCAGCAAAACACGGTTTAGGGAAGACTGCATGTGCTCTATTAAGAAACCGCGCTGATGCCACAGCTGTCGACGGCGACAAAAACACACCACTCCTCCTTGCCATAAAGAATCACCAATGGCCCGTTGTATCACTGCTCGCAAAATGCCCTAACGTCAACGCTTGGGACAAGGACGGCTTGAGTGCATTGCATCACATCGTCAGCACCCTTCCAAAATCCCCATCAACTTGGCAAGACATCGCTGCTGCGACCGCACCATTCTGCGAACGAGGTGTAAGCAGAAGCATCCGCGATCGCACAGGAGCCACACCTCTCATACTTGCGATTAAGACGCTTCCAGACGAGGGTCTCCCGGTGATTGAAACATTGCTCGTGCAAAGAACGAACGGGCAAGTAAGCTGGAATTTTGCCGACCATGAAGATCACCAGAAGCAGGACGCGCTATTCTACGCTGCGACGATGGGCAAGCCCGTCTTTGTAGAGGCCTTGCTCAAGCATGGCGCTACCTTTGCTTTTGAAGACTGGGCACCCGAAACGAAGAAGCTGCAGTTGGAGGACGAAGTCAGCAAACAGGTCTTGAGGCTGTTCGCGGAGCAAGAATGGATTCGACGTGCAGGTTCGCTTCGACGACAGTCTGGCGACTTGTATGCCGAGATTTCGAACTTCCAAACTGTGCTGTCAATCCGCGATCTTGAGGTAATGATGTCCATGGGCCTTGACATCAGCGCTTTACCACTTTCGCCTTTGGGTACATCTTTGCTATGGGCTGTCTTGAAACAGATTCCACGGAAGCCGACTTTGTCATCAGTATACCTCATTGATGCGCTCCATCTCATCTTAGACGGTGGTGCCGACCCTAACACGACCACGACCAGGAAGGAGAAGCGTTCATCTTGGCCGACTGCGAAACCAGCTCCTGAGATGGGACCACCGTTGACTTTGTACCCCCTTACATTTCTGCTGGAACAGTGCCCGGATATCGACATTGAAGTGATCAGACTGTTCCTCGCAAAGGACGCGAAGTTGAACCTGCCTTCAGCATTCTACAGTGGTCGCTTCCCATTGCATTCTGCAGTGAAAGCGCATCGCACCGACGTCGTTGAAGAGCTGCTACTAGAACTTGACGACGTAGACTGTGTCGATCAGGCTGGACGAACACCACTCTATATTGCCGCTGAAAGTGGGTATGGGGAGATTGCGGACGCCCTGCTTGCCCGCAATGCCAGAGCAGATACACTTGACTTACAAAAGAACACGCTTTTGCACGCTGCAGCATTCGGCGGAAGCAAAAGGGTTGTCAAGACTCTTCTAAGCGCTGGTGTCAAAGCAAGCGCGAAGAACATCAAGAGCCTCACCGCATTGGTTTGCGTGCCCGAGGACCTGGCTAAAGACGAGAAGAGCGACATTCTGAAAATGCTGAAAGATGCCGAGGAGAAAGAGAGGAAAGACGAGGAAGAGGGTCTTAGGCTAGAGAGGGAGAAAGCAACCCAAATTGCCAAGGCAAAGCAGCTGGAAGAAGAAACCGCCAGGTTCCAAGTGCAAAAAGAGCAAGAAGAGAAGGATGCGCTTCTGAAGAAAGAGTCAGAGACCAAATCTCCAGCCTCAGTCCCAGCCCCAGCCCCGGAAGAACAGCAATTCCCACGACCACTTGCAGTAGCAGCCAAGCCATCATCCCCGCCCCCGACAAAACGCAGGAACAGTCTGTTCCGCAAATCATCCCAAATCTTTCACAGAGTCAAGTCTACCACCTCACCATCCGACCCGACATCAAAAGCAAAGCACACTTCCTTCCTCAGCCTCCGCATCAACACACCGTCAGGGTCAAAACAAGCTCAACAACAGCCGCTTACTCCTCTCGCATTCACCGCCATACCCCAATCGCCTTCATCTCCCCACATCCTCGCTAGCCCCGACTTCTTCAACACCGATTTCCCCAGAACCGCAGGCAGACCCAGCATCGTTGCGCTGCCATCGTCGATCCAGAAGCGCCTCCCATCGCCGCGCGTTGACAGCGGATTCGGAATCAGAACCAGCAGCGGGAAGAGCGAAGTCCTCGATTTAGATGCGGTGAACAAGAGGTTGTCGGAGCAGGGACGCGAAAGGGATACTGAGAGGGCGGTGAGTGGCCATGAGTTGAGTGATTGGTTGGAGGTTAGTAGGATGTTGGATGGGATTGGGGAGACGCCTCTTGCTCTTTCTGCCTATTGAGGCATCTACGAGGGTCGGTGCAGCATCTTCGTTCTTTTTCTTTGTTATTGTTACTCCGCTTTTCTTCCTTGTCATTTTTTCGGTCGTTTTCGGGTCATCTGATTAGCATTGGCGGACGTGGACGATCGTTACTTTCTCACATTTTTCCTTTACTTTCCTTCTTTCTTTCTTATATACTGCTCTCATTTTATTCTTCTAGCGACGGAATCTCTTGTTAAGATGCATACGAATGCAAGGAAACAAATGTTGATACCCGAGGGGCATTCGGGGTTGTACGAATAGTTTTTTCTTTCGTTTGTAGTCATGATTTAGTATAAAGTCGAATTGAGAAAAGTTTCATTGACAATCCTACTGAATGCACGTAGACATGAGTGTATCTTGCACGATGAAAATTGACCCCAGTCGCTGGTAGCTGGTTGGTCGAGGGGCTTGGCCGCGATGGCCCTGTGCCTTTCCGACTCGCGGGTAGCAACTGCTGTCTTCTCCCCGCACATACACACTTGTCCTTCACCATTCATGTCTGCATTATCGCGATACGCATGCGCGCATCTCTGCATTGGCTTGTAGTATTGTCATCGCGGAAATTCTTTGTTTTGCAATGGACCTCACCAATTTCAGCAGCTCACAGCTTTGCATCGTTGTTTCCTTTGTGTACCATTTGCAGCACGTCATGCAACAACCATGCAGACAAGGCAGGCGCGACATACCATACCAAAATACAACGCAGGATGATAGCACCTAGCAGCTGAGAACTGATTCCTATGACATTATCGCACTACCTTCTCCATGGAGTGAACTCTGTTATCATTCAGCGAACGGATAGCTCTCCAGGCCAACCCTTCCCTCTAACACACGAAATAAGTCGTCGGAATGGCTCTTGCTACGGCAATGAATATTTCACTTGACTGGGACCCCAGCCAGCCCGATCCCGGGAGCGTGGAGTTGTTCAGACACTATTGGCTGAACGGTCGACTGCTGTCAGTCGGGACGCACATCGCACCACCAGTCGATGCGGTCAGCCGCCTTTATATGCGCCTTCTCACGATAGAGAATGGACACGGTGCCGACTACTACGTTGCTCTTGTGCAACCAGTGAAGGACAGATATGGCCGGAAAGACAACGATCCTTACCTAGGCGCAGTGTACTACTTGCGGAATACGGAAGGCAATGATGTTCCCGCTACCTACAACGAGTTTCTGGAGGACTCTTATTGGCTCATAACCCCCAAGGAAAACATCGATCTAGACAGTGCGGTACAGTGGAACGAGGACGATGTCGAAGTATTACTGTATAACTGGCCAGAAGATAAGCTCACTATATTCCAGAGTGGGATACCTGACCAGGGGAATTACACCCAACACAGTATTGTCAAATCATGGAGCAATCCCATGGATCGATCGCCTCCAGAATAGGAGATATGGAATAGTCGAGATTGAAGATATACAGGGTGATATTCGGGAGTACTCGCAATTTTGGTCGAACATCACACAAGTACAGGACGAGAAGGGTACCGTCAAGTCTGTGTCAGCCACTCGCCCTGGCTTCACGACATTCAATGCTAGATTTCGTCACCAAGCAGGTGTCTGGAACTACGCGCCAGATATCACCAACCCGGAACTTTTTGGCGAAAACAAGAAGACGCGAGAGTATGAGCTAAGATACGACAAGAATTATGAAGGGCAACTTGAGGCTTTTCTATGGGACACAACTGATGGTTCTTGGTCCTCCATCGATATCGGACAGACCAGAGATCTGGGTCCCGTCGTTGAAGACCGAATAAAGCAGCTCGATCTTACGCTTAGCGTGCCGTCGAACGGCGCAAGATGGGCCTTTCAGAATTGTTTCCAGATGCGACATGGAAAGCTAGAGGATTACACCCACGACGAGCCGGCTACAGTCAAAATCTACGTCTGTGTGTCGGAAGACGACAGGATAATCGATGTGAGTTTGGGTTTTCAAGTCTGTATATTCATATTGAATGGAGAGATGTACTAACTACTTCTTGAAATTTAGCGCTTCGTTGTCAAGACTACCACAATAGGCGAGTAAGGCATGGAAGAAGCAACCAGTCACGGAAAGTTATCATTGAAAGACCGAAAGAACTGCATCATTCCATTCCGAGGATGGGAAAAGGCGCACGCCTTCACGCAAGATATGTGGATGTATATCGAGGTTGCACCGTACGGTGCTTTGGGGGACCTCGTGGAAGAATTCAAGGCATCCAATAAGCTAATCCCTGAGGTGTTCATATGGCTAGTCATTCGGAATCTCGTAAACGCCTGCGAACTATGCGAAAGCGAGAGACTCATCCACCCCGACATCAGTAAGTGCACGCTCACGACCCAAGACTGATGAGCATCCCCACTAATTTCATCACTAGAATTTGAAAACATCCTCTTAGCCGTACCACGCGGTCGACGTGATTTCCATGCATATTGCAACCCCGTCCTCGGTGACTTTAGCATCATGACGCGCCCAGACGACATCAACAGCCACGACGTGGGCACAACTGGCCAGCGGACGTACGAAAAGCTCAAAGGCGGACTTGGCAAGCCCCTTGGAAAGCTGCACGTCCAATAAATTGGTATCGTGGCCTGGGCACTATGGTGCCGCTCTACCCACGGTATCAGGCAATTTGACGACGATGGCAACATTATCAGAGACAATCTTCAATTGCCTTTTCAGCCCAAGTGTCCTTTCCCTGGTACTTCCGATGAAAAAGAACACACGCAATCTTACTCGGGAAAGTTGTGCGATCTCACACAGAGATGCATGGAGCTGAAACCTGCTGATCGCCCTGATCTGGAAACGCTGGGCGAAATTGCTGAGCATGCGCTTAGTAGTCTTCAAGCTTCGAGGAATCCGGGGTTGAATAAGGCGGAGGATGAGGAGTTGCCGATGTATATGCAGTTGGATCGTGGGGAAGAGTATTGGTCGATTGGTGCGGATGTGGATAGTAGTAAGCGTCGGATTCCGGAGGAGGGGCTTTCTTGATTGGGCTAGGGATGAAGTGCTTTTGGGTCATTCACAGTGCCTGTCAGATGGCGACCGCTCTATCCTAGATGCATAACACAAGGAAATGTACACGACATTGGAACGATACGGCAATTCATGTTGGGTGTCCAAGCGATGAGCGGGACGCTGGAAAGAAAGAAGCAAGCGGGTGATCACGAACAGGAATAGCATGTTTGTAAATCATAGTATTTGTATTCCATCGAAGCATTATGAAGATTTTTGATGATCATTGTGAGCAGGCGAAATAGGCGCTTGCTTGCACGATTGCCATAAACTTGTAAGATCCAACCAAGATGCACGGCAATATTCCACCTCAGATATAGCCCTGTAAGCCATCCTGTCCTGTATATCCTCAACCTATCCCCACAATGGTAGCGCGTCCTCCCAATTCTGACCGTACCCAACTGTCCTTCTCCTGTCTCCGAGTGCGACTGACGTCTGAAAATCCTTCTTTGCGTCGACGGGGGCAGAGCCATCTTTCACAGAAGATGTGCGCTTCGCGATCCTCCTCAAAGCGCGAATAAGAGACTTGAGGCCGCCCTTTTGTTTATTGTTGGGATATTTGAAGGTCGTGTACTCAGTAGCGTGGCCGCAGAAGAGGAGTATGAACTTGAGGAGCGCCCTGTTCGTGCGAGAGAATGGAGAGATGAAACCGTTGCCGGTGAGCTTGCCGAAGATTCCCTCACCTTTGATTAACGCGTTCGCCTTCGTATACTCATCAAAACACGACTTGAAACCCGAAGGGAAGACTTAGCTACCACTCTCGGTAGCATAAGGAAGGCCCAGATATTCAATATGGGATATTCCTTCGTACTATGTACCGGCGTAGTCATCTCGGCTCGCACGCTCTTGCACCCACACTATCTCGTCAATCTTTTTCGCCTGCATGGTAACAGAGAGGCCAATTCGCAAGGCTATGGCACCTTCATAGAGGGTTTTGTTTCCTTGCAGTCGAAATGTGAAAGCCTCAGGGCCAGGAAATAGAGCTAAGGCTTCGGGGCAGCTCTTTTCGAGGACTTGTAGCAACTGCCCTTTCGTGTACGTTTTAGGCGCATGAACCGAATGCCAGGTTACTTCAGAACGCTAGACTATATTGCGACGAAGTGATTTGCAGTGGGTGTGCGACAAAGGGAGCAGTGTGGTCGATGCGCGGGGTGGTATCCAGAGATAGTAACACCAAATTAGCTTTGCCGACATGGTGAGTGCGCTCGGTGATTTGGATCGAGAACGGGAAAATTTCAGTGTAGTAAAGAGAATATACGATCACGTTAGCGGCAGATGAAGGTGAAGGCGAGCAGAGAGTCAGAACTTGAGGTCACTCACGGTCGACGTTGTGGTGAGGGCAGCTCTTGGCAGTGTCCCACTATCTGAGCTGAGACAATCGAGGAAGTGGGTCCGTCTCCCTGGTAGTGGTCCAAACGCGTCGTGAGAGTGGTAATAACGGTAGTCCTGGGTTTGGCTCTCAACGATCGTTACGATGAGTGGGGCAGCAACCTTCGATGCAGCTTTCTTGACAGCGTCACCAGCAGTCTGCCAATAATCGCCCAGCCAAGTGAGATACACATTGATATCCACACGATTCAACTCCGGGATCTCTTGCAACATCTTCCGAACGAAATCCGGAATGCTTCCACCCAGATTGCTTCCATAAAGCGCTGCGTGCGCGGCCTGGTACATAGCGGACTTGTAAGTGTATTTTCCGTCGCCATCTTCCCCGGTAGCCTCAATCATGGCCTCCGCGTAGATCTTGCGGTAGTGGGTAAGCGCAAAAGGGTTATGCACCTCATCATCGTAGACAGAGTACTCTGGATACCAGTCGAGAGTAAGGAAGATGGGAAGGGAAGCGTAGCCGAGACAGCGAGGGGCGGTGGAAGCACGCTCCCAATCGATGATACCAGTAACCTCTCCAGTGTCGGGGTCGCAGAAGATGTTCTGTAGATTGAGATCGTCGTGACGAAGGACGAAAGTCTCCTTGGTATCTCCAGGCTTGACTGATTTAGCAAAGGGCTCGCTGCGAAAGAAAGTGTCCATGAGGTGATGAATGACCATGACCCGACCGCCGTCCAAGGCGTTGTACGGCCACTCCTTCAACAGCCGGCTGACGAAAAGTGAGCAGCTTGAGTTGTGGACCGGCAGCTCGAAATGAGGCTTATCGGTTAAGAGATCCTCTTCAGTGAAGTCAGGCAGCACGCTCCACAGCCAGCCGGGTCCGACAGTGAGGCTACCATCCGTATTGATGTTGTCAAAGTCCAATACACCAATCTTGTCGAACTCAAGCTTTTGCAGCTCCGCCATCGCGTGAGCAAGTGAGCGAAGCAAACGAGTGCGCTTCGAGTAAAGGGCGGCAGATGGGATATCGATATCTTCAGCGATCCAACGATTTGTATCGTCAGCGTTATGCCAGACTTCGACGGCAAGCCGACCGGAGCAAGCCTTCATCAAGATGAAAGGTGCACCAAGAACGTTCTTCAAAGAGTCGCTGTAGGCGATAACCTCAGGGACGGGGCAATCTGTACGTTCGCGAACGAGCTTGATGGTACCGAACTCGGAACGGAGCATGTAAGCGTCCTTCTCCTGCCAGCGGGCTGCAGTGCCAACAGAAGGGACCTTGATGACATATCTACCGGCGGAAGGACCAGTGAGGACGTCGTAGATGCGCACGTAGTTGTACCCGCCTTGGGACTCATTCACGAATCGGTAGTCAGCGTCTGCGGCCTCGATCGAGCCGCCTACGTGCTGTGACAGAATCGAGAGAAAGTTCAAGTGGGATAGCCCCTTCAGCGGCTCCCAGTCTGCGCGGCAAAGGCCGACATCATCAGGTGAGTCGCTCGTATTGGAGGTGTTGTGTGACTTCTTAAAGCTGCCAGTCGAAGACGCTTCTCTGTAAGCTTCTTCGTTCGAGCTGGCGACGGTGGGCGACCTTGGTGGGTGCGTCTGACTTCCTTTGTCAATCATAGGGGGAGTGTTCGGTGGTGACGAAGTCGGCTTCGTGCCCTCAATGCGCCCATCTGGGGGTGCAGTGTCGCTGTTGGTGGCCATGGTATGTTCGGCGGTACTATGTTCAGAGTCGTTCTGAATGACTGCAGCGTTGTCCTTGCGAGGCAGCTGAGAAGACATGTTGGTGAAGCTATCCGCATCCGGGATGGTGCTAGGGAATTGCAAGGGATGCGACGTCACATCCAGGGAAGGGGCTTCATGCGGCGCGCCCATATCCTTTGCGTCCTGCGTCTTGCGCTGAAGGGCGAATCGAGCCTTGCACTTTTCGTAGGACTTGGAAAGTACAGCAGGCAGGTTGACAGCCCGCCTGCTGAATCGACCGCGGGCCTTGTTGTCGCTCACGATGTTCGGCGCAGGTGGCGCCTTACGGAGCTTGTTGCGAGGCTTGCTCGGCTTACGCGTAGTACCCGAACCAGATTCTGAGGAGCTTGAATGAAGGCCGAGCTGGAATCGCATGGCGATAGAGGAGTTCAGTAGCTTCAACATATTTTCGCGGATGATCGGTATTCCGTGTAGCTATATAGGCGGGGTGAGTTTGGTGAAGTTGAGTGAGGAGCAGGTGGGAAGTCGAGCTTACAAAGAAATTGAACAATGGAAGAATTCAATGAGTAAATGGTTGCGGGCTTGATCGTGACGCTAGGACCATGTGTTTCCGAGCTCGCATGAAGAGGGACCCTGGAGTGAACAATGTTGTTAGGTCGAAGCCTTGTCTAAACCAGGGAAGGCACTCCCTGAGTCACCTAGACACAGATAATCCCTTGGCAGTACTCTCTTCACTGGTTGGCTTTCCGAGTGATAGGTGTCAGTATATTCACTGCTAAGGAGCAAGCCTTCACTTCCAATGACTGCCGGAATTCGGTGGCGAGACTTACTCAGACAATCGCTTCGAAAACGAGACCAGGCGCCTTGTGTAGTGAATGTAGTCGCAGATAAATGTCACTCCGGCGATTCCCAGGCTGCACCAGATGTAGTGAAAGGCTCCCGTCAGAGGGAAGAATCGGTGCTATGGCGAAATCCTTATACACCTTCCGCGCCAGGGCAGAGATAAAGGGCCCACGCATACACCAAACCTTCATTCATCGAAAATACACCTCAACCCGCATTCCAACCAACTTCAAACTCATTCGCCATGGTCAAGCGCCCCTATGACCACATTGACCTCCATGCCAGGTATGGAGAGATGTTCTCGGGCAAAAACTTTAACTCCTTGATCACCAACAAGTTCACCCGCAAGGTTGGCGCCCGCTCTCATCATTGTCCAGACTGTGGTGTAAGTAAAGCTTTCCTCATAGTCGCCTTGATGCAGATGATCATTCATGCGAGCCAGAGCTGACCAGGGAAAACAGACCGCCCCACGAAAGCAGTGTTTCGAGAAACTACATCTTGGTAAGAAACAAAGATCATGGCAATTAATTCCGAGACTGACCAATTCTGCAGCATATTGTGATGAGTGTGGTGAGCGCTTTGCAGTATGGTGTCGGAAAGGCTGTAGCAGGCACCCCTATAGTCAGGGGTATAACGTCGCCTTCAAGGGTGTTCGCGATAACTGGCCCGATCATAAGATCGAGATGTACACCTCCGACGTTAACGACATCGTGATCCACAATTCCGAAGACCACTTCACCGACATCGTATCACCGTTCATGTACGACGAGCTCAAAGAAGAAGACAACCATCGATATCCTCACCTCCATTGCATCAATTGGCCTCAATCCGGCGTCTACAACACGGCCACTCTCGAGGCTTATCGTGCTTCTCGAGTCCATCTGGACATCGGTACTCTTCCGTCCGCCAAGAATATTCGAGGCCATCCACTACCTGGGGCTTTCATGACCGGTACCCTTCCGCCATCCCCAACCCCGCTTTGGCGGCCCACTGGAATGAAGAAGAAAGAGACAAAGCTATTCAAGCAAGCCCGTGCTACCGAAGGTCGTGCGATAGCTCTTCAGCTGGAGGCACGGAAGAAGCTCGAACTGGAAGAAGATGAGCAGGCCAGAGCGAGCGGCAAGGCGAAGAAGGCCGCGAAGAATACGGCCGCGAAGATCGGACAAGGCCGCAAACGTTCTTAGCTGTGTTCCGAAAGTTGTCTTCTCTCAAGACTTTAGTGTGTTGTTCTGATCTCGAGAGCACATTTGTGTTTACTCCATTCCTTATCACCTTTTGTCAGTACCCGGTGTGGTAGTGCAAGGTACCACTTTGGGAACGCGCTAGCCTTGTTGATTTGGAGGACGACGCCTATGTAGGTCTGGGACTATCTGTGTTCATTTTCATTGGTTAAAGATGGCAGTTGCAGCAAGATGGATGGGATCATGTAGAATAATGAATGAGTATACCAAATCAACCCGTTCATGTTTAGCGTGAGATGTCGAAGCGTCGCTTTTCCTTCAACTGTCACATTGGCAAGGTCATCCTCTCATTTCCCCGCATGTTTGTTCTATCCCAGCTCAATTCTTCAGCGGCCTCCACCAAACAAACTGCTTATGTTCATCATAGACATGACGTTCCCACTTCCGGGTCTACCAGACTCCATCTGGCGCAGATGACCACGCATAGCAGCGCCATTCTGACCCATCGAACCCATCCCGATAATCGCTTCTGCAGGCATACGCCCTTGCATGGGAGCCTTATCGTTGCCGTAGTGTTTGATCATCTCTTCCTTTGTAATCTTCTTGCGTAGGTCCTGCTACGCGCCGCTCTCACCAAAAGCTTCATACTCGCTTTTGGTCTCGGGTGTCCACCAAGGGGGTAGAAGGCCGGATCGTGTCTCTGCTTGGGCGAGGTACTTTTGGAAAGGCTCGATGCTTGAAACAGCACCGGTGTAGATGGTGTTGGGATGGGTCTTGTTTTCGAGCTTCATATCATCCTGCTGACGCATGCGAAAAGAATCGATGAGCAGCTTGTACACATCCTTCTTCGGTCGGTCTTGAAGGAACTTCCCCTGGTCGAGACGGGTGAATGGGTTCGGTACGTGTTGTTCGAGATCCTTGAGACGAGGGGCGGAGTAGTTGCTGCTGTGCATGGTGTTGGCCTCGACGAAAGCTTCGGCAGAGTTGGCTTGCTGGTTGGCTTGCTAAGCGCATATCTTCTTGTGTGTCTTCCAGTCGGCCTTTTGAAAGTCCCGGAAGCAGTAAGCCGTGGTTTTACACTTTGCGCATCTGTTGAGCGTAGCCAAGCCTGCCTCGTCGGCTGTCTTGTTGCATTTTGCGCATTTATGCGGGGCGTCAGTCATCGTTATGATTCTTGGTTTTGTTCGGGGGTGGCAGATGAGTTACAATGGGTTTTGTGAAGTTGAGAGGAAAGGGTATACGGACGGCGGTGAGGTTTGTGAGGGGAGGGGAAGTGGGCCAACGGTGCGGCACGCGCAGATAGGCAAACGCGGGGGCGAAGCTTCTAGGCCCGACACGAAAGCGGCACGTCCTCACATGAATTTGAAACACAAGACGTTACAATCGCCGATCAGCCAAGCAACTCGTCAGAGTGCCATTGATAAGCACTTTGACGCGGCTGAGAAGGTCGGACGCCGACGATGGGCACAGCAAGTAAGCGCCATCATTACCCTTTGTCACCATTCTGGAGCAGATCTTCAGCCACAGCCATAAAACCTCGACATAAAGCCCAGGATTCGCATATGCAACATGTTCAAGAATGTGGCGATAGGGAAGGGAGGCCTCGGGTGCGGGGAAGCTACACGCGTCTAAGTCCCCGCTTCGGGACCAACACCTCACGGTAGATGTTGGTACAACATCAGTTTTGTTGGAAAGGCCAAATATAAAAGGGGACTCATTGGCTCTGATGAAACGTTGCTGAGATTCAACTTCTCTTATCATTTCCGTCGTCAACGTGTATCACACAGCCGAAAAAAAACACAACTCTACTACGGCTCAACTGCATCTTCCAGACGCGCCCTTGAAATCCTTCACAATGCAGAACCCCTCCGTAGTCCTCTATGGACCACACAACGCCAAAATTGAAGACAAAGACATACCAGAGATAGCAACTCCCCACGATGTCATCGTGCGCATCAACTACGTTGGGGTTTGCGGCAGCGATGTAAGCTATTTTTTATCTACCATAACCTTACAGGAGGGAGAGAGAAAGCCATATGCTACAAACAGTATAAAGCATGACTAAAGATCCACAGGTCCACTTCTGGTACCACGGCGGAATCGGCAAAATGGTCAACCCCACCGCAGGCATAGTAATGGGCCACGAAGCGTCCGGCACCATCCACACCGTCGGGCCCGCTGTGAAGAGCGTCAAGCCCGGTGACCGCGTCGCCATCGAACCCGGAACACCATGTCGCCTTTGCAAAGCCTGCAAATCCGGGTCTTATAACTTATGTCGCGACATCCGTTTCGCTGCTGCACCAGGCCCACCAGACACGGCGGGTACGTTGTCCAAGTACTTTGGCAGCGCCGAGGACTTTGTGTACAAGATTCCGGACACAATGGGGCTGGATGAAGCGGTACTTGTAGAGCCGCTTGCTGTTGCTGTTCATGCTGTTAAGCTTGCTGATGTCAAGCCTGGGGAGACGGTTGTGGTCATGGGAAGTGGTACGATTGGCTTGTTTTGCGCGGCTGTCGCGAAGCAGTTTGGTGCGCATCGCGTCATTGTCGTCGATATTCTGGAGAAGAAACTGGAGTTTGCGGCGAAGTTCTTGGGTTGTGAGACCTTCAAATCGTCAATGGAGAATAGCGCTGAGGAGAACGCTGCGCAGCTGCTCAAAACGTTCGATCTGGTGGAGTACGGTATAGATACCACTGGTGGTCGGGTCGATACCGTTATTGAAGCTTCGGGGGCTGCGTCCAGCATCGAGGCTAGCATACACTTGGTGCGACCGGGTGGAAAGTACGTACAAACAGGACTTGGAAAGCCGAAGATCGAGTTCCCGATCGTCGCGATGGGTCAGAAGGAGCTCATGGTAAGAGGGTGCTTCAGGTACGGCGCTGGAGATTATGAGCTAGCAGTAGGCCTGCTGGAGAAAGGGCTTGTTGATGTGAAGCCTCTGATCAGTTCAGTGACGACGTTTGAGCAGGCGACTGAAGCATGGGAGAAGACTGCAAGGGGTGAGGGGATCAAGAATCTGATTCAGGGTGTAGTGTGATGCCCAAAGGGCTCGCTCACGCTATGCTATATCTACCCGAGAAGGACATCTGCTTTCCGTTCATGAGATCCATCTTTTTCAAGACATAAACTTACTGTATCCTCCACGCTTCCACTTTCATCTTCAATCTTATGTTTTCGACCCAAATGCTCATCATGTGACGGCTCTTCCAAGTCTCCAGTATACAAACTGAGAGCATACTGCCGCATTGCATGCTCATCTCAGGCTCCTTACCTGTCGGTAGCTCGTCTCAGACTTCTCCGCTTCTCTCTTCTCTCGTTTCTCCAGAATGTCTTGGCCCATTTGTACAGTCTATGCCAAGCACAATACATGCAATGTTCGCCTTGGCTGCACTGACCATCTCGACCATGGTGACACGCAGAGCATTGAATATTGATGCCCTGGATCGGATGCTTCAACGTGCGCCCGTAAACCTCGGCATACCAAAAGCCCGCAGGTAGCAAGATCTTGTCTACAAGGTACCCGTGTCCATTGATCCATAGCGAAGGAACGACAGCATATTCATCTTGCGGGAGCTGATCGAGGAGGTCTGTAAAGTACAGAAGGATTTTCATCTTGAGTCTTGCGACAGTGATCTGGTTTCGTTCGCATTGTGCCAGATCTGAACCACCGTTCCTGAGAAGTAAAGCGCGAAGAAATTGATCTGGCAAATGCGGAGCTGCTCCTCCGGGCGCATGCAATAGATTCAGTAGTCCGTTGATCTTGATTCGAATGTTCTCTATATTGGACGGCTGGGCGGGTGAAAGAGTGAGTTGCACTGTCACGCTCAAGTATCGACTCGTGGAGCTTGATTTGATGATGTGGCTGATGAGAGGTATTAGGTAGCTTTCCCGGAGAGTACCCTTTGGATAGCATTCCCTCAGTGAAGCGAACTCATTGAAATCCGTAATGGAGCTCGCAACCAACATTTCAATGATGAGTGGTCTGGAATAGCATAACTCTCTAACGAAAAGCCGTCCATATTCCAAGGAAAAGTCGAAGATACTTCTGTCAAAGCTCATGCTTCTGGGACTGTCGAAAGAAATACGCAGAGTTCCATCGGAAGTAGCAGCATAACTACAAATTCTACAGAGAGCTTCCGAGGGGAGATCACAAAGTGAGCTGACAGGCTGCACAAGTTTTCATCTCATGATATCGGATGATTTGTTGGAGAGGAAATGGCGTTCTAGTCCGTACCGACTTCCGCCATACTTGACATAGCCATGTCTACCATGTATGCCATCTGGATACAGCAAGATAGATGTCATAAAGCTGCCTGTATAAACGAAGCTTCGAATGTTTAGTGGATCCTCTTTATCGAAAATGGACAAGGCTTTGTTGAGTATTTCAACACGATCGCGAGCTGCATTGCCGAGAAAGTTTGACTCTCGACAAGAGCCAGGTTGCAGCGAACTTCCGGTATAAGCGAACTTGATTCTGCCGCGCATTACCGGGTGTTCGTGCAGTATCTATAGATATGGAAGCAGATCCATGCAACTATCTTTATAGTAACAGCTTCCTCTGCAGGTAGCGGCGGTTTCGATCACTAGTTCCTTCAAGAGGCGGATCTGAGAGCCAAGTATTTTGATCCAGCGTAGCGCATACATGGACTGATGATAAGAGGCTCTGTCGCCAGTCTCGTTCAGTCCGGTATGGTCATGCCTCGAAAGTATTTGAGAGATGACAAATGTATTTTTCGAGTAGAGTAAGCCTGCAGTTTCATGATAGAGCTGGCGACACAAATTCAGGATACCAATTCCTAGAGAGTCGTAGTGCGAAAACTCTTTGGCGTGATCTTTCTCATCTTCTAGCCTCTGGTCCCACATGGCTTGGTCCTTGCGATAACGCATGCGCTCTCGCTCGAGCCAACGAAGCCCGCTCTGTCGCCCGGTAGTAGCGCGAAGTACATGACCAGCTCGGGGTTTATTATCGTTATCGCTTTCTTCGTCGTCGCTCGAAGCTTCGATATCTTCTTCGGGTGCACGCGGCTTGTTATTATAATAGAAATCGGCGTTGTAGATCAGCAGTGGCTCCGCCTGTACGAAAACAAACTCGTTGATCCTGTTTCAGATCTCCGCGGGCAGAGTCAAGATCGAAGGAGCTGTAGGATTAGAGGGAGTCGACATGACTTTCAGGATCCTTATAGGGTGTTTCGAGGAGCTCGATATAGCTGTCGTCGAACGTGGGACCACCATGGCGCATACCGATGTCGAGATTCGGATCGCGCGCTCCGAAGGCGCAGTTGAGAAAGTCAGAGAGAGAAAGGAGAGGAAAAGCAAAAATAGGTTGTTCACTGGACCCTGAGTGGTTTATAGCAAGCGCGATTGCGGTCTTGACAGTCGCGGCGGGCGTCAGAGTGAGTGTGAGCAAACGCTCTGACGTGCCCCAATTGGGAACAACGCCTTCACTCACTGATTCACCTCCTTGCAAGTTGGCCGCCAGGCGAAAAATGCTGATGTCCACCTAGTCATGATGACTGATTGATATCTCACTGCAACCTTAATCCTCACTTCACCATCCTTTTCCACGCCTTCGATTCTGTCGTCATGCAGTCTAGCCCTCGTCTTGCCAAAGTCTTTAATAGCAACGCCCTCCAGAAACAACTCGTCGACCTCTTCGAGCGTCTTGCCGCAACACTCTGGTATGCAGAACCACGTAAAGACCATAGCGCATGCTGCCGTTGCCCCAAAGATGAATCCGACCTTGCTCCCCAGCCCGGCGTAGGGCTCGTTGAGCAGGTAAGGCACTGAGAAGGAGACTGCGAATTGAATCGCAATGTTGAAGACGGATCCTAGGGCACAGTTCGTGTCTCGGAGGCGTTGTGTTGGTATCTCGGATGTAACAACGTGCGATAGGGACGCCCAGCCAGTTTGGAAACCAACTCCAAAGACGGTAAACATGCTGACGATGGCGGCTCTGATAGAGTAGGAAGAACTCGAGACTGTCCCCACACCACCCATTGTTAAAAGTCTACCACACTGGATAAGGGCGCCAACGAACAGGAGGGGTCTACACGACGGATATCAGTCGAAGATATAGATATGTGAGGCCTTGACCTGACTTACACTCGACCTGCCTTATCAGTCATGGGTTGCGAAATCAGGACAAACGCGATGCTGATCGCGGTGTTGATAGACGTCATGGTGAATGGGTTGATAACACCTATGCTCTTGATGAGAATAGCGCCGTATACGGAGACGAAATTCTGGCCAGTGAGTTGCAGGAATACATTGAAACCCATAACAATGAGATTGCGCTTGAGGTTGGCTTCAAGGGCTGTCAGTCTCTTTCTAGCAAACCGAGGGGGAAATGTTGACGCATCTTCCAACAAGCCCGATGAAGCTGGATAGTAGAGCGTGGTGGAACTTACTGCTTTGGAATACCCCGATGAATCTCCCCTTCTCGACTGTCACATTCAACATGCTTTGGGATTCCTGATATTCCTGGCGTATCTCCTCTTCCGTGAACTTGCCCTGTTTTAGTAGCATCAATGTACCAAGATATCAGGTGTCAGGTGTGGCCCAGATGGACGGTGCAACATGTAATAGAGCACAGGCCGAAGGATGTAGCTTCTCTAACAAGAGAACCGGCCCTTCAGGAAAAAGGCGAGCTCGCAATCTGGAGACCTTTTGAAGTCGAATTGTGTCGATGAAGGCAAGTGCGAATGCCGCAATTGGATTTGGTTTTCCAATTCCTTGCACTGTCGTACTAATGAGTCGATGTTGTGTAGCCAGTAACCTTCATCCTTGCGGTAGAGAGTAAACATGGTTTCAGTGATGGCGCGGCGGATCAATACCTCAGCTATATAGAATACCCAGCTTCGCTCCTCGGAAAGACTTTGTTCATCTCCTTTTCGACCGACTCCGAGTTGCTGTGAGCCGAAAATGGGGGAGGGGGTGAAGGAAACATCGAGTCAACTTGGGTGAAGGTCTCGATGCCGCTCGGTTTGAATGGAAGTTCAGGAAGCAACTCGTGTTCCGCTTTGTATATCGACCAAAGACCATCCCAGTAGCCCTAGACGCTGTTTCGCAGCGAAGTAATATGTTTAGGCAGATACAACGTCCTCAGACGCGGCATCGCTAATATCGGGATTGTCAGGCGGGATGCGCCAGAGTGCAGTGTAACAAGCTATAGCGCACGCAATCATCTAGTGTAACCGTTAGTACCGGTACAAGACTCGAAAATCCCTGTGGTACATACGACAAGACATGACGGTCCATCCCATTCGAGTCCATGTACGACTACATGCTCGGTATATTGGAGCAGTTGCATTTCATCCAAAATCGGATTCCGAGAGTGCACATGCGCTAAGAATTTGTGGCAAAGTGGAACCACCCGGCTCATTCGAAATTCGGGGCAACCATTATGCGATCTTTCAATCATCGCAGATGACGAGACGAGCCCGGACTTATCCATGGTGTTGGTCACCCCATAATCCAGAACAAAGGACTCCGTAGAAGCGTCCCTGATATCTGCCACCCCATAGAATATAGGCCAAGCCAAGATCTTTTCGGATCTAGAGTAAGCAAATGGCCAACCCAAAGGCGTCAATGGTTCCAAGAAAGAGCCTTGAGAAGCCGCCACAGGGCTAGCCGGTTGTTCATGTATATTTCCGGCATGTGCATTTAGCTTACTTGGACTCCAACTGTTGCTTGGTGACTCATTCGACCTGGTATCAGATAGTAGTTCCTTTAGTTCGTCCAGATGTTGGAGGATCTCCTTTTCCGCAGGCGTACTTTCAATTTCGGTAGTCGCCACGCCCCAAATGCACTGAGCATTATGGCGCAGGCAAAGGCCACAGACGGGCTTAGCTCCACCACATTTCGTTTCTCGAAGGCGGCAGAATTGACACGCAATGGGCGCGCGCTTTCGTTGTGTAAGTTTATCGGTCGTCAGCTTACGGCGACTTGTCGCGGAAGCTGTGGTTGGCGCGAGCATGGCGGTGCGGGGAAGAGCGGAGATAACAAAGACGGGAAAACAACGTAGCCAAGAAGACTGGCGACATAGTACAGCTGTTCAAACGTTTCCCTCGGCTCCATCGAAAACTGCATTACAATTAGACAAGCTTTGGGTACCTCGGGTCTTGGAGACAAGGGCTGCGCGTAACGATCACGACCTGGACATGGGTGGATGACGCCGTCACTAGCGTACTCCACAGCGGATCAATCGACCACCCTGATACAATCACGTTTTGTCCTTTCGCATCCAGAGACACCTCACGCTCAAGCCTGAAGCATGCGTTATTAGTTTACGTGTTTTAGCGACGCTATCCAACGCCATTCGCACACGATTACAGAATGCGTGGAGGAAGAAAAGGTTTATGAAGAACTTTCCAACCCATCGTGAAAACCCCTCACCGGAACGCACCTGAAGAACTACAAGGTATCTATTGATACAAAATCCTGTGCTACCTCAAGACCATCTATAGACATTCCCCTTAAGCATGCTCCCTAATACATCGCCAAAGGTCATCATCTGCGATTTGCACAGCCTTCAGGCCGCCCATCCTGTCACCAATGCTTACAACGCCCCGTCCCCAGGAGCCTCCTGCATCATGCGCACCATTCTCTACCCAGTAGATTGCTACCAATACTCGCAAGCGCATAAGCGCTTTCACCGGTGATAAGCATTAGCCCGCATCTTCCGAATGCAAGACAAGTTCCTACCCAGGCACTACCTGCCGTCGGTAGATAACAAGAAACCCCCCCTCCCCGCTACCCTGCCTCTTCTGCACCCACAACCCTCCTTCGGCACCTACATTCCCTTCGGGCTCGACTCCATCAACCAGCCACGATGTCCGAACCCACTTACACCGGCTCCACGCTTTCCCTGCACGTGAAAATCACAATCGACCCCTTCAATCTCACCGAATTCTTCACTCTGTTCAAACCCGTCTATGAAGCCGTCATCGCAGAGCCCGAATGCATCTTCTTTGAAGTATTCCAGAACCCCGCTACGCCGGGCGAGTTGAAGTGGATCGAGCATTGGAAGCAGAGTACAGATTGGCTGCAGAATGTATGTATCGCGAAGTAAACAGGGAGCAAGGCGGATACGTTGACTGTGCTGACAGGTGGGGTATAGGTCCAGCTGAAGCGAGACTACTACAAACCGTATTTTGAGAAGACGGAGCCCATGTTCCTCAAGCCGCGGGAGTTTGAGATTTGGGAGCGCATGCCGGGGAATGAGTGGATCACCGTGAAGAAGGAGGTGACGGAGAAGGCTTAAGGGAAGGTTCGTAGTTGGAGTGAGGTTGTATCCGCGGTTTATGAGCAGTCCCCGAATGCTACGTAGCTCCATCGGCGTAGTCGTCGTCTCCTCTCTTCCTCTTCTTTCCTGGAGTCTTTTTCGGCTGCTCCCCATATCGCGGTTCCTTCGTGATTCCCGGCAGCGGGAAAACGTACGTCTGCATTTTCTCGCCACGGACGGTCCAGACACCATTAACCCATCCATGGGTCCCCATAAAGCAATTCTGCGGATCCCATTCCTCTCTGACCCCCTTCTCATCCCTTATGCTGACCTCCAAGCTTGTCAATCTTTCCTTGTCGTACTGGTTTCGTCCACGATGCCAGCTGGTGAAGATCTTCATTGACGTTTTTTCTCCGCTCAGCGACGTCCCAGGCCGTTTCTGCGCGACCCACCCATGGGGCTCAGGCCTGATGAAGATGCCAAGGGGCTCTGCATCTGGAGCGGCGGAAACCAGTTGTGCAAAACAGAGTTCATGGCCATTCAGAAGGGCTTGGCAGACCCCATAGATCATATCCAATGCGTAGTGGGTGGATACATGCTCGTCCTCTGCGTGTGGAGGGGATTTATCTAGTATGATGTATCTGTCGAGGTGCCCGGCGAGCTTACCATGCGGCCATATTCTTTCCAGCTTTTCTATAAGCATCTCGATGACTTGATGCTCAAAATTATTCAGTTTCTGGTCCCAACGCTTCGGTTCTGCAACGGTACGTGACAAAACCTCTCTATCTGCACCAGTGATACGGAGTGGGTCCAATCGCGATGCCTCGTTTCCAAACCGCGGATACGATGATAACTTGAAGAGAAAGCCTTTTGCCTCAAGGCCTCCAGGCGTGAGTTTGGGCGATGCGAAGCGACATCGATCTACGAAGCTTTGCCCGTGTGTCAGTTTCGGAGCTGTAAAGAGTAACATGCAAGCGTTAAGGTACGATTGCAAGGTGTGGCTCATAAGGTTGTCCTCCGAGGGAAATCCATGTCTTCGGGACCTGGGCACATTCGCCAATATTTCACCGTTCATCAGGATGATGATCAGTAGAGCAGCTGACAGGCTGTATGCTTCAGGCTTGATCAAAGGAGAGCCTTTTTGAGTATTAAGCCGCTTTGTACACCTCAAGCAGTTGGCAAGTATTGCGATTCGATCTGCTTCAACTTCCAGGCATCGACTTTTTATGTCTTCGAGTACACTTGCGGTAGTAGTGGGGTATGAGGAGATGATAGAGTCGTTGCTCTGCGCGACGCGATTGACGCTCCCCCCGTCGTCGCTGTCATCATCCCAGCGATGTAAGTCAAACTGGGCCTGAGGTGCAGGTTTCAGGTTGTACACCCGCCGGTTCCAGATGTTGTATTGCTTCGCCTTTGCTAAGATCTCGGTATTGGGCCATCGTTCTTTCATTCCGCTTGAAGTGGCCAAGCAGAACATGGTCACGGCCTGTCGAAAGTCCTTCAATTTGATCTGAAGCTCTCCTGGGATATCTCCAAAGTCGTAATCGTCAGGTTTGTCAGGTTTGTCGAGTTCCTCGTCGCATGTGATGAGCAGTACCATCTTATGGGAGGCAAGATGGTCTTCCTGAAATATCCAGCCGCGCGACCAGCGGGCGTCGCTGAGGATACGAAGAATGAGCATTTGCACTAATAGTATGTTGACTTTGGGCCCCAACTGCGAGTCGATCTTATCCTCGGGATCGACAAATAAAGACCCGCGGAGCAAGTCTGAAAGAACATTGAGATCTTGCTGTTGTAAGAGTTCGACTTCAAGCAAACCAACGGAGTAAGTGCTATCCCCATAAACTACGTCCATGATTTGGAGGCCTAGGTCTTTGTCTCTTCGTCCATCCCCCGCCCTCTGGTATATACATTCTTTGTCAATCCACAATTTGGTGATGTTTTTGCTCTGCGCAAATCTAACAACTCGATCCATGTAATGATCCGGAAAGTCGCTCTCAAATGGCCTTTCGTCGGGCCGTTTGATCTGGTAGTGGAAGGCAGATGGGTCTCCAATGTCGAAAATGGACTCTGGACGTGGTTGCAACCATCTCCAAGAAACGGCAATGTATTTGTCCTCGCCGTCGTCGTCTTCGCGTCTCGTTATGCGTATTTCATGTGACGGTACCTTTCGGCCACGAAGCGCATCCTTCAACTCGGCTCGAGCAAAACGGCGGTCTTGCTTCGAGTTTTCAGCTTCAAACTCCGGTACTTGCGAAATGTCGAGAAAGCGTAGATTGGCTGCCCATTCTTCCGACTTTCTTCGATCACAGCGGTGTTCCTGGATCTCAAGCAACTGCTTGCGGAATGCGTGTATGTCGCCCTTGAAGATTTCACCAAACGTCTTGTGAAGGTCGTTCTGCATTGGAGCGATGGGGAGAGATTCAGTGCGTTAAAACTCTCGAAAACGTCGTGGCTGCAGTCCGGCAAGGCGCTTGGATGGATGGAACCAAGGAAGAGACGCGTCGGATTCACACGCGAATTAGCGCGTTTTCACGTGAGAAGCTTGGCAATAGTGATGCGTCACCAGCTGTATACATTCTGCTCGCTGAAAACACTATTCAAATGTTGACTCGGTGTGTCCTGACCCTACGCTGCATGATGACGGGCTCTGTTGGCCTGTATTTCAAGTAATAGCCTGGAAAATGCAAATATTCCTAGGTACCTCCATCATTACTCACTTGGGTGGGTGTGTACCACGCACATATGGAAGCCGATCGTATGGCAGGATGCGCTACAGAAATCTCTTACAGTACATCAAGCACTAGCAATCCAAGAGACATAAATTAGTCCATGTTCGCGAGTATCGTGCGGTCACAGCATCGGTCACAGCACTAGGCCACTGGGCACGGGGGAAATGAGAAACCAGAGACCAATGCATTCCTACAACGAATCTTTCTATGTTTTTGTAGTTGCCTCGCCTGAAGATATATCCCATACTTTATCTTCCACAAATCCCAACCCTACAACTTCGCCTTCGGCTCCTGCACCTGCGCCTTCTTAAGCACAGTTTCCACTAATTTACTAAGTCAGTGCTCATCTCAAACCCACTTAAGAACGGGTAATACTAACGTTTTGTTGCCTTGAGAACATTGCCTTTGATCTTCAACTTCCCACTCATAAACAACTTCTGCGCATTCGCCTTCCCCTGGACTAACTTGCCAAACTCCTCGTCAGGCAGGGTAAGCGTAACATCCGCCTTCTTGCCCTCTGGCGCCGCACCCTTGCCCACGGTACCGCTCTCCTTGAGATCCAAGTGCCATGCTTCTTGCTTGCCGTCCTTGTTCTTGATGTTGAAGGCGAAGATGGCGTTGCCGGTCTTCAGGGCGTCTTTGCGGTCGGTCTCGGAGGCTGAGAGGGCGCTGGCGATTTGCTCGAAGGCGGCGGAGGAGGGAAAGTCGTCTAGAAAGGGGATTAGTCTGAAGGTTTTTAAGAATGCGACGGATGCTGCGGGTGCTGCGTTGGAGGGCGCTGGGGCAGGTAGCTGCCGGCTGCTCCGAGCGACGCTCCCCCAAAGACGACAAGGGTTCTGGACGCAGAAGCCCCAGGGCGAGGAGATAAAAATGCACACATACCGTGCTTGAGAGTCATGATGGCGATCGTCGTTTGTGCTGTTCAACTCGGAATCGTGATACGCTCAAGGCAGAGGCTAAGTCGCTGAAAGGGCCAGGTACTATGAATCTCGCTATACAAGGCAGACAAAGATACGATGCAAGGACAAGAAAGGATGCGAGGCGTCGTCTGGGGTATATAAACGAGTTCGGAAGCTCGTGACAGTGATAATGGGTGATATCCACTCGTAAATCCGGGGAAACGACTCTCAAGCATGTGAACGCGACACTAGCCAAGACGCTGGAGCCCCCGTGGGCCTGAGATGCCGAGGCATTGCCGTTTTGGGTCCGCGCACGTGGACAAAGGCCCGGGGCGCTAACTCTTCTCGGATGGGTGTCGCATCACTTGCCTCGTTTTGCGGTGCGGAGGTTTGTAAGGGCTTTGTCTTGCGAGCATCGCCAACATGTGAATTCTGAGTTCGTTGGTTCAAGGAAAGACAGCGTCGACAGTATGCGTCGCGCACGAACCCTGGAATACTACGACTGCGTCTATTCTAGGTCTGACTGATTTTGACATGAGCATTGTGCTTATATATCACATCAATTCTCTGTCGCAGACTGATCTCAAATTGAGTAGAAAGATGTTATAATGATACACAAGCGATCAACGGCGACGATTTAGACAAGACAAGGAAGTTTTCATTCAAAGATCGTAAGGAGCGTATACTACTCTAAGCCATAACATCGTCATTCCATGCATACATGCAGACATAGCGGTCGTTTTCGTAATGAGTACTCAATCATCAAGGCAGCCGTGACGCAAACAACGTGAAAGCGTTAGAAAGAGACAAAAGAAAAAGGAAAATAGGGTATGCAAAGAAAGGACAGGGCCGTCAACCCCTAGGTAAAGGCGACGAGGATGTGAGGAAAGACATGACAAAGGAAAAAAGGGAAACGACCTGTGGTTAGACATCAGGGTAGGGGTATACCACCACAACAATCGCACAACAACGACAACATCAAGCTAAATCTCAAGCTCAATGCGCCATAACAGCCCCAGCCCCACCCCCAACACCTCCCTTCCACTGCGAAAGATGCAAAAACCTCTTCCCCCCACCCCAACTCCCCCCCGCACTCTTCCTCAGCGCCCCCCTCGGCCGTCCCAACCACCGACTAAGCGCATGTTCCCTCTTCTCCCTTCCACTCTCCCCCTCACCACCCCTACACTCCCCACCAACCCATCCACTCTCCTCAATAGCAACATCAACCTGCTCCATCAACGTGCCCATAATCCTGGGCTCAGCCTCAACCGGACTAAGCATAATCGGCACATCCATGCATTCCTCTTTATACTGTTTCCACGCCTCATTCCCGGAGATATCCGTCAGCGGTTCGAGAGCGATATCCCAATCCCCTTCCCGCAGCTTGACGTCTTCAAAGTTGAATTCGCGGAGCGAGCGCTTATGTCGCGTGATAAAAGTGCTGATTTGAGTAGAATCCATGATTGCGTTTTCGAGCTCCATGGTGCGGAGGCGGGGGAACTTGAGGGGGCGGGGTCCATATGTTTGGCCTCTAAGAGAAGGGTGCTGTGTTGAGTCTTCTTGCTGCTGGGAAAGGGGTAGCATGCAGGGTTCGCGATCGAGAGAAAGAGGCGAGGGACCGCGTTCGCCCTTCCAGCGGAAGAAGAGGCGCGTTAGGCTGCGGGAGAGGGTGGCGAGGTAGGCGTGCAGGATACGCAGGTGCTCGAGCGATTTGGCGCGTGTGCGAGTGGAAGACGAGGAAAAGGGGACGCTTTCCATGCAGATTGACAGGCGCCGGATTTGGCCCCATCGCTTTGCGGATGAGGGCGTGCTGCCGAAGCCGTGCATGGGGTGCAGATACAAAAGGCCGCCAGGGTGCATGGGGAGCAGGGAGAGGGCTGAGAGACTGTATAGTGGCGCGCGCTCAATGGCTATGCGCAGCGAGATGAGCGCGTAGTCTACTACGCCTCGGCGGTGGCGTTGCGCGCCTGTTGATCCAGGGCAGGAAACTTTAAGATGGGTAAGGTTGATGAGCTCGGAGAAGGCGGCACAGAAAGCAGGGACGTTGGTGGCAGCGTGGAAGAGCGGCGGATATTGTTTGATGAGTAGGTCTTGCATCTCCCAGCTTCCATACTTAGGCGCCTTGTCCTTGGCTGCTCCGTGGGGAGGGGCCTGGACTTGCGGCTCGTAGATGAATTGCTTCTCGGACCCTGTTATTGGGTCGATGATGGGGGGTAGGCATGTCTCGGGGCTATGCGGCATGTAAAAGGTGAATGTCTTGACGTGCCGCCCGATTCTTGATAGTGCTTCCATGCGCGCCCGCTTAGTAAAGGTAGATGTCTTGAACGTCACTGTCATCCTTTCGAAGAGCCGCGGCGCGGCTTTGGATGAAAAGTCGTGGCACACCAGGCGAAAATTGGATAGATCCTCGAGCTCCATGTGGTCCAGGACATTGTCGCGACAGGCGTCGTTTAGCCAGAAGCGCAAGAAGACGGAACTGCTGGACATGACCAAGTTGCATATGGAGCCATTGGACCGAATTGCTACACACGGTCAACATCAAATCGCACGCGCATCGCGAAGGGGTCTTGCTTACATTTCCCGTCCACAGTTGTTGTAGGCGTCAATGGGATTTCGCCAAACAGCAGCTTGGAGCTCGACCGCGACACGGTAGTCGCAGCACTGCCATGGCTATTCTGGCTCACACCCGAGTGTGATCGCTTCAACACCGGTGGTGGTGTCGTTCGATCGTTATACATAATGGTATGGATGATTGTTTGTCGCATGCAAATAGTAAAGGTAGCGGTAAGATGGAATTGGTATAGTGTCGTCACGGTATCAATCTCGTAGTAAATCTCAAGTAAATCGTAAACGTCGTTTCAAACATCCAGCATTCGAAAAAGGCGCAAAAAAGGGTAACCCTGAGGAATCAATCGAAAGAGGGTAAAAACACCTTGGTCGAGAAGGGTTATTTACTACAATTATGGCCATGGGAAAAGCGGGGGGCGGCCTTGAGGCCCTGACCCAACGTGCGGACCATCATGCAAGTGTGAGTCAAAAGTACAACAGTTGCCAACGGAGGTAGGGAGGTGTTCGCCTCCCAGGATTGCCAAACTCGTTAACGCAAAGCAGCCGAAGAATTGAACAGCAAAAACACGACCATGTCGCGGTGGGAGGACGTGTATATATGGTGTTTGACGCGACGATTCGACCAAGTGGCCGAGTGGGGCTGCAGCCTAGAGGCCCGCTTGAAACATTGCTACTACGCCAGCCAACCGGATGCAAAGACGCATGGGATGGTGCATGCGGCACTTGCAGTAGCCTTGCATGCTGGCCCTGCGGGTACGTCTTGGATGCTGTGGCTGGGCCTTCTGGGACTGGCGGTCAGCGATTTCGACATTGACTCCCGTCGTCGCGTGGAGCTTTTGTTGTCTAGACGGGCGCAAGTCAGGCACGACGCGTCTGGCTAGCCCGCGTGTGTATCTAGTCGCCGCTGCACGTTGCTCTGGAGAGCCGCGATTCGAGGAAATGAATAACAATAACAGTCTCTCTTGCGGCCGTTCGCGTCTGTTTTGGGGAAGGGAGGGTCTGTCTCAAATGCAAGGTTATCGATTACTAGCCGGTAAGGCGAGAGATGCGGCGCATGCGATGTGGCTTGGACAATGTCAACACCACGAGAATATCGCGACGCCAGCCTCACTTCCCGTGGTAGTCGGATGAGTCAAACTCGGCATGCGTCGTACTAAGGCGAAGGCGCATTTCGATAGCACCAGAATTCCATAGTAGTCAGCGCGGAATGATCCATGTTAATGAGATTCTGCAGCTCTGCACAACGCGCTGGACATTGTGATTGTTTGCGCCAAAACGCGACACTCGATTTCTTGGCTTTCCAAAACACGACCGCGTAAATGTCTCGCTTGCATGGTGGCATTCTGCCGCTACAGAACGGTGCACGGGGAGAGACTCACCGGTCGCACGAGATGCCCCGCAATGCATCATACAGCACACCTTCCCAAGGGTCGTTTTGTTTCACAGCCGTTGAAACGAATCAGCATATCATGATTGGCTACCAAAACTCTAAAAGTGCTGAAAAGATGATGTAGCTCGAGAAGAATAGTCTGCCCGTTTCAGTTTTCGCTCCACTACCCACCCACGTTTCCGCAAAGCTATTAGCAAGTAAGATTATTGGATAAGAAGGGTAAACTTCGTCTTTCCTGGCTCCTGCACATTCTCCACCTACCGCCCCTCTGCTGCCAACATGCATGCACCTGTGGGCTTTGTTGCAGCCCAAGGTTCTTCCTGTCGATCCTACGGCCATCTAGAATCGCTGCCCGAACCGGCATCACCTCGCGCATTCCCACCACTCTCACAGGGCTGGAGCGTCGGTCCGCGGCCGGCCACACTCCACTTCTTATGCGTTGTACCTCGAGGATCTAATGCAGATTTTCTCATCGCCTCTTTTCGTCTGAGAATCGTGGGGCACCCTCGGGCACAGGAGGAGGCTGGTAGCTGCCCCGATACCCGTTGATGGGCGGGAGATCCTGGCCAATCGCGTCTTCGTAGCTCGGTGGTGCATCGTCATATGCAGGTGCATCCTGGGAGTGTACTGATTGGCCGGCAAATGCGTTTGGACTGTTGAAGCTCGAATGAGAGGGCGAGGTTGGAGTATGCGGGCGCTTTTCTGGCTCAGGAACATGTAGCGTGGCAGGTTTCGCTGCTGATTCTGCATTGAAGCCAGCTTCGAGCAGCGCCTTGGGAGGCGCAATGCCCGAGTAGACTTTGACGGGTAATCTGAGTGGCAAGACGATGAGCTGATCTTCTCCATGCTTGTAACCTCCATAGCCAATGCCGACACGAATCTCTATTTCGTAGAAACGCGCGAGGTTACAGGCTGTGAAACTAGGCGATACGGTATTGGGCACTGGCTTGCCAGACCAGTACTCAGGATTGATTGGCACTTCAGTGTCTATGGGGTCAGATGGGGAGCCTATGGGAATGGCCATGTTGCTAAAAGAGCAAAGTATCCAGCTGTTCGACTCTGTTCGTGCCACTTCATGCGCTTGCACCTTGGTGTAGCCAATCAGCTCAATCTGTAGCATCTGTAGGTATATGTTCTTTGTGCGCGCGCTGACATTCTTTAAAAGCAGACGCAGTGGAATGTCCCGGTTGCAGGTGAGAATGGCAGGATTGGGCAGCCGCGCGTCGATGGCTACACGAGGTTGTATGTTGCCCGAGGCTGGCGGGATGCTCGTTGAAGAACCCTTCCTATCAAGGAAGCTGGGCTTCTTGCCTGCTGCCACACTGGCCGCATTCTCCAGGAACTCGTGCTGTCTTCTTGCGTATGCCTCTCCGTCTGTCTGCTCTGGCCGCGGTGGCTCGATGGGAAGGAAGGTGAAATTTGCGACAGCTCGCGGATTCTCCTTGAAGAATTGCGGCCTGTTGACCGTAACCTTGACAAAGTATCGAATCTCCGCCTCGCCGGGGAAGCCACTGAGGGTCGGTGGAAGCGTCGCTTTGATGTGTTGGGTCGGCGTCTTGGCGAATTCGGGGATCGCATTGGAAAAGGAGACGTTGGAAATCGGGTTATTCGACTGCTGGCACTGCGTGTTGAGCGGGAGCTACCGTACACGTTAATTATGACTACACTTTAACTTTCTGCGATTTTCATACCTTGAATTGGAAGGGATACTCAAAAGAGCCAGCGTTGATAGTGAAGGCTGCCTTTGGATTCTGGGCGAGATCCTCTGGGCGCATGTTGGTCGGCCATACTACCTGCGTCTTGTAAAGGAACTTGTGCACCTCCAAGACCGGTCGCTGCTTGTCTGGTCTACTCGGGTGGATTGGCGCGAGCAGCCTGGTCCTGCTCTCACCTTCAAGCTTCACGATAATGCTGCTGATATTGGTCGGATTCGGTACGCGCAGAAACACTTTGCCTTGGATGACATCGAGGTTGGTGTAGTGCTCATGCGGATGCTCCAGCACGATATTGACAATCATCTTGGGCGGTTGGGTGCGCCGGCGACGCTGTCGGGATTTTGCTTTCGGGTCAGGCAACAATGTGTGGTGCTAGGTAAATGGGTACTCGCGAAGCTTGTAGGGGTAGAGCGACATGTCAAGTCTAGAAATAAGAAATGTAGGGTACAAGGTAGAGTTAGCGCACTGATGTGATTCCTGGTGCAGCGGCTAAGCCAGGATAACGCGTGTCATGCCGTGAGTGCGTTTGCGATCAGAAGCTCAACATGTCACAGAACGGATGCTCGCGGGGTTTTTGGCATCATCCCCGCAGACGTCATGGCGCGGGCTTTGTCGCAACACCACGCCCAATCTGCGACCACCATCAACACGAAGAACTTCTTCACTGCGAACGAGGATATATGGTCGGGTTGCTTTTTCTTGTCGCAACAGATGCGCATCTCTTTAGGTGTCATTTTCCTACTTCGGGAGACTTGCAGGGCACAGCCACAATAACAGCCGCAGTTCCGGGCTGAAAGTCAGCCCCCTTGTCTGATTACAGCATCGTGGTTCTCGGCCAGCAGCGACCCGTCTGCGGCTGACTTGGCAATTACGGGAGCGCCCTTGAGATCTTATACTTCCGGCTTCTGGTGCTTGAAAAAGCTTTACGCTCTACAAACAAGCCGACCGGTTGTATTTCTCGTGGCTATAACTGCATCCATTGTGAACGAGACCAAATGCGATTCGAGCGGGAAATCACAAATTTTCCTTCGCCAACATATCTGAGAAGTAATGTCAGCAAGAGATCCGACGTCGCCAGCGCATTGTGTACGTACCGCAAATGTCAAGGTAGAAGGCGATGGCGTTAAAACTGCATCAATGTCAGCTTCAGCTGGATATCAAGACGGATGTGTTCAGCGTACTTGCGCTTACTGCCAGTAAGCTCCCAAAAGAACCATTTCAAACGGTTGGTCCAGTTTATGAGATCAAGATGGCTCACACCGATCAATGTTCCCTTGTAGCTGCCCCATTGGCTTGACTGTACGCTTTTGAGTCGTTCAGCTCATGTCTCACGCTGTCAATCGTTACTTCAAACATACCTCACTAACCCATCGTTGGCTCCCTCTATGGGCTTGATGACTGCGTGCGAAGGTGCAAAGACGGACCATCGACTAGGCTCCAGTGAGGCGCCGTAGGAGTAATACTTGACATCGGGTACATCCGGCGTCTTGGGGTTGAAGCTCGTTTTCATGTACTCTTGTGTCAGCTGTGAGAATGCGCCAGTCTCGAGGCCAAAGTACTCCATGACCTTGTAGACACGCTTGATCTGACGAGCTGGTTGGGTTAGTAGAGGCTATACGCAGAGGGCGCTTGACATACGACCGATCGTCTCGAACATGTAGTCTGCAAACGCAGATCCCCTGTGAGGTGTTGCTATAGTGGTCAAGGAAAGAATCTTGAAGTCGGTTGGCCGAAGATGACTGATCATGTATCGTGAGTCGAGACCTCTGCGATGACTTAGTACATGCCTCCTGTACAAGTACGGATATTGTTACCCCTGGCCAAATGTCAGTTACTAAACCTCACGTCTCTTTGCATGTACCATACCATGCTATGTCTGTGACGTGTTAGTAACGTGCCTGCCAGATCTACAGCCTAGATTTTGGACATACGCGATAATGTTGACTTGCTTTCCCTTGGCTTTGACAGCGATGCTCTCAGCCAGCTTCGCCGATCTGGCCTCTATGCTCCCACTGGGCGGGACAGCAGCCACAATGACCTCGACGCCCTTTTTCGCTAAAGCATCCGTAATGCCACGCCAGTATTGTATACCAGGTATGAACTGACCAGCGAGGCGCAGTTCATCAAACCCAAGGAGACCGTGGGCGAGGACTATGGTGTGTTTCTGGTGGTGTCAGGAAAGGTAACTCGGAGTGAATCTGGTGCATACAGGAGTGTCTAGAGCTTGTCAGTGACTGCCTTGGGTCGATCAGATTCATTTTGAGGTACCATATTTCTCGCGCAACACAGCGAACTCATCGACAATCTCGCGACCAGCATCGGACATGCGTGGGTCTTCTTTGCGCCATTGCGAATTGCTGAACTGGCGACAGTACGTAAATGTCGGTTTGTGTAAGACCCGAATGGACCTGGGTACAGGCGAGCGTAGCGTCGCTCGAACACATATTCGTATCATTGGGTATGGCGCATTATGCTGCAAAGGCAAGACGCGTGGAGGCGTCCATTACAAAGTTCCGCGTTGCGATCCACGGATGACGTAGGTCCGTTAGCGAACAATGTGGGCCAGTGTATACGACAGCACGAATGCGACGACCGACTAAACATGTGAAGCTGATGCATGATCATGGGAGCTGCATGATATGTGCAGGGACATAGCACTCATAAGACTTCGATATATGTTATGGATGAGAGGGGGTTCAAATTACTTGCAAGCATAGATGCTGACTATAGACTGAATGCATGCAAATGAACAAGACAATCTGCTGATCTTGCATAGGATTCCTGGATGGTTTTCGTGTTGCATCGTATTGCCTGGAAACTTGAAGTTGTAGCTCGACCTGACCCGCTGCCATGCGCACGAAACACTACTCGTCCTGCAGCACCAAGTCCTTGACTACTCTCACCACCTATTCTCTACTGTCCCTGCTCGTCTACGACGACTGCCTCTCCACATCTATTGCTTCTTCGGTGGCTCCGGGTTCGCTTTGACGACGGCCTCGAGGAGTTGGTCCACGACCTTGCCGCCCGACTTGTTGCCGATCTCGTCAATCTCCTTGACCTTGGCATCGGTTTCTTTCTTCGCGTCCTCCTCGGCCTTTTGGTTGCCTGAGCTGTGCTGTACCGGCGTCAGCTTCAAGATCCCCCAGTGTACGACGACACGACTCGACTACACACCTTCTTCTCAAACTCCTGGTATTCAGACTCCTTCTCGTTCCTGTAGTCCTCGATCTCCTTTTGCGCTTCGTTTCGGGCGTCCTTTACGCGCTTGGTGCGGTCTGGGCTGGTTAGAGCGGTGCCTCGGCGGGATGTATGCGGTCTTGTTTACATTCTCTTGCTATTATGATGTTAGGTGTTGCTTCTATACTATATTCATGGATGCGGTATACCTTGCTGGACAATCTTCTGAGCTTCACGCTCGGCCTGTGTACCATGTAAGCTACCGCGGAGCTAATAGTGGGCTGCGCTGGCTTACATCAAGCAGGGTTTGGATACCCTGGGAGTTTTGGGCGGACTTGCGAGGTCAGTATCATTTCTGAAATCCAGCGCTGAAGCTAGCTCACCATGTTGAGTATCGGTTTTGTGGGGTTGTTGGTTCTCACAAGGTAGAGTTGCGGAGAGGCATGATGCAGCCGGTGAGCTTGGCGGATGGTGCATCTGGGGCCCAAGCTCCTTGCCGCCAAAAGTTCCCGTTGCAACTTGACACAATATAACAACTCCAACCTGATCATCACTCCACGGTCCCTACTATGTCTCGAGCGTCGCAAATCACTTTGGCCACGACATGCGTCACTGCAGTCGGCATTGTTGCTGCCGTGCATTGGTCGCAAAAGGCCGATAAAGCCGTCAGTACCCTCACCATCTGGAATGCAATGTTCAAACGCTGACTTGCATTAGGCCATGCATATGGGAGTTGTCCGCGATTTCGAGCAACAACGAGTCAAGCGCGAACGTCAGGCCGACTTTGAGATGCAACGAGAACTGGAGAAAGAATACAGGCAGTACCAGACTGTGTCTGATGGCGGAGGGCCCGAAGCGCCACAGCAGCAAGGCTCTGGGCGATGATACTATATCCATAATTGCTGCGACTCCTGCCGGTGATCAAAGGGCATACTTTGCTCGCTCGGCTTTGCTTTGCGCAGTCAAGAGAACCTCAGGCTCGCTATGCGCCCTGATTGCGCCACCGGTACATCCAGTGCAGCGGACTGGCGTCAGCACAGCCTCGCCCTGGAGCGCAGTTTGAAGCCATTTCTGCAAGCAAGACAGGAATGAGGAAACGTGAGGGCTTGGTGTAACTCTGTGCCAATAGCGACAAATCATCGCTTACCGTTCGGGTGCAGCGCGTGGTGAAAATTGATTGTCTAATACTCAACCCGGCTATTTGCCAAAGGAATCTTGACACGACACTGCCCGTTCTCCATAGTCAGCAGTGCCAAAAAAGGGCTATGTTGTTCAGCTTCCAACACCGGTGAATAGCTTTGCGCGCACGGACCGGGACATTGAAATCACATTCTTGGCATTGGACTTTTCCGCTCCGCCATACGTCCAACACGCTCCTCCCGCAATGACCACGATCCATGGTAGTGATTCATGGCGAATGTAGCGTCTACACCAGCAAACTTGTATAGAGGCGCAGTCGGATACACGGCTAGATTCGTGCTTCTGGTTTGTTGGCTTCTACCTCGTGATGCATGTTGGCCACCTCTTCGAGCACTCTTAGCGTCTCGGCAGATCACCATGAGGTCATCCACGACCCTGGATTTCCTCCTTGGATCACGTTCTTACCACGTCACTAGCGATGTAGACATCTGGGGAACACGCACAGTCGTAGTTGGGGACCAGAAACAATCCAGGATATGCTCATGAGCCTTGCACAATGCTGCACAGATATCAAGCATTCTCACGGCCTTATCATGGCGCTTCTTCACCGTCAGCCCGAGTAAGTTGCAGGCGCTTCAGCCACGGAAACGCCATGCGATTTAGCCCACAGAGTGGTCAGATCGCCGAAATCTTGTCAGGCACTTGTACTAAACTGCCAGCCTAACATGGTGGCGTGGAACCGAGTTCGGCTTCGCGCCTGATTCTTTGATGACGCAGAGGCGGTGCAACCGGAGTTTTACTTTCCTTGTCTACCTACCTTAAAGGACCACGCTTGCCTCTCCACCGTGTCGCGCATTCCTTTACCCACCTAACAAACTGCTACGCGCAACTTTGAGCAAATATCTACACTCCTATTACCTATCCACGCATCCCATAGTCGTAGCAGTCTTAAGGGAATTATTCAGTCCCGACATCTAGTGTCGCGCACTACACTCGCGGTCCTCTCGCACTACCGTTACACACCACTTTCGTCATGAAGGTCTCACAGTTCCTCACCTGCCTCGTGGCAACACAGGCAATCAGCGCTGCCTCAATACCCGAAAGCAACATTGCGCTCAGCACTCTAGAGGAGCGCCGAGTCGTTCCAGCCTCGGAAATCGTCTCCCCAGACCGCACATTAGAACGTCGCAAGGGCGGCGGTGGACGCGGCGGCGGAGGAGGTGGCGGTGGACGATCAGGAGGTTCATCAGGAGGATCCTCCAGCAGCTCAGGCGCCAGCGCACGCACATTCGGCGGCGGTCGATACTATGCTGGCGGCGCTCAGAAACCTTATAGCGCCGGTAAAGCCACACCAGGCGGTATCCGACCCGGCCTCCTACTCGCGCCTGCCGCTCTTTTCCTCATCATGCCTGGTATCTGGCTCTACAGCGTGTATCCCTACCACTACAACAATAACTACCGCTTCTACAACGAGACAGCCAGAGACGAAGATGACGACAACGACAATGACAACAACAATCGCCGAGCCGCCATCTGGGAGCGCCAGACTCAGGGCCGTAACGAGTCTCTGCCTGTGATGTGCTTGTGCCAGGAGTTCAGCCCCTGCGGCTGTGAAGAAAACGATGACAACCGCGATTACCTTGATGAGCTTGTTGGTAACGGCAATTACACTGAACTCAACAAGACTCTTGTCACTGTTTCTGATGTCAATGGCACCAAGACCCTTGTGCTCAATGGTACGCTTCCCAACGGTACTGATACCGAGGGTGCGGCGGCGCCTAGTTTAAGAGCTGGCAACTATGTCGGTTACTATGCTATGGCTATGATGGTCGTCGCTGGTGTTATGGTATAAGCAAAGCATCGAGGCTGGACCTGAGAAAGGACGTACTTTGCTTCCCGACTCGGAGCTTTGTATTAGTATAATGACGTTATGAGATTGGACATTCCTGTCCTGGTTGGCATTCTTTTTTCATTATCGGTTTGCTTCTCGATTCAAATACCCGTGTGGATGTGCGGGAGCGGTTGGGAATTTTATACCTTTGGGCAGCTTTTTAATCTGCGCTTATGGACGCTTCTTTTGCTGAATAGGTCCCCTTGATAGAAATACTTCTAGCACTCCCTCATTTTTTTAGTAATCGAACTTGATTAGAAGATGAAACATGACACTATTGTGACTTTACTTACTGAATTTATCGTATCATATTCCCTCGTGTACAATGCGTTTACGAAGTCAATGTCTGGGCAAGAAGGAAAAGTATACAATAATTAGGTTGTCTAGTTTCTGTACTATCCTATCGTCTTCGTAAGGTGTTAACTTGCATCAGGAAAGCGAGATCCTCTCCCTCCATCCGCTAACACGCCGTAGATATCCTCCGTGGCTGTGCCACGCGCCATTTGAGAGCGCCGTCCAGGATAGATATCACGTGGGTTTCCTTTGCTTCTTGTTCCTTCAAAGGAGACCCAAGCGCCACCTTTGTCGTCTAGGTGGCGACGGACCCGCTGCAGGCGTCAACAGAGTCAGGGAGCTGTCCGGAATGGCGCTCTGCTGGGCTACTGCAAGTACGTGTCGCTCTTCTTCGAGGGCGCGTGCTGCGGACTGCTGGCTGACTGGTAGGTCTGCGATGCGGTCGAGTTCTTCGTCATGGCGGATGAGCTCTCGATACCGGGCTTCGTCCTTGGTTTGGGCTGTCACTAGTCAGTCCCATGGTTTCAAAGGATGGGGGGACGAGACCACGAACCGTTGTTTTGATAGCTTAAGTCTATGTCGATAATGAAGAAGTATGCATCATCATCGTCGTCCTCGTCATCGTCGTCGAGGAGGTAGCACTCGTACTCTGCAAACGCATTCGTGCCGAAGAGAAACTCGTCGCTTGATATGACAGGCGCCGGGGCGTCCTTGAGAATATGGAAGTCAAGGATATGCTTCTGCGCGCCTTCTCCTGGCCTAAATTCCCATTCAACTCCATATGTCATGCCTGAGGTCATGGCGGTGGAGCCATCGGCGAAGCGCAGCCTTGTTCGTTGATCCTGGTCGGTCATGATAGGGATTCTAGTAGAGCGCGCGTAGTCCTCGTCCATAATCAGGACTTTTGCCCCCAAGTCTGCAAGCGCTTCTTGATCGCGGTTGTTGAGACGACCTGTGAATCTGGGTGCAGAATCTCCCAGGTAGAGGAGCTGAGGGGGGCCTTTGCTTACGAATTTCTGAACGACGCGCTGAGCTCAATTGATTGTCGACGAGAACGTTTGCGTGGCTTTCAGAAAGGGTCTTCAGAGGATGATATCGTGAATCAAGGAAGGTAGAAGGTGGAAAGTAAGTAAATACACTTTAGGATCGCTCTTGAAGCGAAATAGTGCTTCAGCGCTTCCCGATGTTAATACTGTTTTTCCGTTCCCTATGAGCACTTCCGATATACTCTCCTGTTGGATTGTCAAACCAATACGTCTAGCGAAAGATTTCTCCGCGAAGTTGGTTTTGGCACAAGAATCTCGGACTGCGTTAGTGGACTCAGATGCGCTAGGTTCCTTCAACGCACCAATGATACCGGGTATCTCGAATGCTGAAGTTGCTTTCACATTTTTTGCTTTTGGGGACTGCAGAACTCCCTTCCCAAGTGGGAGGGGTACTCCTGCAATTGGATGTCTAAGACCTGATATCTTGGCAAACGCTTTAAAATTCGGTCGATCGGAATCATCTTCAGGTAGTCGCAGAGAGCGTATGGGATATACATAAGCTGTTCTTAAGTTAGAAACTTTAGAACAGAACTTGTAAGCAGAGTCCATACATGACGTGATTTCGTCTGGGCTCGAGGTCTTTCGTGCTGGTCCAGATGTTCCTCCGTGGAAAAGATGTTCTATCTTGAATTCCATGAGCCACGACGTGAACGAAAATCTTGTGTGGTTGAACAGCGACAATGTAGAGGTCCTCACACATTTCATAAGGCAACGTCATCAGTCAGACGCATGGGGCAGTGCCTGCGTGTGACAAATTAGTGTCAAGTTACACATCAGGTAGACAGGGTCTGGTTGTAGCGAGGTAACGCATGCGCCACGACGCGGAAGGCAGATTCAGGTTGGGGCGTGTTGCTGTCGCTATAATCCAGGAAGGTTGGAATGAGATTACTTCAGAAATGTATTCTGACATGTCTCTGGAACCCGATATAGAGCTTGGCCAAGTACACGCCGGATATCCTGCGCTCGCCAGCTGGATCGCTCGCGACCCCGACGGCGATGGCTACATCTTCCACAAGTTCGACCGTCTCGCAGCCCGAAACGCCTTACACCTGCAAGCACGGCTAGTTGCACTAGAACACGAGATTGATCAGATTGACGAAAGTGCCCGACAGAGTAAAGATGATGCCACAATGCTGGCGTCAAGACGCTTGGAAACATTGATAGAGCAGGCCAAACTTCCAAACAGACCCGAGTGTGCACGCCTCGAAAAGTTGAACGAAATCAACGGGATAGTCAAAAAATATTGTAAGCTTCGAAGTTGTCAACTCCTAGCTGCAGAGTGCTGACGCTCAAGGGCAGATGAAATCTTAGTGCTGCAATCACAGGTAGCGGGGCTACCTAAGCCCAGGACGCGAGCCGTATCTGCCTTTCGGGGATTTCTGGAGGGTACAGCCTTCCGTGACAAAAACAATCAGCCTATGCCTTTGATCAGCGGTCGTGCCAAACAGTTCCTAGACGCGGAGGATGACTTGATCACCCTGGCTAAGCCCATCGAAAAGGACTACCTTTCCCAGCTTTTGTTGAATCGCTGGTTCTTCAAGAGGCGCAAAACGACCGATCCTTTCGATCGAACAACCATCTCCAAGAAGTTAGATGTGGTGCGGACTGTCGCCACGTTAGGTATGATGCTAGCGGCGGTCCTCCTCATCGGGGCGATTGTAAATCTCTACCTAGTACCCGAACCCAAGGCCAAATTGGGACTGGTAGCGATGTACACGCTCTTCTTCGCTGCCAGTGTTGCGCCGTGCACAAACGCAAAGCGCGCAGAAGTCTTCGCAGCCACAGCAGAGTACGCAGCCGTGCTCGTCGGTAAGCTCTCATCTCCCCAAGGCAAACACCAAGACGCACTCTGACACTCTCTCAGTATTCGTTAGCGGGGATCTGGGCGGTACCAAAAGCGAACACTGCCTCATCCAGCTCGAGGGAGCCATTTGGAAAACGGTAAAATGCCCTTAGCGAAAGCGATTGGTGGCAGATGGAGATGCTATATGCAAGCATGACATTGCATATGTCCGGTGAAGGCGCAGAGCCTTGTTTGAGTGGATGCAGAGGGAAGGAGAGGTTGGGGATGGGTAGGCATCAACCACTACTTGAGTAGGCGGGCGCTCTTAGCTTCTTGGCGTTCGAAACAGGGTGCAGGAAGGCAAGGTTGTGTGATTGCTCACTCGCTAAGGGTAACGTGCGGAAATCACGACCGATTTCCATTGCTATGGAAAGTAGGTATGATGCTCACAGGCGCGTAACGTTGGGTGATCATAAGCTGCCACTATTGTCACCTCGGGAGCCACGTGAACAAAACTGCTTCTTGACGCGTTACGGTATTCGTCACTGTGTCCGGATCGAACATATGAATCGTCGATCAGTGTTTATAGGGCTTGAGATATCTGTTCCCGCTATCAAATCTACTAAATTTGCGTATACAAAAGCCTGGTAATGCTCAGAAATTGACAAGATGTTCGCAACCTCAAGTGCGCAGGAACATGGAGTGTCGCCAGAAGGTATAATATCCTGCCTGATTAAATAGAAAGGCAGTACAATTGATGCCTCGTCCAGGAACGTGAATCCAGATCTTTATCCCTTTCCGTCAAACATTTGCACCGGAAGCGGTCCCGGCATCGGCTTCATGTACTCTCTCATGTTCTCATCCCAAGTACTAACCATCATGCCCACGTTCGCTACATTCTCTGCGTGCTTCCTGTACGGGCATTCCCCGTTCCAAAACAGAAATGACTGAATCTCAACTGAGGTATCGAGTCTATGATGCATGTAACTCAGCTTCCTCCGGAAGATGATTTCTGGGTTGTTCATAGTCCAGGTTGGCGACGACGTCGTGTCTTGGATAAGCCTCTCTTGGACGCGGAACATGAAAGCACGCCAAGTGAACGCGTTAAACAGGCCGTTGCATTTGAGCCAGATGGTGGCCAAAGCAGTCAAGGAAGCGAGACCTGAGAAGAGCGCTTCGCCGTCTAGGAAGAAATTGCGGAGTTCGAGGGTTTTGAGTCTTGGTCCTAGTACGTCGATAGGGATAATCTCATCGAGTCTGACCCAGCTTTGCTCCATGTCCTCGTCAACAAGATCGTCGCCCTGAGTATCGATACTGGTGGAAAGCGTAAGATATTTTGACAGAGTCAATCGAGAAAGGGCGGACTTTAGAAGTTGATTATGGAAGCAAAAGAAGTTCGTTTCTTCTGCCATTTGCGTGTTTAAGCACAGCTCTAAGGTTGTTGGCTGTAATGATTCGAACAATTCAGCTGTTTGCCTGTAGCCAGTGTTCTCAGGCGACGCGGAAAGCTGGTGACTTATACCAGTAAGTTCGTAGTTTGTGTCAATCACAAATTCCTCAACTTCGTGAGTGGACGCTGTCGCGAGGAGGGTGTCTACGACGATTTGGTAGCCGCGCCATTCTTCGTGGGACTCTTCCCAGGGAAGCAGGAGTTTGTCAAGCTTGGGTTCTAAGAGCTTCTCAAAGTCGCGTCCGAGCCAGGGCCAAGGAATGGGCATCTGGAAACCTGGAGGTAGGGCGCGGAAAAACGGGGTTTCGTACTTAGGGGACACGGGATTCATTCGCCATGTCTCCGATGTCACGGTCACCCTTCTCAATGCGGGGAAAGATATGAGACCCAACATAAGCGTATCCAAATCTTCCCCTGATTTGATGATAGCTTGCTGTTCATCATAAAAGTGGTTATACAAATCGAAGCTATCTTCAAGGCTCATATCCTTGGCGTCGAAACCCCAGAGCTCTGTTTTGCGACAGGACTTTTCGATCTCCATCAAGTTTCCGTCTTCCTCTTTCATAGTATGGGAATAATGCTCGAATCTTGGAGGATCTGTTTCATTCTCTCGGTACCCCAAACGAAGATTTTCCCTCAATAGGATCGCTTCTTGCAGCGGCAACGGTTGCCGCTGTTAGAACTCTAGTCTCGCATCGTCCCATATAATCTCGCGCACCTGATTTCGAAAATTCTCGTGCTCTAAGACTCCACGGAAAGCATCGATGTTGGCTCTGTTTGACGATTTTGTGCAAGGTGCGATATACCAGGCGCACTCTTGTGAGATCCCGTTGTGCGAGCTGATCGAACAGTAAAAGTAAAATGTCGACTGGCAAGTTGACGAGCTCCATGATAGCAATGGAAAGGTAGAGGTAAGAACGAGGGGCGCCCTTATCTTGCAGGTTCGCTTCGTTACGGGTCGTCGCTCACCCCGCAATTCCGTTTCAAGACCTGGCGCTATGACTATTCTTTACCTAGGTAACTCCCATAACAAGACGCTTCTGTTATCGTAAGTACATCAAGGAAGTTGTCTGTATTCAATACAACGTGTACCGGAAGCTTTCACTTGCCTACCCTACCTTTTTGGAGTCGCGCTCTTGCAGAGGGTCTGGCAGTGTATGTTATTAGGTGAACGGTGTAGATAGCTTGCCACATTGCTATCGCGACCTCGACATGAGTGATCTATGACGACGAGTTGAAACACAGCTGGATTAATGATTACATGGTATGAGTTTTGTGAACCTCGATATCCATTCTAGGAGAGGTAGACATCCTCGTATCCGATATAGAAACCAGCGGATGCCATTCAAGCAACAACGATCGCTCGCTCCTGCGCCTGTATGCGCCCAAAAGCCCCACAGAACTCGTTTGCAGACCGAGCAATAGCGACTTCCTCCCCTTTCTCAGCAAAAAAGCCAGCAGCCGCATACCGCAAAGGGGCAGAGTTATGGGAGTGCACAACCCCAAACTCCGAACCCGAACGGGTTGTGTCGGGCTGTAAAGGCTTGCCAGCTTTCCAGTGTTCATTTTTCACCTCGAAAGCATTAACATCATTTTCGCTGTGCGACTCTTTCGTATACGCCGAGCTGGGGAAAGAGATGTCGGCTGCTAGTGAGTTGAACCATCCCACAAGTCTCTTGCCACATCGCGCAGCCATGACTACGCCGCTGGTCTTCTCACCGCCGAGCGCGATACTCATGTATGGATATACAGTCCATTCTTGGGTCGGACCGGCTGACTGGATGTTCGTTGCGGTCTTGTCGTACTCGCTGGCATAGTGGAAGACTAAGCCTCCGCCCTTACTTGCCGTTAACTCGCCGTCAGCGTTATCAGCGCTTTGATCTACAATGGGGAGATCCACAATGGCGATTTTCCAAATCTCTTCTGAAGCATCTGTGGTGCGGACCAGGGGGAGCGCGAGCACCGATATAAGTCCAATGATGCCGACTAGCTGAGGAACGGATGACTGCGCGTTGAAGATTTTGCGGCGACCGTTATACATGGCAGCTAGCATGTAAGGGATGTGAGCCCGGCCGACTTTCTTATCGCTCCTAGGCAGCGACCAAACTGGGTGCACCTGGCTAGAAAGGTCGTACCTTTTGCGCCCCATATTCCTTGGAAGAATGCATTGTCGTGCGCCAGGTCGAAGAAGAGAATTTTCCCGAGAAGTTTGATAGTAGAAGCCGAAGAGAAGAGCTCGGTACTTGCAAAATACAGATGCTCACTTTTGTTCCAAAGGTTCTTGTGCAGTCTCAGCTCGCAGCAGGTATTCTCACTCAGTGTGACTCTGAAGCCACTGCGCACTGTCCTCCCGCCCTTCTTCCAGAATCCATTCTAGTGCCGCATATATCTTCTCAATGTTCTTTGGAAAGTCTCGATCGGTTAGCATGCCAATAAGTGGGGGATACCTTCTGCTAATGCTAGCAGTATCAGCGACCTCGAGGGTATAATAGACCTCATTCATGTGCCCATATGATCATTCCGCCCCGCCAATCAATTCTAGCTCACCAGCAGCTTGTTTTCCAAGCTCCCAAGCTCGATTCATGGAATCTTCCAGCTTACGGTCGACTCCGAGTGCTCAAATCATGGATGCAGGTTTCTCGCGAGGCCAGGAGAGCTGGAGAGGCCTTGAGCCTAGCCCCCTTGGAACGTATATCCTTCCACTTTTCCATCCTGCAAATATTTGACCTTCAGGGTGATACGCAACATAAGTTTGCGTCACGCGCTTCGGATTTCCATCAGTATATATATCAAACTCTACTTTTCTCAAAGCATCAGCAATACAGAACGTAATCGCAGACATGGCACTGAACTCTCCTGGATCTCTGAGCAGCCAGATAAGCATTGCCCCTGTGTCCAGCTTCTCTGCATCGTTCAACTGCGGAATGGATCTTCGGTGATCGGGATCGTGTACGGTCTCGACGAGAGTCTTTCGTATCTCTGTTTTGATCGTAAGCCCTATGTGCCTTGCGCACCCAAAGCTCCTCCAAGACTCGGTACTCTTCCTGATGTGTATTCTCAGCGCGGTCATGATGTCATCATCGCGGTCCAGGGTCTTAACAGAGACTTCGATGAGAATTTCCTGTATCTCTTTTGATGGCAGACACTGGTCCAGAACCGAAACAATCGCAACCATGACCCACTTGAAGCTGTCTACCCCGTCAGAACTTTCGCTTTTCTTTCTCCTTTTGTTCACGTCGGGCCCCATTGCTTGAGGCCATGTACTCCTCTTGATATTGCCCTTTAATTTGACGCCTCGATGGAGGGGCTCAAGGTCAGACCATGTCTTCTCCCTCTCGTCTACCTCCACTAGGCCAGCTCTTTTGAGCACCTCTTCGCGATCCTCGCCAATGACGTCGAAGAGATCACTGTCGTTCTGTCCAGCGCGAAGGAAATTGCCGAATTTCTTGCCAGTATCGACAAGCAAGGCTAGGTCTGAAATCGACAGACCTAGCTGCACAAGGCCGTTGGCGCCTGCAACGATTGAGACAGCCATCGTTCTTTGCGTCGCGGAGATCATCTCGACAAGCAATCGGGATTTTGTTCGGATGACACAAAGCACTAAGGCTGCTGAGATCCACTATGCACGCACGAGAAGAGCGTAGGTTACCCAGAGAATAGGCATGTGTTGAGTGTGTGTGACCAAGGTCAAGAAGATTACTGCCTTGCATCACCGGTGACCCGAACAGCTGGTGCGTGGTGATTGGCGGCCAACTCTTTGGCCGAATCCCATAGACGTAGCCTCGATTGCGTTTACTAGATGGTTTGGTTGGGTGTCAACCCAAGAGCAGCCACGAGGCTGTGACATGCAGCCGCTCCACGCCGGTCTCCGCACTGCAATGCTGTAACGTAAATAATCGTATGCGGCAAACCTCGTCTCTGACCTACTCGTGTGCGAGAAAATTTGTTGGGATTATGTTCGAGCGCGTGGTATGCTGTATATACATGAACAAGCCCTGATCCACCAACTTCCTCTTAGAGTTCAATAATCTCTTGTGCATCCAAGACCTGACTGCTACCCGTGACAAGCTTATTCAACCACGTGCCTAGTCTGAGGGCAGCCTTGCTAATCTGCAGTTCCACAATCGGAACACCACCCGTCGCATACCCATCTGTTCCAAGATCGGTATCATTCCGCACGCGACTATACACGTAGTCGCAGTCCCATCGATTACTTTCCTTCGCCCAGCTCGTCGCGCATTCTTCGGGTGTGAAAGGGTCGGCGCAAGACAGCCACATGTACGGAGCAGAGTAGAACTCGTCTTTTCGGATGCGTGTAACGAGGCCGGTGAAGAAGGGGTCGATAGATTCGTGGGAGAAGGGTTCGCTGACGTTTGCGGCGAAGTACGGTATGTATCCGTCCCAGACCTATGCTGATGAGCTTTGGACTCTGTCATGTGTAGAGAGGACTTACAGCGTGGAGTTGCGTCGAGACATTTCCAAAAACTACCTTGTAAGTGTTTCCACCTACCGCCCGTCCATTCGCATGCAGAGGTTGGTGAATGTCTCCAAGGAAATGGGCCACCCACTTTAGCGCATAGGAGCAGGTCAAGTTGCTCCCTGCCTTCAGTTCACCACTCTGAACCTGATCTATACACCCCCGCAGAATGCCCGTCTGATTCGCAATGGCGCTCACCACGCACCCTCCCTTTGCACAGTCGCGAATATAATCCAGGTGGCAGTACTCTGGCGCGGAATCGTGCGTATCGATCCAGTGCCATTGGTAGGAGAAGTGACCTTCGTGGGTGTGCGCGTATGCGTCTGCCCAAGCTGCCGAGCGTCCAACAGAGCCGTTATACTTAGGTTCAAGAATCTCCGCAAGGACCGACGTTGTTTCCGGCATAAAGAAGGTCTCAGCCATGAAGCCGATCTGGTTGTGCACTGGCTTGACTTAGCATAGTGCTACCTGGGCGTAGCGTCGCAACCCACCATCTGTATTCCATGATGTAGCAGAAGCGATTAAAGTCGCTCCAGCGAGTACACGGCTAGTAATCATATCTACCAAAATACTAGCAGGTTTCAAGGTACTTGATAGATAGTAATGTCAGGTATGGAGGGTGGGCAGCCCTTATAGCTCCTCGAGCTTGTGGCTGGACAGAAGGGGGCTGAAAACTGGACGATCGAGGCCTGGACCTAAAGCTATGATGGCAGGGAGCTGAAGCAAGCAAAGTGTGGATTGAGACACAGCTGTGTACTGTCCTCGGTCTGTTTAGAGCTTGGGATCAACATGGTGGGCATCGGCGTCTTGTTGACGCGTGATGCACCACTATGACGCGCCAGGGTTCGGATGGAAGCAGCGTAAGTCACTAGTCTCGAAAGGGTATAGTACGATTTACGCCCGTGGTGCCCCACGTGCATGAGTTCTTTCCCCCACCGTAGCCCTCACTCCTCCGCCCACCTCGCATCTTGTCTATAACATTCCATCAGCTGTGCCGACCGCGAAGAATGATCTCGGTGTGAATCTCAGCTTTCCATGCCCTTTTTATTACGCAATGTCCGAACAATGCTCCAACATCAGGCGTCTTCATCGTCCGGCAACAGAACACAGAAACCTAGACCATTGCGCATACGACTGCATGGAAACCCCTTCACAATGGTTTGCAAAACGAAAAAGATCTCGACAGCTCTTTGAAAATCATGCTGCACATCTTACAGCATATCCAACAGGCGGCTCACTCGTTTATGTTGTGCTGTCCACGTGGCGCGCATAGCTTTCGATTTTCATCTGCCGATGACTCGTTTTTCACACTCGCACCGGTATCTGGCGCCTCAGTCATGACTGTAACGTTGGTGGACCCATCGGAACCGCTTAAAACAGAGTTTCTTCGCTTGGAAATGTCTTCTTTGATCAAAGCGGTAGGCTGAACAAAAGAATAGCGACATCATATTTTCCTGAATGACAGTCTTTGTCAAAATTGGAAACAGTGAGAACTGCAGATGAGCCGCATGCGGGTATAATACACGTAGGAACCAATGCAGAATAAAGGTATTACGAACTGAGCGTCGCATTAATGAAGTGCTCAAGCCGAGTATATGTCATTGTACTCCAGAACAGTTGATGGGGCCATCATGACGATTCGACACGTGCTGCAGGGTGGTCAACGACCCCATGCTCCGTACATAATTCTACAGTCATATTGGGGTAAGAAATGCAAGGGTCATGAGTGGCTACTGCAATCAGTGCGAGCTACGAAACCTATGAAAACAGGCTTGCCTCATCTTCAATTCCAGAGGTATCAACATCTAAAGCGTACAGTCATTCCTCATGGCAGCACATATCTCAGGCTCAGGCTGCCATCATCATACACCATCAGACAATCAAGCGACCGCATTCCTCGGGCTGCCAGCCGAGATACGAAACAAGGTTTACGAGTATCTGTACCAGTCGCCGACTTCTATACGTCTACACTTCCACCAGGATCCGGAAAGCAAGAGACCCAAGTCAATTATCCAGTTCACGCCAAGTTGCAGAATCCTAACCTCACTCTTTTCCACATGCCGCCAGATCAACACCGAAGCATCGTCCATCTTCTACTCACACAACACATTTCTACTTCACAGAAAAGTGCGAATCGGCAGGCCAATCCGACCATGTTTCATTACCGCCCTGTTTGAGTTCCTCGCCATCATAGGGTCCAGAGCAACCTTGCTCCGGAACGTAGTCTTCGACACATTTAACATCTGCAGCAACGCATGCCACTGCACCTATTTAGACTGGAAGACCAAGCTCTTCGACCCAGCGACCGATATTGTGGAGATCACGACACTTCTACACACCGTTTGGGATCGTGATCTGAACTTCAAAGTCGGTCTCGTGGATATGAGCGACACCAGCGAAACTCGAGCGGAATACTGGAGACAAAATCCGCATCTTCATTGCAACACTGCAGTCATGGCAGTCATTAGGTCTCTGCTAGAAGGTCAGCTCTATCTCAAAAGATATCGTGGTCTGATCTGCGCAGTCGCTGCCAAAAGCGATGGGTTGGGAGGTATCATCAGCTGGGGCAGTACACCGCGTGGTCTTCACAACACCAACTGGCCGCGGTACTATCCCCACACCTTCACCCAGTTCTCTGCGACGGACGCTGGGACACGATTACATCATGTACCGTGTGCCATACCCCACCTTCTATCCCTACCAGCGCCGATATGGAGAACCGTCATGAAACACGTCGTTTTCCCCAGCGAAGGCATCCATATCAATGTCGACACCGAAACAACCTTCTCCATCAGCCTACCCCAAGTGAACAAAAAACTGCGCGCCGAGCTTTGGCCAACAAGTATCCTCGGAAACCGCTTCACCTTGACAACGACCACGAATTCCCAACACAGCGACTTTAGCCACTTCCACAATCTACGCCGTGTACTCCGAAAAACGTTCACGTACGTCGGAAGTGACGGCACCGCGCGCGAGTTGACGCTGGAACAAGGACAGTTTGGCGTTGAACAGATAGTGCTGCAGTTTGACCTCGATACACCGGTCAAGCATGAGGATCTGAGGATTAGCATTCTACCGTTGGTGATGGAGACGTCGTCGACAATGGGGTACAAGCGGCTCACGCTGCGTGTGTGCTGCGGAACGGGTATCAGGGAAGTCAGTATCACGCTTCGAGAGTTGCGCTGTCGTGTCGCTGAAGCTTTGAGCGCCATTTTTGGGAAGAAAAGTGTTGCAGAGGGGGGCTGGGAACCGGAGATCTGGATCGATGGCTTGGGAAGGGTGGTTGAGAGGCATGCTAAACATCGTCCTGGTTTGTCTCGGCAAACTGCGTCGAGTTTTGCAGCGACCGCGGACGGCGCGTTTACTTTGGTGCGCATGCATCCGAAAGACGAAAAATACCGTGCAGGAGAGGGTGCGATCGGTCGTCGTTTTGATACGATCGAGGACTTCTTCCCATTTACTTTCTCTGCTGTCCATACGCTGAGGTATATGCGCTGGGTGCTGGAAAAGTACGATGTAGAAGAATGGAAGAAAAGGCCAGGATCAAGACGAGCTTGATGTATGAAGGAGATCTTGTTGTGTAGTGTGTAATTGAGCTTGAACATAGTCTTCATGATATCTACCTTCACATCACAGCTTAGCGCAATACTCCTGCACCGGCACAATACCCCCGCTTCTATCCGGCGGATCTCGCATCGCCACCTCTCGTGTCCTCGCCAGACTCTCCAACTCATCCAGCCTATTCAGAGTCGCCTTGAGATGATCCTCGAAGCCCGGCTGTTTCACAACGTCTCGGAACGCATTCTGCATGGGTACTGAATCTGCGCGCACCATGCCATGCGCATCGATGTGGATGACATTGATGTGATCGAAAGGGTGCACAAAGTCAGCGCGCGTAATAATCTGCCGGGCTTCATGTAGCGGGATTTCAGGAAGCGAGAAGTCATCAAAGCCAGGCGTCGCTTGCTCGCGAAGGACAAGGGCGCGCGCCAAAACGATGGCTGCAGCGCAGTACTTTTGTTGCTCCTCAACATCGTCGTCCATGGAGTCTCCCAGTATCCAGCAATTGTTGAGGAACCAAGACTTCTCTCTCCGGTTGATCTGCTTGCAGGTGCCAAGCATGTCTTGGGATTTTGCAACCTGGTTCAGGAAGATTAAGCGTCCGCCGACTTTGGCGAAGACCTCGTCAAGAATGCTCTGTGGTGTGTGTTCGTTGTGGTAGCGAGCACGGTATTGCTTTAGAGCTTTGATTACGACATCTTTCCGGACATCCCTAATGCTCATAACATGCATGTTGGTTGCATGCGGTGTGAGTCGCTCTAGGGTCCAGAACTCATCGGATGTGAAGACAGTCGTGACAAGCTCGTTGCCTGACCAGATCTCGGCACGCTGCTGTAGAATTTCTAGTAAATGCTTGCCAGCTTCATCGTCCTTGAATAGATGGATGTTGTTGATGATCATGAGCAAAGGCTTCCCGCGTCGCCTTCTCATCGACAAGGCTACCTTCTCTAGCTGGTTCAGTGCCCTCTCGATATCCAGCAGGGGCGAGCTATCCCTTGGGCCTCTGATGCTGAACAGACCCCCTATGTAGTCTTCGTGGAACTCATAGTCGATGGCCTTGCCCAGTCGTGTACGAAAAACTTCCAGGTCATTGTGGGCCTCAAGCATAGCAATGCCGTCGCCATTGACCTTTCTCATAGCCTCTAGCAGCAGCGCACGCTTGCCTGTACCTCTCTCGCCAATAACGAGGTAGTATCTACCTCTTGCCTTGCCATTCACAATATTGTTGATGTCTTCCTGTTCGGCTCGAGGGACCCAGTACTCTCTCTGCACGATTTCTTGTATCTTGTCCGGATCGGTATCGTATGAGACACGACCGAGGGCGACTCGCTCTTGCGAGCTATAGCCTTTGGCGAAGGCATTCTCAATCTTCTTTCCCACAGTCCTTTTGTAGAAGAGGCTGTATGCGTAGCCGCCAAGGCCAAGCCCGAATAACGAGATCAAGGCTACGGTACTTCCTTCGAGGACGCTCCGGGCGAACTTGCTTCGCTCCTGCTTGTTCTCATGCTGATCGCCAGATTTCTCCGGCTTGCCTTCCGGAACACTCGTCAAAGACTGTAACAGGAAGGGCGTGGATCGGAGGCGAGTGGGGTGTCTGCCGAGGGGTAGGACTAGCCATCCTGCGGTTGTCAGCTTGACGACCAAGTAATTGGTTCATTGAGATATCATACCGCGTCGGGCCCGTTGCAAAGGGCGTCTCATTCGTCCAGTATCAATTGGATGAAGCTGCTAAGTGAGCGTTATTGGGAATTACGCGTTTGGTAGGTCAGCGCACGACCACCAACGACACGTGTTGGCTAAGCGTTTACGCATTGCCGCATAGCCGAACATCTTCAGTACGTAAGAGATGAGCAGAACGCTTGCGGAACATGCATCCTCGTGGGCGCCTCTATCATAAGTGACTAGGTATCGAGAAAGGACGCGAGAAGAGAAAGGCACGACGACTTCGGATAGCGCGTCGTGCGGGAATAAAGGGTCCGCGCTAAGACATGATTCCGCAACCCTGGAACATCACCACAACCTGATTCGCACGTAGCAACCATGCGAAGCTCATGCCATTAGACGAAGCATTGTCTCGACGATGGCAACTCCGGAGAACATGTCAGCCATTCAAATCGATGCCATCCAGCCAAGTTGCCAGGAATTTTAAACCAAACAAGAACAGCATTCTAAGATGTCACAAGACAAGTAGCATCCTACGGAGATGCCGACAGAAAGAAATTCCATGCACTTTCTTATCGGAGCATCCAGAACCAGACAAATCCCATGCCGCGAATTAAACTGCTGACATGACGTATGTGGCCGCCCGTCAACAAGATGTGTAGCAAACCACATCAGATTCCCTCATGCAAGGCATGCGAATGTCTGGGACTAAAGCGGAAGGTAGATTATCAGAGTATAAGGATGAGGCGCCCCATCTAGGTATGATATTGCAGCTGCCGCACTTCATCGCCGCATGGTCATCTTGACTTGGGATTCACACTGCCATCTCCCACACTACACCCAGCAACATTAACCCAAAAAACCTCAACCATTTTCCCAACACCTTCCTTGCTCATCTGCCCAAAATGCGGTTCGACTCCGCCGCACAAAGCAACCCCTGGCTAACCTCGCCCTCCCACTCCTCTCTCGTCAACACAGGAACCCACTCGCTCTGGGCCAGCATCTCCGGCCCCCTGCGCTCCGCCAAATCGCCATTGTTGATCTTCATCACCGGCGCAGGTGGCGCCTCCGCCATCCACGTAAAACTACAACAGCGCCTCACACCGTACATCCGCTGCTTATTTTACGACCGCGCCGGCTACGACCGCAGCACGCTCCCACCCCTGGACTCTGAAAACGGGGACAAGATAGTCGCCGACGACACAGCGCGTGATCTGACAAACCTTCTTGCAGCCACAGGCCTAGAACCGCCATATCTACTCGTCGCACACTCTTTCGGGGGCATCATAGCACGCACATTCCTAGCCCATCACAACGACAACCCCACTACAATAGCCGGTATGTTGCTCTTCGACACAGCAACAGAACTCATGCTCTCGCCTCTCTTCCCGCGCTTCCCACCTCACGAATTGAACGCCGTAGCACGCAACGTCGACTACGCAGCACTCACGCACCTGAAGCGCGACTCCGGTTTCAGCGACGAAGAATGGAACTACGCCATCGAAGCCTGCGAACGCTGTCGGCGCGCCCAAACTTTCGAAGACACACACGCGTCAGCGCATTTACTATCGCTGCATCGCCAGCTTGACTTTTGCGCGTTTGAAACTAGGCCTGTGACCGTGGTAAGGTGTAACATTGCGGCTGACTACCAGTTCTTGTTTGATGAGGGGGTTAAGAGAGGGGATGGGAGTGAGGAGGAGAGAAAAGTGGCAAAGGCGTTTATTCAGCGGTGTTGGTGCTTTTTGGGGCAGCTGCAGAGGGCGCAGTGGGGGTTGAGTCAGGATGTGGTGGATACGCATTTTGTGGAGTGGGGGCATGATCTGCCGATTCGCAGGCCGGGGATTGTTGTGGAGATGGTGAGGGAGTTGATGGGTAGGATGGAGAGGAAAGAAGGGACAGGTGGTGTGGGGACTGTGGGTAAGTTCGTTGAAAAGGCAGAAAAGGGAGGACTTGAAGAATGCGGGAGCATTGTTGTAAAGACCGCTGGGGAGGGAAATCATAATACGAAGGCCAGTGGCTTTCCTATCCCCGCGGTATCGTTTCTTGGATGACATCCTGTATCATTCATTTCAACTCACTTATCTATCCATCTCATCGCGAATCGCACCCCACGTCCTCCATCTCAACTTCCTCTTCAATCGTAGGCAAAACCTGATACCGCCCCGTCTTCCCCATGCGCTTCAAACACCTCTCCGTATGCAACAAATGTCCTCTCTTTTGCCTGACAAAGCCCGCAAAGCACGCCGCACTCGATGCGATCGCGCCCGCGCTGATATAAATCGGGATCTTGAATTTCTGAGGCCGGTAAAATACCATTGTAGTCGCGAAAGAAAGCAGCTCGAAAAAGTTCTGCAGCGACATCTCGATAGCGGAAAAGGAGCCGCGTGTAGCTTCCGGGGCGTCTTCTTGCACGAGGTACTGCACGCAGAGATCGAAGCCCCAGAGGCCGATGCGCGAGAAACATACGCCAAGGACGAGAGCGATGCCTGCGAGCATTGGCTTGTTGTCGACTGTGAGGAAGAGGCCGATGGCTAGCGCGATCGCAAGAAGTTGCTCGTTGATGAACCACAATCCCGCGCGTACAGCGCCAATCTTATTCATGAGCCATGGAGCTGCAACGGTGGCTGAGAGTTCGAGGGCGACGGATACGAGGCGCATGATGGAGACGTGGGTGCTTGTGAAGCCGAGAGTGAGGAGGTACGTCGTCATTTGCGACGCGAAGCTAAGGACGGTTAGGTAAAGGAGTGACAGCGAGAAAGAAGCCAGGAAAGCGGGATTCTGAACGTAATCTTTCCATGGCGCGAAGTGCTGTGCTGCTATATTAAACAGAGGGGTGCGACGTGTGGGGCCAGGGTCTGACACGATATCCTGGTGGGAAAACTGTTGCAGCGCCGTATCTTGCGTTTCAAGCTCCTGCTTCGGCTCTTTTCCGCGCGCGAGGTCCGGGATAGCCGCATAAACATGTGCAATGGCGAAGTACTCGACTAGAACGCTGACTGCGTTTTGCGCGAAGACGACCCAGATTGCGACCTTGGTGGAGTAGCCATCGATGAGGCCGATGCCGACTGGAGCGACGAGTTTACAGACGAGATCGATTCTGCGCATCGTACTATTCAGCTCTTGACGGTTTAGTTGCAAGCTTTCAGAAACCACAATAATCCAGTCTCTTTCCACAGACACCGTGTTGGCGACGAAAGCGAGCTTTTCCACACATGCTAGCATGACGCTGCCGAAGAACAATCCGTACGTAACTGCACCCTTCTCTTTCCCACCAGCCAACATGAATTTCAGGATCAGACAGGATGCAGCGACCGAGAATCTCTGCCAGACAATACTCTGGCGCACGACATACAATCTATTACCCTGATCGACATGATGCCCAATCCACGATCCAAGGACCGCAGCAGCAGCAGAGCGAAACAGGGCATAGCACGATGCGAAGAACAGGGTCCCAGGAAAAATCGCAGCGAGGAAAATCACAGCGCCAAACTCGAACGTGCGCGCATTCCAAGTTGAAAGTGTGTGCGAGATGTAAAGGCGATACAGAAGTGATGATGTCGATCTTTGGGCGGGGTAGTCATGATGTGACAACGGCGTGGAGGACGACACGCTCGCCGATGAGCGCGGCGATGACGACGGCAGGGTCGTCATTGCGTTGGGAGATGGGAGTGTGCTGAAGATATGGATGTCGCCTCAAGGGAGAGAGAAGACATATTAGGAGGCACAAAGGAAAAATACCGTGATGGTCATGAGACGTTGGCGTGCGGACACCTTGGGCCTCCGAGTTGCCTCATTGATGGCTGGCTTTCCTCAATCTGGACCCTGGCGACCGGGTTTCGCTAGTTGGAAGCGGTTAGACTAGCAAAAGAGGGTCTGTCATTAGTGTGACATCGGCCCGGGTTTTACGCAGACCTGAGGTTTACAGGAAATTAAATCCAACGACTAATGTAGTCACTTGTTCCTACTAATATAGTGGCGACCGAAATCGGTTTCCGGTTCTGACACTTCGAGTTATTCTGCGCGCACGGCCGTTAGAAAGGCTCTTTTCCAAATAAAGAGTAGCGCTTGCAGGGGGGGGTACATAAGGCTTGGACAGTGGCGAAGTTACGACAGTGGCGAAGTTACAAGCTGCGCCACATGTACCTCTACCTGCTTGTTCTCTGTACAACTCGAAACATGTACAAGGTCTCAGTAGGTGCGGGTCGGCCGCCCTCCCTGCTAGAGTCATGGGAGGAGTTCGTCAGTTTAACGAAGACTAAGGCCGTAGTTTTTCATCACCTCTCTATCCACGCAGCATATCTTTCCACGACTGGATCGAGAGTAGCTTAAAGCTTCGCTGCAGCAAGTTCGCGCGCGACGTCTTTGCCTTAACTACTAACCTTTTATAATATAGATTAATTAATTTTATATAGGATAGTAAAGGAATAATACTAGAAATTGTGTTTACCCTTTATAGATTTTGTTTAGCCTTACTCCGCCACATTCTACTACGTCGCCAACCGACAAGGCCAGCCCGTCGCGGCTGCCTAATTACCTCTTGCACCATCGCTCTTCCACAATCGCCCTTCCACGACTGGACTTTTCCGCGCAAAAAGTGCACTGTTGCCGCTGACTTTTACACTACTCTCGATAGCTACCATTATCACTGTTACTCTCGACTGAACGATCGCATAACGGCCGCCGCGTGCCACCAATTATTTAACCTAATGCGATTAAGAGCTAGAACCTATACGACGTAATACGGCTCCTAAAGCTTAGTAGTAATAATAAGCTTAGCTTTACTAAAGACATTCTTAATAAGAATAAAATCCCTCGCTATGCTATACTTTCTTATACCTAGAAGGAAAGTAAAGAGGTAATATTTAACAAGTTCTTAAGCGAGTTAAGTAAGAGTAAGGTAGGCTATACTAAAATCTAGTTCTACGTATAATAGGCTAAACGCGACGGCTTAGAATACTTCTAGGTAGATACCTGCTATATTAATAAGGTAAATACTATTAAAGTCTAAGATACGATTAACTCTATATTTCGCTAGTATTAAGAGGCGGCATAATGCTATGTGTACCTTGCAGATATCTCTATATAAAAATAGAAAGTATATAATAAGAACTTCCTATACCCTTAGGAGCCTTTATTTTAGCAAAGTAGATAGTTTACCTAAGGCTAGACTCTATAAGAGCTTATTGCGCCTCCTATTATTATATTTTTCTTAAAAGAAGAAAATTGGCTAAGTGACAAGAAAACTCTAGAGCGATACATTCACGAGATAATAGGAGTCCCTATCTAAGCCCTTTAAGGGGCTCCTCTCTATAGATTTAGCAAAGAGGATTAATTATCGTGGTTAAGAGCCCGCTACACGACACGCAAAGAAGACAAAGTATACTTATTACTAGATATATTTAGTATCTTTATAGTGCTAAATTATAAGGAAGGTAAAGAGAACGCCTTTAGGAGGCTTTAGAAAGAGATTAATAAGTCCTTAGGTAATAAGGTACTCTCGTTAGATAGCGACCAAAGGCAGATACTGTTAGACTTATTGCGATTTAACTAAATCGATGTACAGCAGATAACTATTAAAAATGCCCACACTAAGATATATAAATAGCTATTAATAAAGCCTAAGTATATTAACTAGCTTAATACCACTAAACTAGGCGAGCACCACGGCCTCTTGTGGATCAAAGGGAAGCCCGGAATAGGAAAATCTACTTTAATAAAGTTTTCTCTTGCTAATGCACGGAAAATAATGAAGAATAGAACTGTCATCTCTTTCTTCTTTAATGCACGAGGTGCGGCCATAGAGAAGTCTACGATCAGGACTTATCAGTCACTACTCCTGCAACTCCTCGAAAGGCTTCCGGCTCTTCAGTGCGTTTTCGACTCGCTCGGTCTCTCATCATTAAGCATCAGACCAGATCACCAATAGGGCATCGAATCACTTAAATCGCTACTAGAGCAAGCTATACAGAGCCTTAGGCAGTCTTCTATGATCTGTTTCATTGACGCCCTAGATGAATGTGAAGAAGAGCAGGTCCGAGATATAGTATAGTTCTTTGAACGCGTTGGCGAGCTTACAGCGTTAGCTAGTATTAGATTCTAAATATGTTTTTTAAGCAGACATTACCCTTACATCACAATTAAGAAAGGGCTCAGTCTAGTGCTAGAAGGGCAAGAAGGACACAGCCAGGACATCACGAACTACCTTAAGAGCGAATTAGAGATCGGGAAGAGCAAAATTGCGCAGTAGATCTAAAGGGAACTTTAAGAAAAGGCATCAGGAGTCTTTATATGGGTAGTTCTCGTTGTAGGCATCCTAAACAAAGAGCATGACCGTGGCCGGATCCATGCACTTCGGCGAAGACTTTAGGAGATTCCTGGCGACCTCCACACACTGTTTCGCAATATCTTGACGCGCGATTCGCACAATAGAGACGAGCTAGCACTCTATATTCAATAGGTACTTTTCGCAAAGCAGCTATTAAGTCTAGAGTAGTTATACTTCGCTATTCTCTCTAGAGTTAAGCCTAAGGCAATGTCTAAGTAGGATCCTAATAAAGTTACTAAAGAGATAATCGAACTATTTATACTTAGCTTATTAAAAGGCCTAGCTAAGATAACGAAGTCTAAGAATTAGATAGTCTAATTTATTTATAAGTTAGTAAGGGACTTTCTCCTAAAAGATAATAGTCTCGGCGACATCTAGCCTAACCTTAGAAGCAATCTCTGGGGCCAAAGTCACGAGCGGCTAAAACATTGCTGCCTCACCTACATGAGTATGGATGTTTTTACTCCTCTAGAGATTCGTAAGGAACTTCTAAAGGCTCAATCGCAATAGGCCGCCCAACTACGCTAGTTAGCGAACGACATGTTTCCTTTCCTGGAATATGTAGTATAAAACGTTCTCTACTATGCTAATTTAGTAGAAGAGAGTAATATTACCTAAGAGGATTTTATCTTAGGCTTTCTACTACTATCCTAGATTAAGTTAGCTAACTTATTTAAGAGGCATTAAGTACGTAGGTATATAGAAAAGATTAGTCTATTATATATATTTAGGAAGCGCAATCTTCCCTCTCTAATTTAAGCCTACCTATCTGCTACCTTCTATCTTAAGATTAGAAAAGAATAATATAGACCCCCTCTCTTTATAGCCTTAGTAACCTAAAGCAAGCAGGCTCTTTAAGTATTTATAGATACTCTCTTTAAGGACTAGCTTCCTAGAAGTAGCCTTAATAAAACCTAGCCCTATTATTATAGTAATAGAGGGGATTGAAACCTTAGGCTCAGTTTCACTTTCTCGAAACAAAGGGGCGTTCTCTCTTATTTAGCGGAGCTTAGAAATAAGGCGATAGTCAAGCTGCTACTAGACACGGGCAAGGTCGACGTCGACGCGAAGGACAATTTCGGCCGGACGCCGCTCTGGTGGGCAGCAGGGAACGGACACGAGGCGATAGTCAAGCTGCTGCTGGACACGGGCAAGGTCGACGTCGACGCGAAGGACAATTTCGGCCAGACGCCGCTCTCGTGGGCAGCAGGGAACGGACACGAGGCGATAGTCAAGCTGCTGCTGGACACGGGCAAGGTCGACGTCGACGCGAAGGACAATTTCGGCCAGACGCCGCTCTCGTGGGCAGCAGGGAACGGACACGAGGCGATAGTCAAGCTGCTGCTGGACACGGGCAAGGTCGACGTCGACGCGAAGGACAAGGACGGCCGGACGCCGCTCTCGTGGGCAGCAGGGAACGGACACGAGGCGATAGTCAAGCTGCTGCTGGACACGGGCAAGGTCGACGTCGACACGAAGGACAATCTCGGCCGGACGCCGCTCTCGTGGGCAGCAGAGAACGGACACGAGGCGATATTCAAGCTGCTGCTGGACACGGGCAAGGTCGACGTCGACGCGAAGGACAATTTCGGCCAGACGCCGCTCTGGTGGGCAGCAGGGAACGGACACGAGGCGATAGTCATGCTGCTGCGAGCGTACCGCCCCTATTTGTATGCTTTCTATGGCGTTAGAAGCATTTAAACAGTTATTCTTTTACTATTATAATTATTATTCTCTCTATCTTATAGAGGGCTAGAGATTAGCATAAATATATAGGTTGTATATTTACTACATTAAACCTTTGAGTATACTATAGGTTAACTAACTAAGGTGTCCACGTGCAGAATTTTGGATTAAATATTTGCCACTTGATGCGGACGAACACCTTGATCACACTAGCAGGGAGGACGGCCGGCCATGATCTTGTAGATGTTTCAAATTGTATAGAGAACAACTAGGTAGAGGTACATGTGGCGCAGCTTGTAACTTTGCCACTTTCCAAGCCTTATGTACCTCCCCTGGAAGCGCTATTTCTCATTTGGTAAAGCGCATTCCTAGCGGCCGTGCGATCAGAATAACTGAAGAGCCAGAACCGGAAACCGATTTCGGTCACGACTGTATTCAAAATACCAGCTGTGGGGAGGAGAGGAGGTAACGCTGATCAGACAGGGCGAGGCAGACCCGATCATCGAGCTGATGACAGAACACGCGCTTAGCAGCCTGCTTCCGCGTGGCACCAAGACGTGGCAGTGCGGAGGCTACGAGACGACAATCGACCTGGTGTTAGCGTTAAAAGAGCTGGCAGACACGCTGCTAAGATGCGCTGCTCACGACACCGAACACGGCTCCGACCACCAAATGATCGAGACGGTCTTCGACAGCTCCGTGCCAGTACCGCAGTAGCAAGAGCGGCTTCTACTCAAGAACGCACCGTGGAAAGCAATTAACGACAAGATCGCTAGAACGCTTAGCGTGACTCCACCGGCGGGCACGACGCAGCAGAGGACCGACAGACTGATGGCGGCGGTGCTGGAGGCGGTGCACGCACTAACACCCAGGGCTAAGCCGTCACCATACGCGAAGAGGTGGTGGACGCAGGACCTGACACAGCTACGCCGCATCTACACGCACTAGAGGAACCAAGCGAGAGCCGCGAGATGGTCAGGTGTTACCAGACCAGAGCTAGAGGAGATCGCAAAGGGAGCGTTAAAGTAGTACTATAATACTATTTAATAATAGAAGAGAAAGCACTAAGATAACTTTCTAGTAGATAATAATAATATCTAGAACGTAGCTAAGTATCTAAAAGTAAGTAATAAGGCGTTTAAGATAGTCTTAACGCTTTATAGAATAGATAAGATAACTATAAGTAACTTTAAAGAATAAGTAGAAGAGTTACTTAATATCTTTTTCCCTCTACTTCTTAGTAATATTAACGACGAAGGAGCTAGGCTATAGAGAGTACCTATAGAGATACTAACTATCACGCTTAAGGAGATAGAAAGGCAGCTATACGCTACTAAGTTATAGAAAGCACCTAGAGACGACGGACTACCTGTTATAGTATGGAAGCAGGTCTGGCTGGTAGTGAAAGACCACGTGCTTGCGCTATTCCGACAGTCGCTAGAGGAGGGAGTGCTACCTAGCCAATAGAGACACGCTAGAATTATACCGCTTAAGAAGCTAGGCAAAGAAGACTACACTATTATAAAAGCATAGAGGCTAATCTTACTATTAGCTACTTTAGGCAAAGTACTAGAGTCTATAGTAGTAGAGAGGATTTCGCACATAGTAGAAACCCACGGGCTTCTGCCCACTAACCACTTTAGAGCGCGCAAGCAGCGATCAGCAGAGCAAGCACTAGTGCTGCTCCAAGAACAGATTTACACCGCGTGGCGGGGTCAACGGACTGTCAGCCTAATCAGCTTCGATGTCAAAGGAGCGTACAACGGGGTGTGCAAGGAAAGACTACTATAGAGAATAAAAGCGCAAGGCATACCGCAGAAGCTACTTAGATGGGTAGAGGCATTCTACTTAGAGCGCACCGCATTAATCTAGATTAACGGATAGGCCTCTAAGGGCTAAGAACTACTATAAGTAGGTCTACTATAAGGGTCGCCGCTATCGCTAATTCTATTTCTCTTCTTTAACGCTAATTTAGTGTAGTAACCTATTAATATATATAAAAGAATAATCGCGTTTATTAATAACTTTACTACGTAGGTTATAGGCCTAATAGCGTAAAGTAATAGAGAGGGTATTAATACTATTATCTAAGACGCACTAGACTAGAAATAGAGAAGTAGAGTAATATTTAAAGTAAAAAAGATAGCTATTATTTACTTTACTTATAAGGCGTATAAGAGTGCTATAGAGCTCTTTATTATTAAGAGGTAAAGTATACTACTTAAAAACTATATTAAGATACTTAGTATACTTATAAATAATAGGCTTAAGTACTATAAATATATTATAAGAGTAGCTATAAAGGGACTAGAAGTAGCGTTAAAGCTTAGAAGACTAAGAGGGCTCTTACCTATAATAGTATAATAGCTATTTATAGTAATAGTTATACTAATAGTAGACTACGCGTTAAACGTATAAATATATACCTATAAAGATAAGCTAGTAAGACCTATTAATAAAGTATAAAGAATAAGTATATAAGTAATTATAGGGACGTTTCTTATAGTAGCGATATAGATAGTAGAGGTAGAGGCGCATATCCTAAGTATATAAGAGCGGTTCTAGAAGCGGGTAGTTAAGCTATAGACTAATATCTACGCGCTATCTAAGACGAACCTATTATAGAGAAATACGTCGCAGATACAAAAATTTAGAAGATAGTACTACTCGCCGCTATTCTAGGTAGTAGAAGCGCTTAAGGATATAAATATAGAGTAAATAGAGATAATCTAGCTAGGTGTCCTAGCACCCTAGAAGAAGAGAGTATAAACTATAGTTAAGAACGTAGTATAGGAGATAGAAATAAACTAGATAGTACGTATCGCTGTAAGCAGCTTAGCGCGGAACGGAGTAGTTGGAATGGGAGGCGCGATTAGCGTACAGTACAACGAAACGCAATCCTTCTCCATCACACTAGGCAAGAGAGAGGAACAGAATCCTTATGCAGCAGAGCTGGCAGCAATGGCTGAGGCGCTGGGCAGGCTATCGAAGCTGAGGTTTCGCAGCATCGCACTCATAACAAGAAACAAAGCCGCTGTGCTCACGCTTAGAAGACCACGGCAGCAGTCTGGGCAAAGCTATATTAGCCAGTTCTATAGGACTGTATAGACGCTAAAAAGAGATAGTAATATAGTAATAGTACTATAGCTACCTATAAGTAAAGAGTATAAGCTCGCACGCCTTACTAAATAGGAGGCAAAGTTATTAATAAGACTAAACGCTACGCTATAGATATAGCTCTCTTAGATATAATTAACTACGCATAATATAGCTTATAAGTAAGGCATAGCTAAGAAGATATTAGTAAACGTAGGAGTATACTCTAGATAAATTAATATAGTACTACTAAGAAAGTATACGCGATAACTCTATAATAGGCTATTATAGAAAGAGAGTAGCGTGCTTACCTAGCTTAAAATAGGTATAGTATAGCTAAACACGTATTAACACTAAATTAAAGCATTAACGACAGACTAATGCGAATGTGGATAGGTAGCAGAGACAGTGGAGCATTTTCTGTTCCGCTGCCGGAAGTGGACGATACAGCGGACAGAAATGCTGCGGTGCACGCAGATAAGCAGGGGAAATATGTCATTCTACCTAGGCGGCAAAGCAGCGACAGACGACGTGAAATGGGCGCCAGATATGGATGCAGTGCGAGCGACGATACGATTCGCAATAGCAATACGAAGACTTAAGGCAAACTAATTTCTAACTACTAAGTTAGCCTAGCTTCTAATATAAACGTATTAGTAGCCTTATATAACTAATAGTAAATAGTACTTTAGCTACTAAAGATAAGATATTAAATACTTAAAGAATCTCTTAGAGATACTAACTCTAAGCTAGTCTACTATTAGTAATACTAACTTATAAGTATTTAATAAGAAATAATTATAGATAAAGAAAAGATATACTAAAATATAAAGTAAGAGCTTTAACTTAGATAATAAGCTATATAAAGAAGTAGGCTAAAGAAGATATATAGGCTAAGAAGACTAAGACGTAGCATAGGAAGTGTAAAGCTAGACTAGCGTTAGTAGCCCTTTCGGCTCGGCCGCCGGGCGTAAATAAATTGTGTGTGTGTGTATTCAAAATACGGCGCACTACAAGCTTTGCTTGCCAAGCATTTTGTTAACAAAATCGGCCGCGCCGCGTTCTCAGCCTTTGGAAGTGGAACACATGACTCTACATCCGCCGCGCCATGGGAAATACCGGGCCAGGCCTGTAAAACTGCCTGGCCACCCGCCTTCAAAATCTGCGACACGAAGGTGATGGCGGAGCACTGAAAGAACTCACGCTTATCGGCGTCGACAAAGGTTTGCTGGTAGCATGGAAAAACTCTGTTCCTCGTCCAGTGCACCTACTCTCATCAGCACCCTCATCGAATTCAAGAATATGATTCCAGGTCTGGTGAGTGGCAGCGCTATGCCACAACGTTTCTTCCTCGAAATGTCTTCACGATGGAGTAAGGTCGCAATTTTTCTCTGTGAGCGTGTCCGACACCTGCATCTGCGTCTGTCGCCTGTGGCTAAGAAAACCTCTAGAAGATGCTAAACCTGCACCTCCTAGTGTCCCGTATCTAACCATCTTCATCGTGTCAACACCCAACTTTGCAACACCCTCTATCACCCCAAAAAATTCATAACCTCAACACCATAGGCAAGTTCGAAAGCAAGGTAGAAGAGAGGACAGGCGATGCAAGACTAGCATTTCTGCAAGCGATTGTTTCTATAGTAAAATATGTAGGGTTGAAGCCAGATGTGGCAGTTCAGGGTGATGAGACGTCTAGCGTGAGCGGGCCAAACAGAGGTCTACTTTGTGTGTTTGGCGTGAGAGGTTAGTAGGCGATGGATGTAGCCGCTGTTGATGTACTGCAAAAAGCGGGGTCAATTCCGATGAGACGATTTGGCACAGTGACTAGGTAAGAATGCGATTGGCACATTACCAAAGAGATGGTGTTGCGAGAACTATAGCATCTCACTGGCATGGAGATGGCGATTATGATGTGAACGGAATTTAAAACCCGCCACCCCCTAATTGAGATGTTATAGTAACGTAACGACAGTGCAAGTTCAACTCGTCTTCGCTACCTTCCCTCGTCGCCTTCCCAGTACCTAATATCTCTTCTTCCCTCAACACTCAAACAACTTTCCCACTCCAATGCTACTTCCCAGCACCTTCCACCCCACAGCCATAGCCCCACCTGCGCAAACACAGCCTCACACCCCACACATATCCAACACTATCACGCATCATGCCTCACGCCTCGCTTTGAGCCCACCCTCCGTATCAATCTGCTGACCCCCAAACAAGCCCGCAGGACTCCTATGCGTCAAATCAATCCCGAGGGTAATATATCCGACCATACCCTTAGTCACATCCTCGCCATCCAACGGCTCGACATGAAAGTTCGGGGACCAGCCCGTCGCCGCACCCAGCGGCCAGAGGCTATCAACATCATTCGTCGTGCGGTTAATCTGGGTATGGAAGCTATACGGCTCCAGGGCCATAATCTTCTTACTCAGGTCCTCGTCAAAGTACATCTGGCCAGTCGAAACCACGTTGCTGGACACCACGGTGCCGTTGTCGCGCACGGCCCAGTCAGTGTGTGAACGCACGTGGATGTGGATGCTGCGGCTGATGTAGAAGCCTGGGAAGACGGTGCGCATTTCGGTGACGCCATTGGCGTCCGTGGGCCACATGCCGCGCAGCCAGGTCGAGTTGTCGGTGTGGATGTCGAGGTTGGGGTCGTTGATGTCTTTGCCGAGGGAGGCAACGAGGTCGAGGAGGGGGGTGTTGGGTGAGTGGTCTGCGAAGGAGGAGTAGGAGCCTGTTGCGTTGCCTTGAGGTGGCGTGTTAGCTTCCTGTATACGACTTTCTACTTGAAAAGAGGGGAGGACAGAACATACAGTGCCAGAGATCGAGGAGGATGTTGGGCGCGGGCTCGCAGGTGTTTGTGTCGATTACGCCGATGTCGAGGAGTAAGGGGACGCCGGGTTGGTCTTCGCTCATGTCTTGTCGAAGCATGTCGGAGCGGGGCCATAGATATGGTCCTGCTACTACCTCGGGAGATAGAATACAGGTGTCGTTCTGTATCGTGGGGAAGTGGGGATCGGTGATGTGGATGGTGACGTTGGTGTCCCTGGCCTTTAAAGCTTGACGCTTGGCCAGAGACCGCTTCTTGCGTGCTGCACTGAAGGCGCCAGCTGCGACCGCACATCGACTAGAAATAGCCTGGTGCTCTGCTATCTCTCGCGCAGAGAGCTGCGGCCGCGAATGCGCTGCCACACTCGTTGCCGTCGCGAGACCAAGCAGGATATGTGAAACATGCATGTTGAGATGTTGAGGGGAATGATGGACCTGTTTCCTGTGATCTTCTAGACACTGTCCTTAAACTTGTTTATATACCACGGAAATCGGGTTGCAACATCCACCGTCGTGCTTCTCTTGCTAACGGCTCCGGATGCCACATTGTTGTCCGAGTACGAATGTCGCTTCTCTTGGCCAAGTACGTATGTTGTACTATTGTACGAGCACGAACAAAAACTTTATCCCAACCGCTTCGTCCAATCCCCGCTCTTTTGTAGTCATCAGATGTTTACGCTAAGCGCGGGCTCGGCTTGTCATACGTATGGATCGTGACGTTGCTTCTTGAATACACTTTTCGTTCTTTGCTTTTGCGGTTAGTCTCTTGAATTTCTAGAAACACGTCGTACAATGCGTGTCTGATTTATAGCAGTCATTGCATTGATTCTATGTAGGCGTTGATACTGACACTTACGCTATTCTGTCGGACCGTATGCCGCGGACGAATACAAGAGGGCTTGTTTGTAAGCGGACAATGACTTTAGGGGTAGGATTAGGGTTTCGGGTAGATCTTGGAGCTAGCGCTTGGCGCGGAAACGAGTGTAGGTACGCAAGTGTTTGCGTTGCGTGTTGTTGCTGACGACGCGTCCTGGAGTCTATTCGTCTTCCACTAGCGGCGGTCGCGTTCCGTTCGTCTTACAAATCCCACTACACCCGAATTATTTCAGCTGTTAAAGTGTCTATCGTGTCACCGTATTTCCAGCGTCCGCTCGCTATTCAGAGCTTAGAGGTTTTTGAGGCTGCGTTTGTCCGCTTTGCTGGTTACGGTCGCGCAGCCACTTATTCAGAGCTACTAAGGTGGCAACCTACGCCTTTAACTTGGGAAGCGTACCATGAGCATGCATACATTTACTCTCTTGATAGGGTGAGGCAACGGCGTTAGCTAAGCACACACTAAGACGTGGAAACTGAGCTTTCTTCGACACGTACCTAGGTAGACGCGACTTGTCCGTACCCCCATCAACGACTTCAAACATATACATCTCAAATTTAAGTACCTCCGTGAAGACAGTTTAATGGCATCACTGCTATCCCTCAGACCCAACACTAATAGATACTCCGCTACTTTCATTCTGTTCTTTCGTGTTTTTTTTTGTACAACCGCGTGACCCCACAACACAAACTTTACGCACGACTCCAAGTTACAAAAAGATTCCCACAAGTCGTCTTGAACTGGAACGGGGGCATATCATTGTCATCAGCACTGCCAATACCTAGCTAAGTTTCGTACACAGTAAACCACTAACTTGATCATACCACCTAGCACCACCTATCATCGACAGCCACAAAAGTCGTAGCCTCGAAGTCCGTCCCATAACCCGTGAAAAGTACATCTATCGCCATGTTGAAGATCCAGACTACCCTCGGTGGCTAGCGCCTTAGCAGTACCAAAGACAAAGCTCACTACACATCTTTTCGCCGACAATGGTCTTGCAAGTTTTGGACCTGCACTGGGCTAGACAGTCGGTTGTGAGGCAGTACTATCAAAAAGAAAAGCGAGGGTTTAGATGTCTGTCCTTCGTAATGAAAGAGGGGGGGAAACGATGGAGAAAAGGGAAATGGAGTGAAGCAGGAGGGTGTTGGAACTTACATCCTTGCAATCTTTGTACAGCTTGGAGCACTTCTGACATGGTGTGGCGAGGGTGGTTATGTCGTGATCTTGATCCTGTTCCCAATCACAACGCATTAGCGATTCATCTATATGGAGGGTTGGAAGGAAAGGAACATGCCGCGCCGTCGTTGTCATCTCCAACTTCTCCATGCTTGTCCATGGCGCTAACGATGATGAAACCCTCCATCCAATCAATTTCCTTGGGCTTGACATCGACATCAACATCGCTATCGACGCCGACACTCACAGCCTTGTCGTGGCCCTTGTGGTTGTCCTTGACGTCGACGTCGACGTCGCCGCTGAGCTGCTGGGGAACCACGGCGGCAGATGCGAATCCAAAGACTGCCATGAGCGCGAGGATGAGAGTGAGGGGCTTCATTCCGATGGGTTAGAGGATTGGTCGTATGTGAAAAGGGTTGAATCGTGGTTTCTGGATCAGACTGGAAGGCAAGGTGAAGTCGAGTGAGGTAAGGCTAGGCTGAAGACTTTTTAATACCAAGTAGCGGGTGGCCATAGCAGAGAGTGGGTGAAAGGGCACTATACCTGTGGAAACCGGGGGAAAAGGCAAGGCTGTTTGCTCGCGTGGGGTGGTCATGCGGCAGTGATTTCGGGTTGACTCAGCGGTGTGGAGGGGGATCGAGGGGCAAGTGAATGGATGTGGAGTTGGAGGGAGAGAGAAGGGAACTGAGTAGTGTGGAGATGATGGGGACACGCAAGGAAAGGGCTACAGGCGATTTTGGATCAATGTTTATTTTCTTGATACTATGAGAAAGATTGATGAAAGAGGAGCAAAAAACAGAATCATAGTTAAGCCGAAACCGTTGTTCCATGAAATTTCACTCCAACGCGACCCGTAACCATGGTAGATTTTGATACCCGCACCGCCCTACCTAGAAAACCCCATTACCAAACCCATGGCCTAGATGATGCCGCTCTAACAAGTCCAAAAACACAAATCCCCACAATTCTTCCCATCGGCCCAACTTGCACAAGCCTTGTTCTTGCACCATTCTTTGCACTGCGGACGCAAAAAGCAGCGCTGGGGTTACGTTAGCAACGTTGGCATTTCACACCTCACCACATACACTACTCCACCACGTTTCTTCTAATATTTAAGGAAGGGGAGAGAGGGAATGGGAAACTTACGGGAAGACAATTCTTGTACACATTAGCGCATTTCGCACAAGTCGGGTTAGCGAGAAGAATCGGATCATGGACGTTGATGGGGTCGAGGTCTGCAAGCGAGGGAGGGGCGAGATTGGGGGGGTTCTTTGCTGCGGTGTTACTGTCGTTGATTTTGATTTGTATATCGGTATCATCGTTCACAGCGTTGGCGTTGGCGTTGGCGTTGACTGTGTTGCCGCGTGGAACCGTACTTCCGAGTCCCAGTCCAAGAGCCGCCATCGTGAGAATGAGAAGGTAGAGTTTCATGGTGGTGACTTGCTGTGTTGAGATCGACAAGGGAAAAAAAATCGTGGTTGAGGAGTGAGAATCTGAATCGTAGTGTTGTAGTAAGGGTAAGGTAAGTGGGGTGTTTTACACGCAGCTGAGAGTGAGGAAGCGTGATACAGTTTCGCGGACATGTGAAAGGTGGATCGGTTTGACGCGGTATTCTGCTGAGGTGAGTGAAGCAAGGCTAGCTAGGTGAGTTTGCGGTCATTATAGTCGGTGGGGCGTGAAATAGGCTGCAGACTTCCTTCAAGGTGTAGAAACAGGCGAGGCGCTCATCATCATCTAATTATTAAAGTGTTGTTGAAACTAGTTATAATAGTATAAAACCGTGGCTAAATCAGCCACATCATCACCCCATTCGCTCTATAAAAAAAGCTAATCGAACGCCAGATCCCGTGCCATGCTATGCAATCGACAGACAAAATAACACATCTCGTTAGTCAGACGAACAAACCGATGACTAGATTCTTGGACTCGCTCGAGGAGTAGGCGTTGAATCCCTAACACCCAACGCACCCAGGCGATCCGCTGCGCTGCTCATATCAACGACGGGCTCCTGTGTCGGCGTGACGCCTTCAAGGACATCGCCTAGCGTCTCTTCCTCATCCTCATCCTCATCCTCATCCTGCTCGTCGACGTACTCTTCGCCTTCAACGTAATCGCCACCCTCTACACTTTCGATAACCGATTCTTGCATGTTGGCTTCGTCAAGTGAGTCCCGCGACATGTAGCTTCCCTCGAGGTCCTCGCCGATTTCCGAGCGTTCGTCCTCGCTGCGGATACTAGCCGCTTCCGTGTCGACGTCTTCATCATCATCGTCTTCATCTTCGCTGTCGGTAAAGTCTTCAATGTCGAGGGGTTTGTCGCGCCAGTAGTTGAAGTCGGTGTATGCCTCACCGCCTGCGGGGACGAGGAGCCCGACGGGCGGGAAAAAGTGGTCGACAATCTCTCGCATGCTGGCATATCCGGTCTTGTATGAGTTGAGCGACAAGACGTCAAGGCTGACTTCGGCGTTGGAGTTGATGGTGAAGATGCGCGTCGAGGGAATGTTGACGGATCGGTAGGACAGAGCGTCGGTGAAGCGGTTACCGAATCCAGCGTAAAAGGGCGTTTGGTGGGCGGGCTTGTCGAAGAGCTGCATGATGTCTCGTAAGCAGGCCATCTTAAAGACCTCTGGTTTCCTTAGATATATTTCACGCCTGAGTGCAGCAATAGTGCGGTCTGGGCTCATGATGACCGGGCCCTTGGGAAGGCGATAGTTGTCTTGTACGACGCCGTTCAGATACGCTCTCGTCGTGTCGGCTTGCCCAACGGAACGACTTGTCAGGTAGAAGATGTTGTAGCCGTTGTTGACAATGTCAGTGTAGAGCTTCGCAACTCCCTGGTGTGTCCAGTCCCTGCCAATCATGTTCAGCACATGGCCGAGGGCGTCCGACTTGGTAATGGTACCGTCAATGTCGGAGATGACGATTGGGACGTCGTGCTTCCAGTAAAACATGTAGGCTTCGCACTTTGATCTGTTCACTGTAAAGCTCATTGTATTGGCACCAGGCTTGAGGTTGAGGGCTCTTAGTTGTTCGCTCGTCAGGCGCAACGTTTTTGCGTAGGTCTTGGTCTCGTTCTTGCGGGACTCGGGCGAGTGTGGCGCAGACATACCCAGAGCACTGTCCGAGTCTCTGCGAATAGGGAATTGAGCAGTGTCGTCGCTGCGACCACTGTCACTCTGGTAGCCAGGGTCTGAGAGGGCATCACTCGACTGCAGGGCTCCCTCGTTCAAGACGTTCATTGTCGTCTTGGCCATGGCGGCGGCTTTGGCTTCCTCACTACTATAGATCCACAAGTTGCCGTTCTCGTCGGCGCCAATCAATGCGCCAATGTCGTAGTCGCCGGCAAGCTCATCCGACAGAATGCGCCTGGCTATGACCTCTGCGCGCAAGGCATCCTCCTCGCTACTCTTGTATCCCGTCATGTCGAGTTCCAAGTCGCCGGTCTCGGTGACCTTATTAGGGATGTTCGAGGTGAAGAGCTTCTTGGACAGCTTGATGGCGCGCGCGAGGGCTTCGCTGGCGGATACCGGGGGTGGACTGGCCGAGCGGGTGGACCTGTTCCATGCCGTCGCATCCTCCTTGCTTATCTGCAGCGGCCCCCTCTCCTGCGGCTGCGACTCTTCAAAGGTTTTGGCAAAGCCGTCCTTTACCGAGGGAACCGTCTCATCAGTGCTCGCCCTGTGCATGTGGAAGCCTGACCAGTCACCCGACTTCGGGCGGCCGTATTCCGACTCTGCGTATATACTCTCTGAGGCAGGCACCGACATGGACATGCGACCCCTCCGCCTCGCAACGCCGCTGCCGTCGAGATCAAAGGGCTCGGGGTCGTCGAATGCGCGGTCGGACGGCAGCTCTATGGGCTTCTGCTCGGGACTGGCGGCGGGCGAGGCTATGGGCGACGTCTGCATCTCGGCGGGAATGTTGCGCGACGTCTCGAAGACGAAGAAGGCCTCGCCGCCCTCGCCCAACTTCATAGAATAGTCCTGCAGCTCGCCATTGACGCGGAACTCGACCTTCTTGTCTGAGGGGCGCAGTATCTGGTACTTGCCGAAGCGGACGTGGAAGGGCGAGCAGGCCAGGCTCCCGTCTTCGTGCTCGACGACAATGGTGTCGATGGCGCCGCTGAGGGTCGCGGGGTTGATCGAGTTCCAGCCCTTGGAGACGCTGCCGGTGATGGATCGCACATAATTCATCGTGGCTGTCTATGGCTTGCTGTTGTATGAGTGGTTTGCAGCAAACGTGGGAAATGTACGTCAGATGTGTTTTACAGATGACGGTGCAGATGTTTGAGGGCCGTGTCGGGACTGGCTGGCTGGCTTTCTTTCTTCACATGCCAGTGGACCCTGACAGTGTTTTCACCGAGGGAAGACGAAAAATGCCGGCGCAAAGACTGGTTGTGAAGGGAAAGAAAGGGCGAGGGTGAAAGTGCTTTTGCGCGTGCCTAGGCAATCGGGTAGCTATATCGTCACCGACCGCCTCACGGACGTCAAGGACGTCAGGCGCTGGTCATGGGATGCGCAGCGCTGAGCCGGAGCCGGCGGCAGACGTTTTTCAGCGTCTAGCATGGCAAGCGTGAGGGTTTGCATGTGCTATGTTATGCAGCGTCGGAAGGTTTTCTCTCACATGCGGCAACGGAGCATGCGCATTGGAGCATAGCTTGAGGCTGCTGATATGTTGGGAGCCGGATACTGGCTCAACCAAACCCCTCTGCAGACTCGCGACAAAGGCCAGCCTGCAGACCCTGGATTGTTGGGGGGGCTGTATAAGCGCCACATTCATCTTCTCTATCCTTCTGTCTGCACCTTCTATGATGCCTGACTCGACGTCTTCCATGAAGCTACAATGCCCCGCTAGCTCCCATGCAGCAAAAGTGAATGCGGGATGCGGAGGAGCTGCAGGCGCCTTGTGGAGCCAAGACGTCGAAATAATGCTTGTCGCTCCGGCCGCACTCGGCCATGCCGGCGCTGCTGATGGCCGTCGCGCCCACGACGACGACGCAGACGTGGACGCAGACACAAACGCAAACTTCACAAACACCAAGCATGTTCTCCGACCCCGCTTCGGCCCTCTACTGGCCGCCGGATGTCGCCCGCTACAACATGGAGGCTCTCTTATTCTCGTCGTCGGGATGGCTGAGGACGGCGTGCATCGTGTCGGCCTTGTTCTGGTATGGAGTGCAATCGTGAATGTATATAGGCGCAAATGTTGACGTCGCGTGCAGGGTCGCCTTTCGCGCATATCAAGTCCTCACGCAGCCCGTGGAGAAGCTGGTGCAGGTGCTTGGCCTCGAAGTCCCCGTCGCGCCCCTCGTCTCGCTCGCTGGCATAAAGGCAGACGGCGTGCTGCTGCACTGGAAGCCCCCGGACCAGCGCACCTCGATTCTGAAATACGTCATCCGCATCAACGGTATTGACATTGGCGACATATCGCCTCAGGAATCCTCCATTACGATTGAGAACCTGCAGCCCGACCGCCACTACACCATTCGCATCGTCACACTCAACTCTTCCAGCTTCCAAGCCCCCAGCGTGCCCATCCGCCTTCGCACCCTCCCCGCCGAGTCCGACGAATTCTACGGTCCGCACCCGCCGAAAGATGCCCAGATCAGCAGCGACAATGACTACACACCCACGCCCGTCATACGCCCAAACAAAAGCCTTGCCGATGTCGTCACCTCCGTGGCCGCGCCGCCCATGATGCGCGAACACAGCAACAGCACCTCCCGCATGAGGCGCCCGGATATTGGCAGGAGGACCTCGCCCGCGTCGCAGGAGCAAGGAAGGACTGCGCAAGAGGCTGAAGGCCCAGACTCGATTCGCCAGCTGACGGAAAAATTGGACGGCCTCCGCCGCGATCTGGACGACATGGAGCGTCAGATCCAAGACGAGGACCAGGAATTCGTCACCCAAAAGGCTATTCTCGTCGACAAGCGCGATGAAAAGAAGGCTGCACTGAAAGAGAAGGAAGACGCCAGTCGAGACTTGCGGAAGGAGGTGGCTAGTCTTGAACGCCAAAATGCCGCGGCCCAGACCAAGCGTGCTCAGCAAGAAAAGGTCCTACGTCAGAAAGAAGCCGAGAGAAAGAAGCTCAAGGACGATGTCGCCAAGTGGACCCGCGAATCGGGCGAACTTCGCGAGACGGCCGAGAAAATCAAAAAGGAGCAGGCAGAGTACGAATCCGCCTCGGAAAAGCGCATCCAGGAACTAAAGGACAAGTACGCCGACGAAACACAGGCTAACAAGGTCTTGGAGGATGCGATTCGCGAAAAGGGGATTCATATCAAGGCCTTAGAGGAGGAGCGAAAGAAGCTGGAAGAAGGCCAGGAGGGCGGCGAGGCTCCAGACGGTCCAGACAATGCGGAAAAGGAAGAGGACAACCGATGGAAGATGACGCTCGGCTTGCTGCAACAACAGTACGCTCAAGCTTGGTCGCTGTATGCAGAGGCGGAGAGAGCGCATCACGATGCGACCAACAGGTTGACGTTTATGCAACAACGTCGCTTAAGCCAGCCTCAGCTCTTCTCAGGACCGCCTGTGCCGGAGATGGGGCCAGTGAGAAGGAACAGCCAACGCGCGCGACCGCTCAGTATGCGCGAGGGTCTCCTTTCCGCTGCTACTGGAGGCTTCGTACACACTTCCTCGGCACCTTTCAACAGCATTCCAACAACGTCTTCCCCGTCATTCGCTAACCCAACCCCGTATTTCAACCCGGTAAACGGCATGGCATTACCCCCTCGCACCTACAGCACTTCCTTTTCGCAGGCAGACTTTGAAAGCTTGACTGGAGGCGCGCCCATGAGCCCAACAGCTGGGGCCCTACTCCCAGCCGGTCTATTCGGAGACGACTTGGGCTTGACGGAAGACGAGGATGACGACCCGGGCCCACCCCAGGCTCCTTCGCTCGACCCATCGCCAAATATGAGGAATGTTCTGCCTGGACTTGGAGCCCCTGGAACAATGCACCCCACTCAAAATTCTAGTTCGCCTGCCTCACCACAGAGTCAGTCCCCGAGTGCTTTTGCTAGTCCTCGGGAAAGCGCCAGCGAACTCCACACCTATCCTAGTAACGATAATGTTGACAGCGACAAGCGCTCCATTCACTCCACCTCCAGCTCCTTCCAGATCAATCCCCAAGCCAGTCGATTTGGTGGACTTTTCGGGCTGAACCGAGCGCGTGGCAAGACGTTTTCTGACGAGGGTCCTGCTTTGGGCTCCTTGAAGCCATCCCAGAGTCAATCGCTGCCTCGTCAAGAACACGGTCTAGATGGTCTTGGTAGCTCACGCCGCCGCGGCAGTCATTCTGAGGGCGCATGGTATGACTCGTTTATACGCACCAAGACACAGCCTGTGGAGTCATCGAGCAGCCCGAAGCACGTAGCCACACGTAAGCGACCATTCAATATGTTTGGTAGCGCAAAGGGTGACGACCCATGGCTGCGGTCCATGCTAGGCATGCAGCAACGACCATCATCACCGCGCCAGGGCTCTACAAACTCTGGAGAAGGCATGGCTCTGCCACGACCTTCGACAGAAAGCCAGACGCGATTCGGATGGAATGTCGACGCATTTGGTGCTCGAGCTAGCCCTCTCGGCGTAGACTGGAGTGTGAACAACACAAACACAACTTCGTGGTCTCGTCTGGGGTCTCGTCGGCCGTCGATGCAGCACTCTTCTAGTGCCAATTTGATCAACGACGACATGATGCACGACGATGTTCTGGACTTTCCCTCGAACACGCGATCTCCCACCCAAGCGCCAATCGGTACCAGACCGCAATCTTCTGCCTCGCACATGCCAGCCCAGCCATCAACGTCGTCGCTTCCGCCAATTCCGCCTACTCCACCCAAGCAACTGAACCCAGCCGCAGCCAGCTTTAGCATGTTCCAACTGGGCAAGAAGACGGAAGAAGACAAAGCTAGGCGAGCTGCGGAGAAGGAAGCCAAGAAGACGGAAAAGAAGGAAGAAAAGGAGAAAAAGGCCAAAGACAAGACATCGCGGAAGGAAAAGCACACGCCGTCGGAAGCTGGCGATTCCCGTGAAGCCACTTCGCCTCACTGGGACTCGCGCATGTCACGCGACACGCCGTCAATCTCCACTGCAGATGCATCTGAAGCCTCCCCACGTGAATCGCTCGAGCGCAGTGTTTCTCACACAGCATCCGATGCTGCAGGCTCAATAGGCAAGGAGTCGTTTATGCAAAAGCTGACGCGCAAGGGCAGCACCAACCAATTCCTGACCTTTGGCAAGAAGAGTGCCCTTTTCTCAAAGAGTAAAGCTGGCGACGTGCCAGGAACTCCAGATGAGGTTGAAGAGGAGGGATCCAGTGGCTTCTTTGGTCTGGGTAAAAGCACAGAAAGTGTAGGCAACAGCCCTAGCATTGGTACTCCCAAGGACAAGGCAAGCGTCTGGGGGTCCATAAAACGGATCGGGAAAAAGGACAAGACGCCGAGTCTGCATGAGAGCATTGCTAGCGAGGCAACGGGGGATGAGGAGGATGTCGCAGAAAGCTCAAGGACGTAGCATTGCATGGTGAAGTTCGTAGCTAAATCAGCGTCGCATAGTATTTAATATTAACGTTCCATAACTGCAATGACCAAGGTTCGCATTCACCTGTGATTTCACTAGCGTGACGTTTCTTCCCCGGATTCTGCGCAGAGCCGCATTTCGCGCTTGGCTTGCACCTCGCAGCCTGCGCGCGACTTCACCACCACCCGAAACCGCCCAGCTTCCCGCCCAAACGCGCCCTCCATCCCACGCACACACAAACGATGGCCTCGCCTGCCGCGGAAAACATGCAAAATGGCATCTCCACGCCGCCCGCGACAAACAATGCGCCAACACTCAGTCCACCCACACAACCCCAACCCGCCTCGCAGCAGCAGCCGTCGCAACAATCCAACGGCAGCAACGCGCCCGCGAATAACAACCCCACCACCACAGCTACCACTGCCTCAGCAACCACCACCATGAACGCCGCATTCCCGCCAACCTCGCTCCAAGACCCAGGCACCAGCAAACGCCCCCGCGACGCGCGCCTCATCCACCTAATCCTCGCCAACATGGGCGTGCACGCCTACACCGAGCGCGTTCCCCTGCAACTCCTCGATTTCGCCTACCGCTACACATCTTCCATCCTCTCTGACGCGCTATCCTACGAGCCACCGCTGCCCACGACATCTGGGTCTAAAAAACGCAGCGCTGGCGGCGGTAGCGGCGGTGGCAGTGGTGGCGGTGGTGCGAATGGTGAAGCCAGCGACGATGGGATCAGTCTTAATGCGCTACGTACGGCTGTGGGGGCGCGGGCTGCGAGTACGTTTCAGAGTAGCTTGGGTAAAGAGTTTTTGAGCGAGGTTGCGCTGGAGCGGAATCGGATTGCGCTGCCGAGGGTGGAGAGGGAGTTTGGGGTTAGGCTGCCGCCCGAGAGGTATTGTTTTACTGGGGTCGGGTGGGGTGTTAAGGGGGCTTGGGAGGAGGATGTTGAGGAGGGGGGTGAGGGGGAAGAGGATGTGGATATGGAGGATGAGGGAGCTGCTGGTGCTGGAGCGAGTGCAGCGGGCTTTGGGGGGCCGGTTGGTGGTGTTAATGGAGCTGCTGGTGCGACGGCGCACGCGGAGGGGGAGGGGGAGGACGATACGGCTATGGGGGGGATGGAAGAGGAGGGGGATGATGATGAGTTTGAGGAGGCCATGGGGTTGAATCGGGAAGGTGGTGCGTGAGCAGCAGTAGCAGCATTCTCAGGGAAGGGAGAGATGGGTTGAAAAGGGGCGTTGGTGGTGTCTTCATCGCATTTCACGGCGTTTTGTATGGGTGTCAACTCAATTTTCGTTCTCTTATTGGAATTTTACTTTCAAGAAAGCCATCGTATACCAAGAAGCTTGAAAAATATCTCAACTTGACAAGATTTTTGCGTCCATGTTTCTTCTTGTGCCTCTCCTCCGTCCGGTATTGTAACAAGTGTGTGTGTGTGCTTAAGAAAGTTTTTATTTACAGATATAATACATGATGCACACTCCCTCTCTCTCTTTTCCCTCTAAGCCAACAACACACATTCCCATCCCTCATGTCCCTTTCCTCTCTCCCTAATTCCCCCTTCTCACGTCCCCCCATAAACACCCCCCCTCATAACCCCCCGCTCATCAACCCGGTTCTCCTCTCTCCTCCTCAAGACCCCCTCCCCACCTGCCTCCCCCCCGCCCTCAACCTCCGCCTTCCTCCCCACCGTCCTCCCCTCATCATCAAGATTCCACCACTCCTTATGCTTACTCCGCGCATCCTCCAATTTGCGTGCATGTTCCTCTCGTGCCTATTTCACATTAGCCTTTAATCCTTATTCCCCATCCCCTCTCTAAACCCCCTCTCCCAAGAAAACAGAAATGGTACTTACAGCCCTCCTCTCCCCCGCCCTCCGAAACCACTCCCCCCGCGCCCGATCCAACTCATCCTGATTCTGATACTGCAGCATACAGGCATTCATCACCAACCGCGGCTGGCGACACGCATACATCATGCTAAACGTGCGGCCGAGGGCGCACTGGGCGAAGGCTTCGATTTCTGAGGCGCATTTCTGACGGACGTTGGCGTAGTAGAGGTCGCGGACTTGTTGTTCTTGGGGGGCGGAGAGGGGAGTGGGGTTGCTGGGGGAGGCGTTTGTTGCGGTTATCGTGCTGTCTGCCATTGTCGCTGTGGGAGGGGTGGACGGGTGGATGGGGTGAAAGGTAGGATGGTGGAGGTGGTGCGGGTGTGGGTTTGTTTCGATGGGGAGATGGTGGGTGTGGCCTGCGAGCCCTTGTCGTTGATTAATTCGTTTCCGTTGTATGTGTGTATGTGGATGTAGTCTTTACAGTCCTTGTCGCGGTTTCCGTCCCGCGTGCGTTTGTAGTGCGGACGCTCGTTGTACTCGCTGGTTCAAGATTCAGAAGATTGATATCGATTTGGAGCAGTGATGCTCCAAGCTGCCGCTGATACGGAGCGTGCATATGTCGGTGGTCTGGGTCGCCGATGCGCGCACTAACTTTGCATGCCAGGTGCTGCTGAGCCGAGGCAACTTTGCTGCAGCGAGTGATGCGCTAGGTGTGGGCACTTCACATGTTGGCTGCTTGAGAGGTACTATTCGCATTCCATGAATACTGTTTGAGGAATACTCTGTCTGAGCATACACACGACGACTATCTACAATCTTATCAAAAACGACCACACCCACCCATAATGAAGATTGCAAACCGCACCTTCCTCATCAGCGGCGGCGTCTCCGGCCTCGGTCTCGCAACCGCACGCGCCCTGCACGCCCACGGCGCCTACGTCTCGCTGCTCGACCTGAACGCAGACACGGGCAAGAAACTCGTGTCTGAACTCAGTCCGCGCGCACGATTCTTCGAAACAGACGTCACAGACAGCACCGCCATTGCGTCGGCTATCGCGGGCTCCGTAGCCTGGGCAGTGGAAACCGGTGCTGAAATCGGGGGCGTGGTAGCGGGCGCAGGCGTCGGTTTGCCTGGTCTCATCATCGACAAGAAGAACGAGCCGCTCAGTATCGAAAGTATAGATTTGGTCTTGAACATCAATTTACGCGGCACACTGGATTTAATCCGCCAGACGCTGCCACATATGACGACTACCACCCCGTCTGCCCCCGACGGCGCCCGCGGCGTTGTGATCATGATTGCCTCGTCGGCGGCGTTTGATGGCCAGATGGGACAGGTTGCGTATGCGGCGTCCAAAGGTGCGGTTGCATCGCTTACCCTGCCGCTGGCCCGCGATGTCGCAAAGTTTGGTATCAGGGCTGTTACGATTGCGCCGAGTATGTTTGATAGCGCTATGACGCGCATGATGAGTGACAAGGTTAGGAAGAGCTTGGAGAATAGCATGGAGTTCCCGAAGCGGGCGGGACTGCCGGAGGAGTTTGCGCGGTTGGTGGTCGAGTGTGTGGGCAATGATATGTTGAATGGGACGGTGTTGCGGTTGGATGGCGCCATGAGGATGCCGGCGAGGCTTTAATTATGCATTGCTTTGGGAGCTGATTGTTCAGCGCTTTCGCTCGCGAACCTTGAATTTCACTCCGTTCTTGTTCACGCCACCGACTGTGTTGTTCATCTTTGCGCGCTGTAACTCCAACTCCTCCTCGGCGGCCATGAGCTCGCTTTCCCGCTTCTTGATGGCTTGGAGTCTCGATGCTGTTCTTTCCTGCGCGCGTTCCCGGTCTTTGCGGAATTTGCGCGCCTCTCGCCTCGCTTGCTCCTGTGCCTCCATCTGCTTCTTGGACATTGTACTCGGCCGTTGTGGAGGCAACTCGTCTTCTGAAAGCTCGTCTTGCAGATCGCCGAACGTCGGTGACGCGGAGCGCTTAGGCATTTCCTTTCCACTGCCAAACCATGTGTCCGGGTCAAACTCCTCCTGCTCCTCTTCGTTCTCGACAAAGACCCTGTGCTTGCCTTGCCGAGCTTCCTCTCCATCTTTGATTACCCGCACGTCGCCCTGCTCCTCCATGACCAGCCGCTTCTCTAGTTCCTCCCTCTCCTTGCGCGTGACCTGAAGCATGGTGCGAATATACCCCGCATCCTGTGTCTTCAACAGCTTCACCACCTCCACGCTCAACGCCTTGTTGCCTCGATCCGCCACCTTCCTCCCCTGCTTGTCCACCTGCGACGACATCATCTTGAACGAAAACTCATCAGGATTCCGGTCGCGTGCCTTTTGGCTCAGGATCTTGAGCTTGGCCTTTTTGTCGCGATGGTCGGCTGCGCGCAGCTTGTAATCTTTGCGCTTCTCGAGAAGACCCCATTTTTCGCGCTCCAGAGGTTGCGCACGCTCTTTGTGGTTGCGCCGCTGGACGGCATTCCGCATCGACGACATTTTGGGCGTGTAGGCTTGGGTTTGGGGGGGTAGTTGGGTGTTGTTGGTGCAGTTTGCAGAGTTGCTGGAAATTATTCGAGGCGCCAAGATGTCGACCCGCTGAAATGTTAGATGCCGGTCTGTGCCACAAGGTTCGGGGGGGGCGGCGTGGCCGGATCATGGATGCCGGCTAATGAACCTACTCAGATTTGACGACTTCAGCATCAACAGGCTTTGTATTCGATACCGCAATTCTCAGATATTTGCATTCCACGCCCAAGCTGCATGTGCCAAGTTTATCACTCACATGTGACTTCTCAATACATCGGACGTTGCACTTGCATTCAGATATTGCGAATGTCGACACAAGTCAGGTTCTGAGTACAAGGCATTTAAGCAGTGCTTTACCCTTCTACTTGGCAATGGAGTATGACGCTGTGCAAGATGGCAAGAACTGACCGGATCATACTGCACTGACCCATGTACTGCGACTTCGAGGTAGGTTGAAGCTCGCTGCCCGACACCAGTATTCTAACTGCGCCTTGGCTCCCTCTCAATAGTCGCACACTAAGTCTTTGATCGGCATTAACTCACATACCAACTATGATGATGTCTTTTGCTGTTTCAGTAAAGTGTGTACCAAGGTCCCACCCCGTTGGTGGAAGTTTCGCAAAACGCCTCGCTGCGAGCTATCGCATGTATCACATAACAATCAATAATCGCCCATACTATATCCCTACAGGTACCATCGAGCTTTCGAATATGCCATTTCGCATTAGTGCCACGTTCTTGGAATTTCCAATAGCGTCTTGAACACATACGTCCCGAATGCGAGGCGAACGGATGTTGTCGGAGTATAGCGAAGAAATCTCCTGTCGGCGCAATATGGCATCGGTCTATTACTTTGTGCATGTCAATCTGAACAACACGAGCAAGAGCGCTTTGTCTAATAAGCTCCACAGTTATATTGTGCGGGCGGACATTCATCAAAATTGAGCAATGTGGCGACAGGTCCATGCAACAGTCCATTACACTGCATGAAAAGCGCAAGACTTGTCCGAAACAACAGATTATTATCCAGGCGATGAATAGGAAGCGCGCGGGATGGTAGCGCCTCCAAATCGAGACCGCGCCCGAGATAGTGACCCAGCAAGCGCTGCGTGACGAGAAGAGGTATGGTATTCCGACTGAAACGCCAAGCTGATGTCCAAACAATGCCCAGAAATCCTTCCAAACGCCGCGGAAAATTTGCTACCGATCTGTGGCTGTGTACTTATGTACCCCGGGTGTCGTTCAATATACACCAACGCCAAAACCTAATCATCTGCTTGGGGAAACATGCACTACCACAAATATCGACCTGATTAGGTATCTGCCATACGGGAAATACAGATCGCATAACTTTCCACCAATTATTTCAAGGCTCAGATCGCTCATCAACCTGCAATGCAGATCAAAGTTGTGATGCTGTTGTGGTGGGCATGACCATTCTAGCCACCACTAAGTCTACAACAGCCACCGCACGTCTCCCCGAACGACAAGCAACAGCGGAACGTATTTCTCCACTATTCTTGTGGCGTCTTGGCAATGCCAGACTAGAGTCCACATTGTAGGATTTCTCCACCCTGTGGTAATTTCAGTATCCCGTGAAGGGGGTCTTACCTTGGAGTCCAGATTTGTCCGCGATGCAAGCGCTGCAATAGGGGATGTGGCACATTGATATAAAGAGAATGGAACTCCGGGGTTCTAAAAAATCATCGACTCACTCATTCCTTCCTTGACATTTTCAATTTCGTGCGCAAAAAGATCCAGGAGATCTCTCATCTTCTTTTCAGTTCATCACACAGTTCTGCGGAATCGCTTTCATCGAAAAAAACTCCATCCCTTCATCATGATTTCTCAGGTCGCACTTTTCTCGCTCGTCGCCAGCATGGCGGCTGCGCAGACTCTCAACATCCCCACTCGCGCCGGCGAGATCATCACGCTCCCGGAGCCCAGCACCATCACTGGTGATGTTGACTTTGGCAACAAGGAGTTTGACCGTGGCCAGCCATGCGACTCTGACGAGGACACTGGCAGCGACAACGCTGTTTTCCTCCTCGAGGACGGTGCATCCATCTCCAACGTCATCATTGGCGCTGATTCTCTTGAGGGTGTCCACTGCCTTGGTTCCTGCACATTGACCAACGTCTGGTTCCGTGACGTCTGCGAGGATGCCGTCTCCGTTCTCGGTACTGGTGATGCTATGATCATCGGTGGTGGTGCCCAAGAAGCCAAGGATAAGGTCATCCAGCATAAGTATGTTTCATGATCCTACATGAACGAAGATACCTCACTGACACCATCACAGCGGCGCCGGTACCGTCACAATCGAAGACTACACCATCGTCAACGCCGGAAAGCTCTACCGCTCCTGCGGTGACTGCACCGACAACTCCAAGAAGTCGCCCCGCAACGTCATTGTCAAGAACGTCAGGGCCTTTGGCGTAACCTCTGACCTCATCGGCATCAACTCCAACTTCGGCGACACAGCCTCCATCACCGGCTCGTGCGGAACCACAAAGTCGGTCTGCAGGGAGTACAAGGGTGTCGACAAGGGCAACGGCAAGAGCGAGAAGCTCGACACCAACGAGAGCTGCACCGGCGACCAGGGCAAGCTTGAGACTCTGCCTGAGTGCGGCGCTGAGGAGGTTCCTCCTCCTGAGGAGACTGCTACTTCCGAGGTTGCTACTCCCACCGCTCCTGCTCCTACTTCTGAAGTCGCTCCTACTGAGGCTGTTCCTACTGAGGCTGCTCCTACGTCTGAGGCTGCGACTGCTTCTGAGGTTGCCATTACCTCGCAAGCTAGCACCCTCATCACCAAGACTTCTGCTGCTAAGCCCACTGCCACTGCCACCGAGTAAGATATCACCCCACCACACATTCCGCTTGTGTTCTATCAAACTAATCCGTTCTTTTTGCAGCGAGGACACCAGCAGCGGCAGCGTTAAGCTTTACGGCCAGTGCGGTGGCAACAACTACAAGGGCGCTACCAAGTGTGCTGAGGGCAAGTGCGTGAAGTCTAACGAGTGGTACTCTCAGTGCATTTAAACGGTCATTTACAACTGTTGCGCAATGATTGTTTTGACATTGACGTTCGCGATGTCCAGACGGTGGATGGTTGGAGCTTCTTTTTGATGCATGATTCTTCTTCTTCTGTGGATATCTTTCATGATTCCTGTAGCTGTGTATATAGCGCCTTTACATGTTAATTGATCTGTGATCTGTGATCTGTCTGCGCCTGTATGTAACTGCTGCGTGGGATTCGTGGCCGGATACTGATGCCTACAGCGAATATAAGCTGTCTTGTCAAGTCTGGTCTATCGACCATCTCTAGGGGGATCGCCACTTACCGAACGATTGAAGTCCAATTCGTCCAGAGTATTTTCTGCGGACAAAATGTCGAGGTGTGCTTCCTGGAATTCTGTCAAGCTCATATTAGGAAAGGGTCGTCATTGTTGAGAAGTCCGCTGCTGCGGTATTAAAGTCGGGCATCGCGCCAATTCAGCATTGCAATGGCTGGTAGATTAAATTCAAAGCTGTACAATTGTGATAAATTGGAAGAAGGGAGGAGGAGCGGCCACTCAAGAACAGTCTAGTGTTCCATTGCGCCGACAAATGCGGGTCGTAGGAGTGCATGTGAAGGGAGCCTTGCGCCAACGATGACGTCGCTGTCAGCTAAGCGAAACTATCCTCGAGCTACCCCGAGGTACACCAGCTCACCCCTCGCAAGACCTCAACACCATCTCTTGGCCCATGTCTCCGGACACACGATGATCCAAACAAACACGGATCGATTGCTGTATCCAGCATATTTCGCGGCTCGCTTGACTGCGCCGCCGTCCCCTCACAGTTGGCATGCAGCTCAAGGTCTTGGTTTTTCCGACACCCGACTCTACCATACCAGAATGCGGCAGTAGCGCCGTCGTAAAACCTGGAGAAATGTGATGATCATTTTCCGGAACAAGTGCGGAGCCCCGCAAGATGTTTTCCAGGGCTTAGGTTCCTGGAAGCTCGGGGTATTGGATCCCGGAACCGCTTGGCTGGTGAATAACTGTGCTTTTGGCAACCGGTTATATGAGGTCTATAGCCGTTGACCAAAATCTTTGTTGTACCCCAATTCGCCCTGTAGCAACTTCACAATGGGGTTCAAAACGGTTTCCTGCCAGCTTTTGCTGGCCGCTGCGACTGCTTCCGCGAGATGGATCGTTCCGGGCGCGCGATGGAGAGCGACGGACGGGACGCTCGTGAATGCGCACGCAGGTGGTGTCACCGTGGACTCTGAGACAGGCAAGTTCTTCTGGTTCGGAGAATACAAACTCGAAGGCCAGGAGGAAGGTGGCGGTGTCAGTGTCTACAGCTCCGACGATCTCGTCACTTGGGAGCCTCACGGTTTGGCGTTAGAACCCATCGAGGGCCATCCCTACATCTCGACCGAGGATATCATCCAAAGACCCAAGGTTGTGTACAGCGAGGGCACCAGCCAGTACCACGTAAGAGACCAATTCTCAGCTTTCTAGAAGTTCGCTAAGCATGTCTAGATGTGGTGGCACGCCGACAATTCGACATACGGCGAGCTTTTGCAGGGTCTTGCTGTCGCCGACAACATTACTGGACCCTACAGCTTCGTCGATGCCACTGCGCCGCTCGGAAACTGGTCGCAAGACTTTGGTCTGTTTGTTGACCAAAAAGATGGGCGCGCTTATTCGCTGTATTCCAATGGCGACCGCCGAGAGGGACGCGACGTTTACCTCACCTCTTTCAACGAGAACATAACTGCGCTTGACGAGGTCGTACATCGCTTTGACAAGTACGATTTGGAGGCACCCACTATCGTGCAGACGGACGAGAGCTACTTTGCTCTCATGTCGCACAAGACTGGCTACCGTCCAAATAGTAAGTAAGCTATTTCGCGAAAGTGGTCTCAAATGCTGATCAAAACAAGACGTGGTTGCATTCCGCGCCGATTCTCTTTCCGGTCCTTGGTCGCAACCCTTCATCATTGCTCCTCTGAACACGCGCACCTACAACTCGCAGTCTGGATTCAACCTTCGAATCAACGGCACCAAGAAGACAACCTATATCTACATGGGCGATCAATGGGACTCGAACTCTTTGTGGGAATCGAGGTAAGACATTAGCGGCATCGAATATGGAGGCACAGACTAACAAAACAACCAGATATATTTGGCTTCCACTCGAAATCAACGAGGAGGACAAATCCCTCGACCTCGTATGGCACGATGTGTACGATCTTGATGTGGAGACTGGCGAAGTCACGCCCATCAACGGAACCACCTACCTTAACCAGGTTGCTACAACCACCGGAGACGCCTGGCATCAAGAGGCGACCTTCGGCAGTAACCACACAATCTTGACCGGCATCTACGGGAACGATAGCAAAGTCACGTTCCACGACATCGAAGGTGCCGGCAAGCCTCAATGGGTCTCATTCTATTACCAAAACACCGACGATATGGGCTTCGGTGACCAGCCCGGTGGCACACCCGATCGTATCAACGGAACATGGCAACTACGAAGAATCTCGAGCGTCATTGTCAACAACAAGACTGAGGAGCTCCAAACATTGTACCAGAGGGATACCCACAAGGGAATCATTCTGAGCACTCCCCTTATGCTTGATTTGGAGGAGGGCAGCCACAACACAATTACCATTGGTGGCCTCTACAACGGACAAGACTACAAGGGAGCGGACATCGACCGCATCGTAGTCTACCCACCAGAGGAGTAAGTTAGACTCGACATATGGTCAATGTAGATTAATTCAACGATTTTCCGATACGCTACGCATTCAGCAGTGTACCTTTCACAGTCTGATCTCTCCGCAACATTCACCGGACTCGACTATAGCCCTGAAATCATTGTGTGTTGTTTGTGCGTGGGCTGCGAGGTAATGTTGTGAGCACAGACCAATGTTGGAGGCTGGTGCGGGACATTGCCCAGCCGACTAATGGGTCCATGTGTGAAGGTCGGTCGGCCGTTCGTGCCCCTAACTTTATCAATCCCTACTTACTCCCCCTTGCCGGTCCCTCACTTTCTTCGCGCTCAACTCAGTACTTGGCTCTCTACCTTCGACTACGTCTGAGCCCCACGCCTCCATCCTGTGCCGAATCTCATCGAACTCACCCGCCAGTCAATCGACGTCTCGACCCCGTGCATAGTCAAAGATTCAACCGATTGGTCCTATCGACTCACCTCCGCCAGACGAGAATGTATAAGACGTTACTCGATGTACCTCCCGAGGTCATCGGCAGGATCTGTCGGTACATTGGGTTGGCTTTCGATCCGGGAGATATCATCGACCTATTTTATGATGACACAGATCTACTGTCGCTTCGGTCAACTTGCTGAGATCTCCATGCGAAAACTACGTACGACACTGCGATCAGATGCGGCGAGCCGCTTGACGAACTCGAAATCTACGTCGATTACTCAGGACTGTACAATCTTCTTCACCTCACTCAAAACCCGGAATTTCGAGACCGAATCATAAACCTAACACTACGTCGGCGAACCCCCGGTCACGAGCTATCCTGGCCGCCAAAAGACGATTGGGCATTTCGTGCCGAGCAAGAAAGGCTGGACGCCTTCGTTGAGAGCAGTGAGGCAGTCTATCTTCTAGCCGAATGCTTTCAGGACCTCAAAGATGCTGCTCGGCTCACAGACCTTGCGATTGAAGATACGGACTTCTACAGTCTGGTAATCGCTGCAATGGATATCACAAGGTTCCCAAGGAAGATAGCGACTTTCAAGATACAAACGCAACTCTTCCCGGGTCCTGTACGTCGGGCTCTTACGATCAACCCGACAGAAGCTGCGCCCTACGCGAAGGGTTTCGACATGCTCACCTCGAGAATCACTGACTCACACAGCTCTTACAGAAGGTTTGAGGAGTATATGTTGGCGTCGAAGAGCGGTAACAAGTGCGGTTATCATATCAAGGGGAACAGTCCTTGCGAGGATCCCGGGTTTCTCACTGCTCTGTCCGATTTTGCCGCCGTAGGATCCATGAGAATCGGGGCATGCGATAGCCTACCACGATTGCGCTTCTGCGACGGCTACCACGGTCTTTTCGACAAGGGAATTTCTTCGATGTTTTATCCCAACCTCAAGAGCCTTTCGCTCGACTTTATCTACGTAAGCGGAGGCCGGCTCCGACGTGTCATCAAGCAACATTCGGCTACGATTACAGACTTGGAATTCCGCAACGTTTCCCTAACGAACGGGTCATGGCATTCTATCGCACAGGGCCTACTAAAGCTGACCGGGCTTAATTCCCTACAATTTTAAAAGCTTTTCCAAAAGCACATGCTTGATAAAATTTAACCTAAGCCCTCGCAAGAGCTCCTGCACAACAGCTGGGATTATATCGATTACTTCAGTATCGAAGGTGGAGATAACGTCCAAACCTTCCTACGGAATTTTCTGCAATACTTCTCCTCGTCGATTGTCGATAATCAGATTCGGCGCAGTAGAGGCTATGCTCCATTCCCTAAGACTAGACCGCGTTACTACGAAGTACCCGTCTATCGCTTTGCTGTCGTCAAGGAGGTGGGCTGGAGGCCTGGCTGGATTGTTATCAAGAAGTATGCTAAAGAGGTTACGGGCCCTCTCGATTAGTCAGTTTACGGTTTGGGTAGCGCTCGGAAGGTGGCAAAACTGCACTAGGCTCTCACGAGATGTGCCGGAAAGACTTGTCGCCTTTGTTTTTAGCACTTTGAATCATTTGAAGGTGGTGGAAGATCACATGTCACGGGTCAGAGGTCGCAGCCAACAGGATTAGGAATTCTACGTGCAAGGCCTGGTTGATGCAGATCAGGCACAGCGCGGTATGCAGGGAAAGCTCCGCTGCACCAGGTTTAACCATGGAGGTCATATATAAGTTTTCCTAGATTGCGTATTCACTCATGTAGATAGAAATGAAGGGTCCCGAGGTCTATGCTGTCCCCCAACAATCGCCGCTTCCCTAGCCTTGCAACCACGTGCGCTTGACCCGCGCCTACCTGTCCCTGCACTCCGCCTACGTAATTCTGACCCACCGTTGTTTACCTGCCCCAATCTGAACGCAGCCATTGCCTCACCTTTCGCACCAACAACGTTACCTTTCCCATCACCAATCGTACCTTTCCCATTAACAGCCCTACATCGCACAATATTACCATTCGCACCAGTCACGGTACAGAGACTTTCTCCCTGTCCCACCATCCATGCCACCGTAGCAATGACGTCCTCAGTCCGGTCTCGTCCAATCGACCCAAACAGGCGTTCCTTCTTGAAATGGCCGGCAGAGATGCGTAACCAGGTGTACGCGATACTGTTCCAGCGAGATGGGCTGGTGTTCCTTCACAACACCGACGCGTTCTTTTTACCAAAGCCAGACCAAGCTGAATATAACACTTCATTTCATCGGGATTGTTCAGGTGAGGATAGAACAGCCGAAGAAAGATGTGAGAGCAATGCTTGTTACAGCTGCTGTCTGGTGTTATGGCAACAAGTGACAGAAAGAGACGGAGAAGAGGCACGCCAGATGGCGGAAGAGTTCGACTACAGGTTTTCGGGAGGGCTCGGTCTTCTGTGCAGCTGTCGACAGGTCCATCGGGAGGCAGCCGGAGTTTTCTATGCCGACAACACGTTCGCCTTCACTCGCGCGACCTCACGACATTTTTTGCATTTTGCAGAGCATGACGGGAACGAGGAACAGTCCGGTTTATCCTACGCAAATTATGAGTACAATCAGGTCAGCTACGCGGCCTCTTGGCTCAGCTCAATCGGGAATAACTACTCCTTTCTGCGCAAAAACATCGTCGATGTGGACGCCATGTGTCCTCCTGACTGCTTACAAAGAGACTGGCACGTGTTCCTTCCACTTGTCCAGGTAGTGTGGGCTCACCAACAAGCACGGTGCGAAATACAATTCGGACATACGGGGAGGTTTCTTGACCCCACGCTACATCCTTCTCAAGATGGAGCGATTGTATCCGATGAGACAGTATCCGATAAAAGCTTAGAGATCAAGAAAGACATGGAAACCATGGCATCATGCTACATGGGCTGTCTGAACGCAATTGGCAAGGAGGATGTTCTGGATCTAAAACGACACTCGCACATGCTGGCATACATCGTTATAGATGAGCTTCAAGGAAGGGGTCACGTCGAATTTCTCAATCAGGATCCTTGGCGCTTGAGGGACTTCACAATCTTGAACAACGGTGAAAAGATCGCATGGGTGATGCCCAAGCTACCCAGTCCTGGAGGGAATCTACCTTGAAAGGCTTCTTGATTCATTCGCTTCTTTGCAATTGCTATGGGCGCCGTTTTAGCTCTGCATTTGGGTAGACGAAGGTCATGAATAATGGATACATTCGATTTCCAAATTGTCAAGAGTCCAAACCAAGGCTCGTGCGTTGATGGTCGCTGGATCGGCTACCTGTCTGTGAGCAATTTCCAGGGATCGTCACGATGACTAGCACTGCTGTCGTCACTCATTTTGACGAGTCCAAAGAGCTCAATAATCATTATTTCGCTACAACGCAGGATGAATATTCCATTGTCGGTATTATACGCGGTATATATGGCAGCATGGCCGCCAGAAACGTGTCTTTACAATTTCTGCATGCCACTACCAATACTCTTTCAGACTTCCAAATCAAGATCAAGGGTCTTGTACGTCCCTGGATATCCTGAAAGATCCTGATAGACCTGGACATGTGAAAAGGCATAAGAACTATCCCGGGATACCATGAGGACGATATAGAAACGGGCGATGTCTTCGGGTTACTGGCGGCAACCCTAAAGAAAATGGATTTTCTCATTTTCCACTGATGTGCTAACGATATCAACACAATACCTAGCACCTAGAACTCCGGATATATGAATTAGCGGTCCGAAAAGCTCGTGGAGTACGAGAAAGCACCAGCCAAATTCCCATGCGTTGGAGCCGTAGGTTGGCTCTCTATCATCAGATCTGGAGATGATGCTATTAATAACTACTGCGATGAGTACTAAACGGAGCCGCCCGCCCCCATGGTTCAAGTTTTCTTAGAATACCGACACTTCGACAGCCCGACATGCATTTGGGAAACCCGTCACGAATGTCGACTATGTGCTGGGGATTGCCTGCGTGGTGGAATGGAACTGGAATGAGGCTATTTCTCGGGGGCTCTTCAGGCGGCTGGATTTCATCAAGACTGAGAAGAATAAACATCGTAATGGAAGGCGAAAAAGGAACGTGGAACTTGAGAGTTGTCCGGCACCCTAGCCTTCACACGGCTATCTGGAGAAGCAGGCCAGAAGCTTCAGGCCATCGATAAGACATAGGTCGACCGATGCCTCATAGCCCTTCATTCGCTTTCATATCCCTCTGCTAGGCATCAAGCATATCTCTATGTTCAAAACACATATGGAGCGTTCCATACTAGGTGTATTTTAGCCACTCGTGTATTGGTATTAGTGAAAAGCGACAGCACCAAAAGGTCTACTTGTCTCAATCATGATTTGTGTATCTACCCACTCCTAGCATATCTATGCTAAAACGCCATTGCAACCTAATCTATGTCTTCAAAGTCTATGCCCAGCCTATGCGGTAAAGGTTGTATCCACTTTCATCGCCCCTTCCGATGCCTCTCCTCTTCTCCAGGAACTCCTTCTCCAGGATTCGGAACGTCATCCCGCGATCGCTTCTTGGGCAAGCCTCGGTTGTGAAAGCTAACTCAACAGTGTCTGGAATGCCTTCAAACTTTCCCGTCTTGCGTACTGTCACCATGAGCCAGAAAGTGCCGTTCGCCGCGAGGAGGTGCGCAGCGCAGTCACGGAGCCATGCAGCGTGTTCGGGTGCGTAAACGACGTCTGAAGCAATCAGGAGATGGGATGTTGCCTTTTGATCGGGAGGGGGCTGCGCCCAGTCCAAGATGGCAGTTGTTACTGGCGGAGTATCGTAAGATGGCGAGGGGAAGTTCGTCTCGATGTTCATATCGCAGTTCTCCAAAACCGCGGGATGATAATCGGTCGCTGTGATGATAGAGGCTGGGATACCGATTTTCGGGAGCACTTTTGCGAGCGCAAGACTGACGAGACCGGTACCGGCGCCGAGCTCGACGATATTTGGTGTGGGCCCAAGACTGACTGCATCCAATCCAAAGCGTGCTAGATCAGCGCACATCATGCTACTCAACACGATACTGGCGCCCCAAGACTGCAGGCCGACTGCAGTATGGTCTGTATCAGAAAGTGGCGCATCATTGAGCGTGACCTGGATTTCTTCTCCGGAGGCCATGGGGAACGTGAAGTCACGCGTCAAGGCTTCTTCTTCAGCGTCATCAGATGATTCGAATAGACTTGAGAGAATGAACCCCGCGTCGTCAACAATCTTTTCGCGCGCTTCATCGTCGAGCTCCATCTCTTCGGATCGCGCGAGGAGTGAGTTGAGCCATTGTGTGGCGAAAGTGCGCTCATACGGATCAGCACGGAGAGCGGCGGTCACCTCCTCGGAAGCCGGCTCATCATCATCTTCGTCCTCGTCCTGGGAGGCGTAACCGGAATCGACTGGAGCCGGTGGCGATACAATAGATATGCGATCTCGCTTCGACACTGGTGTTGTAATGACAGTCGGTAAACGAACAGGGCAATACAGCGCCTGCAAGTTCCTAAGGGCCGCGGTGATCTGGCCTTCGGATGCGGAGAGCAGTGAGCGAATAGGTGGGAGACTACTTGAAGGAGGCAGACAACTGCCCAAGACACTGACACTCATCTGACGACTCGCTACTAATGAAAGAACGGCCCAACGAACGAACGCACGCACACAGAGAAAGGAATGTGGAGAGCAAAACTTTTGGAAACGACGTGGGGGGGGAGCAGGGTCCGATATAAATATAAACCCCGAAGCGAACGAAAGGGAATGTTTGACGATACTTGGTCTAGCCTCTCGCTCGGGCGAAGCCGCGGCTCCTTGAACTTTTCACCGCCTCTCGTTTTGCATCGTGGGCGTGGATTTGAGGTCAGATTGGACACATGATGGGTGAATTTGCCCCCGGGACCTTCAAAAATTGATTTGGTGCTCCGAGTCAAGACTCCCACAGTAGCTGCGACAATGCGCAGCCCCAGAATTTTGAGCATCTTCGCGATGCGTTCGGCGGCGAATTTTGCGTGGGATGCCAATCGCCACGTGGGTCGCTAACGCCCGTGCTCAGCCTCATCGACGCTAATGCTAGAATAGCTTAGTGAAGTCTAGCTTCTCGATCCAAACGTCGCGGTCAAGCCCGGCGAAGCGCCAATTGTGTCGGACGGCAATAAGCACCGGGGCAGCTGGATGTACCATTTCTGGAACTTCGCAACAGTGTGTCGATTGCAGCACTAGTGGCTTGGGACCGACCGGGACGCTCACGGTCCGGCAACAGGGGAGCGGACTTCCGCTGTATCCTTTTTGTGTCAGCCACACAAGGCTACAGGGATAACGAGTTGCGCAGGGCCACGCCAGCTAGGGACGAATGTCAGCTACGTTGGAATATGCTATCTTAGCCGTCTCACCACGAAGTCACACGCTGGCGGAGCCCCCGGATGCCGTTATATATCTATCCTCTCTACGACAAGATCGATAGCCACCAACCACGTTTACGAAATACGATGGAAAAGAGCAAGACCCGGAGACCGCATGTCAAGTCCCGAAACGGATGCTTAGCATGCAAGGCTCGGCACGTCAAGGTAAGCCTTTCCCGCTGCTCGCATATCGCTCGTGCTTAAACTCCGAATAGTGCGATGAGCAGAAGCCCGAATGCTACAGCTGTTGGAGATACGATTCCGCTTGTGTATACCCGCCGCATAAGAAGAATGCCTGGGCAAAAGCCCGATCCCCAACGGCCAGTGCTTCGACTCTATCTCCAGCCCAAGATTCGCCAGTTCCTCAGCCCAGTGCCATATTCCAGGAACCGGCAGTCAACGTCTCACACTTGCGTCTATTGCATCACTACACCATGGTCACGGCAAAGACACTACCGGCAGACGCTAGCAATGCATACATCTACTCTTCCTTCATTGTCGACGTAGCATTCGATTACCCGTTTCTGTTGCTTGCACTCTTTGCTCTCGCAGCCTTGCACCTCAGCCGGCTGCAACCGAAGCGTAAAGACGAGTTCTTACTTGAAGCCGAGCGATACCATGGACAGGCATTGGCGCGGTTCCGCGCAGAGATATACGAAGTCACCGAGACGAACTACAAAGCCGTTTTTTCCTTCTCTACCGTGCTCTTCCCTTACTCATGCGCCATGCCGGTCGATACTAGCGTGGATGTTGAGCATGCTTTCGACAGCATTCTCTCAAACGTCCTATTGACTCGAAGGGTCGGTCCCCTAGTACGCGACTTCTACCAGGCCATGGCAGATTCAGAACTTGGAAGACTTCGGCCGCGAGACATAGACATCAAATGGTGCAACGTTGAGCCGCCGCTCACAACGGAGCTAGCCAGCCTAAGGGCTTTTGTCGAAGTCACCCGTCGATTATATCCAGAGGACATTGCCGAGGCGTACAGTCAGGCTATCACTACACTGGAGATCATTTTCGACAAGGCAGCACAGTCGCCAGACCCGCCCTCCGATGCTTTGCTCAAACTATGGATCCATTTCGTCTCGCCGCAATACGTAGAGCTGTTGTCGGAAAAGCAGCCAGCCGCTTTGATCATCCTTGCTCATTACGCTGTCTTGCTCGGCAGAACGCCACAATACTGGTTTCTGGAGGGTGTTGCAAGCCAAATTTTGGATGTTGCAGATGCATTAGTGCCCGCAGAATGGTCCGCGTGGTTGGATTGGCCCAAGTCGCAAGTCGTGCCGCGGACCCCTATGCTGTGTCATGACGCGCGCGCATCGTTGATTTGAGTGTAGATCGGGCGAGCTCTGTGTAGCTGCATCCCAGATAAAAAAATAATCTTTTGGGTCGATTCAAGGTATTCTATCGCGCAAGATGCCTCAGATCTGTACTTGTTTTTCGAAAGCGATCATCGGTACTTTCCAAAGCGGTGGTAGGCGCAGGGTTCGAGGCACGATGTGGGGGTACGACAAGCGAGAAGCATTGGGTCCGTGTATACGACTAGCGAGAGACTAAACACCGCTTCTTCGCGGACTGACCAGTCCCAGTGGAATGTCTACTTCCGCTCAAAAGAAGAGGTGTTCGACATCGGTGCTTTTCAAACTTTGTCTTCGGACCAAATTGCGTGCAGTTGTCAACTCCGTTGTGACGCCACCTGAGCATCAGCAGGGTGGCGTGTCTGGCGTGGCGGTGCGGAGCTTCACCACTGCCCCCACATGAAGAAAGCTTGTTGGGCTGACTTGATTTATGCTTATTAGCGCTTGGCTTCGTGACATCTACCTCGTGTAGCACCTTGAGTTTGGGCACATCTTTCCCATGTTGACCGCATTTGCTGGTTAGGAAGATGACCCATGAACCTGTCATGTGAGTACGCGTATCTTAAATGCATTCAACGCCTGCTTATCCGTGCTAGAATTACGTGAAGAAACCATCCCACGCACATATCTCTTGGCGGAAGCAGGGTGTTATTGCCCGAAACTTCTGTTTGAATATCGTCAGCGTCGCCGTCGATCATGGATGCTGTCTGGTACTCGTTGGTAATCGCACCTCGCCATTATGCTTTTCCCAAACGCCCTGTCAGCCGTGCCAGAGTCTTCTTTCGTATCCGATGATGAGCCCGAATTCGAGACTTGGGACTACAACCCATCGATTCCAGCGGCTGCAGTTGCTGCAGGTGTTTGCGGGCTTCTTACTCTACTCCACACCTATCGGTTAGCCCAGCACAAAACTGTGTTTTGCATACCATTCATCGTCGGAGGAAATCGTAAGTTCCTTGCCGTATTTTCCTCTTGGATAAGACTAACAAATTACAAAAGTTCGAAACAATTCAGCTATGCCTGTCGCGTCGCCGCCGACGACAACAATCAAACCCTCCCCCCGTACATCGCGCAGTTCCTATTCATTCTTCTTGCCCCAATTATCTTCGCCGCATCGATATATGCGATTCTTAGGCGCCTCATCCAGTGCGTCGCCAGCGCCAGTCTCTATACAGTTCATCCATCGACAATCACGCGCTCCTTCGTCATCGGCGACGTACCTTTTTTCCTGGTCCAAGACGGAGGCGGCGGCATGCTCTTAGAGGCGAAGGAACAAAGCCAGGTTGACATGGGGAATAATGTTATTCTCGTCGAGCTGGGTTTGTATATCTACATTTTTGCTTTCTTTGTCAAAATCACGGTGAGCTTTCATCAGGATTTGCTGAGGCATCCAACAGCTAAGTCGCGAGAAGTGCGTGGAGTTGAGGGCTTGTGCAAGAGTTTCGTCCTGCGCTGAAGTCTTGTCCAATGGACGCACAACCACCAGAACGGGCGTTGATACAGATTTAGCTGGGAAACATCTTCTCGAGCCTGGATGTAGACTTAAGAACGCTCAGGAGGGCCGATGTCTTGCTTGCGTGCTGGAACTGGGTCAGAGTTGCACAGCGCCAAGGTTATGTATGCTGTGCACAGGTGCTTTGCCGGCGTTTTCCTCATGGCCCGATAATACAGCCCAGCGACGCGGTGAATGCCAGCATTGTTATTACCCAAGACAAGCGTATATAACATTCGTCTCTCTCTATTCGACTTCCAATTGGCGTGGCTGCTGCAATGGAAAAGCCTCATCTGCGTCAGCTTCCCCGCCGACCGCAGTCTAGATCTCACATCTGCAAAGCGCTTATAGACTGGTACAAAATTGACGCCGATGATACCCTGCATTAAGCTATCCTTTGATCTTGGATGGTCTGACAAGAACATCAGCCCTCTCGGGTGTGCGCTGAATTTAGGGATTTTGCGATAAAGAAGGGCTAGGGCGCGTTGGTGCGGGGACAGCTGGCAAGGGCTCGGCGCCAGTCCCCTTTTCGCGGCCCGTCGCAATATCATCTACCCCACACAGACGCTGTAAGTCCTCGCATCTGCCCCGACACATATACAAAGCATTGTCGTGCAAATGGGCGTCGCATCGTGTTCACAGCTGGGTGTCGCGAAACACGATTAGCCGCCGCAGGTCATGACGGCACGGGGCGATCGTTCAGGCGACCCGCGTCCCGCGCTGACGGACGCCAACAGGCATCACGACTCCGTGCATCCTTCATTCACTATCGCTCCACGCCTTTCGCAGCGTTGCATAGCCCGTACATAGCCTTACCCGCCAAAATCACAAGGGATTGCTCTGGTGAGACGCTCTCAGTCCATTATTCACGCGCCCCGCGACGTTGGTCACATCTCTCGCCACCTAGTCCCAGCCTTCCTGCACGTGTGTGCATCTCCGCCCTGTTCAGAAAAGCCGGTCGTTTTGTTCAATCAGCAGTATAAGAGCCAAGCAGCAAACTACCATGACATTGCCGTACCTTGATTCGCATCGGCAACGCTGGTCAGCCTATGGATACCAACATTCACCTTCAGCATCAGCGCAGCCGTCATATGGCTACCCCGAGAATACTCACGCGCACTACGGCCACTATGCACCGCCGCCGGGGTCGTACATCCAGCCGCACTACAGCAGGGAGAATACAATCCCGATAATGGCAGAGTTACCAGCGCCATTACCACCAGCCCCACAGACGTCAACTTCGGAAGAGCAATTGAAGCAAGATGAGCTTCTAGCGCGCAGAATGTCGCAACTGGATGTCGGAGCTGCAGGAAGGGCCTCGATGAGTGACATGCCCACAAGTCCACAGCACTTGATGCCATCGTTACATCAGCAACGCTCTGCGCACTCGCTGCGTCCGCATTCCCGGAGTGTGTCATCTTTTCCTGATCAACGTCCGGCAAGCATGGCGCCTTTAAGCACTCAAAACCTGGTGCCGATGCCTCTTGCACACCATCGATCCGCGCAGTCCTTGCGGCCACATTCCAGAAGCGTGGGTTCACATGCTGAGCCTTGGAGCCCTGGGTCTTTCGACCGACCCCAGCGGCAAGATCCAGCAAATTTCAGCACGTTACCCGAGGTTGTGGTGGAACCCGTCCCGTTATCTTACTCAGAGCCCAAGTTTGCTTCCGGGAATCTACCAATACCGGTTCTTTTGGACCAGCAACCCGTGAGACGAACGTCAATTGCGCTGGAGCCTTCGTCATTGCCGTCATACCTCGAAAAGTTCCGCCAAGCGCCTTATCCCCCACAATGGAATCCACCAAACGTGCTGCGGACACTGTATGCTGGTCGGGAAAGTAAGGCGGAGAAGGGTACTAGTTGGTTGGACACCCCAGCCACGTCCACATGGTGCACAACGAGGCCGTCAGATGAAGCAAGTGCCACAGTTCTCCCAGAGTATTCTTTCAAGTTCAAAAACACGAGCGGGAGCTTTCGCAGCCCAAAGTTCTCGTGGACCATGTCTTGTCCTAAGCCGCACGGCGATCCTACAGCAAAGGTCAGTAAATGCGAGACAGATGCGTGGGCATACGACCTTAAGCTGGACTCCGGTACCAATTTGCGCAAATCCGAGGTCTTGACACAGGGGGGACCAAAGTCTAGACGCATCATGACGACTTATGTACACGCCCTGAATTACGATTCTTTGCGCTTCATTGGCCCCGATGGACGCGCCTACATGTGGGTCTCGAGTACTAAGGTGTCTTCAATTGGTGGCTCGAGATATGACACTCTCCGACACGGGCTGTTTGTCGCAGCGGGAAGTAACCCGAACCCACTATATGGCCAGATTGTCGCAGACCACTGCTTCTGGGATGGTAATAGCGGCCAGGAGGAAGCTCATCTGCCGGATGAAGCGCTCTATATACGCTCTCCATCAGCGGACCCGGCGCTAGTTGTGGCGACGCTGCAGATTATGAAGGACTGGGAAAAGCATACGCTGAGAGAAGAGAAGAGACGGCAACCAAAAGCTTTCTCCCTAAACGAGGAAGAAGCCAGGAAATGTGTGCTAGGAGCAGTCAGTTATTGGAAAGCATGAGAGCATGTGGGGCATATGTCTGAGTCATTCCAAGAATGCTGACCGATGCCGAGAATGGCTTATTAATGGGCGGAGAACAATGCCTGTCCTGGAGATCAATGATCAATGCGCCACACGGTACCGTGTGTTGGGATAGCGACGCGTAACGCCACAGCGATTCGGCACGGAGTCGGAAGGGAACAATTTACCGGGTCTGCTTCGGCTACCCAACGCGCTCACCATCGGTCAAATTACGCGCTTTCCACCAATGAGCAACCGCATGCGTCAGGAAACACACTGTTACACACGGGCTTGAGATCATTCTTAGCGGTTGCATCCGTGGGGACGTGGTTTCGATCAGACGTGTAGTGCGTTTCAGTATGCTAGTGCCCGCATTCGGGGAAATTAGCATCATTTAGCAACACTGATAACTATCAAGACGGCCGACGACAGCAACGCAACAGCAACAAAAGCACACAGCCTTTCCATTATCTCTTCACCGCAGTCGTTCGTTACGCTTCGCAACATTCTTTTCAACATGCACACTCTTGCTCTTCTCAGCGCGGCGCTGGCAGCCGCCCCGGCACTCGCTGCCCCAGCGCCGCAGGGCGTTACCATTTCCAACTCTGCAACCCAAGCGGCAATCAAGATGTGCGGAACGGCTCAGAACATCGTACTCACCGACACCCCATGGATCATCTACAACATGTTCTACAACGAGGCGCAAACAAAAGGTAGCATGTGCACGGCGTACGACTCCGTCTCCACCGGCTCGGATGGGAACAAGAAGATCAAGTGGAGCGCTGTCACCGATATCGACTATGTCAAGGCTACGTAAGTTTACCCGTAGGTGCATGTTTCTTAAAGAGAGAATGCTGACCCGAAGATAGTGACAACGTCCCCAAAGGATACACATTTGTCGGTCTCACCCAAAACCTCGAGACCAGGCTTTCCGACATCAAGTCCATCCCCGCATCCTACGACTGGACCCGCACCAATAGCACCGCCTACAAGGGCAACATCGCCTTCGACTTCATGACCTCCGACACAAAGGGCGACTCCACCTCGTCTTCCGCACAGGAGCTTATGCTCTGGCTCGAGTACACGGGCGGCCAGCTGCCCATCGGTTGGCCCGCGGGCGCCAAGGCCACGGTTCCCAATCTCTTCGGCACCAGCTGGAAGCTGTACCAGGGCGTGAATGAAGACACTGGAATCACCGTCTCGAGCTTGTTACCCGACAAGCAGTTTAAGAGCCCGTTCACCGGCGATTTGAAGGAGTGGCTTGAGGCGCTTGTCAAGGTCCGTGTGTTCAAGGAGAGCACCTATGTTAATGTTGGTAATGCTGGAACAGAGCCGTTTTATGGTAAGGCGACTGTTGAGGCGGAGCTTGGACTCCAGATTAACTTGTAGATGGTGCGATGGTGGTTCGTGCTACATGTCTCCTTGTCTTATATATACATATCTTCTACCTTTGAGAGACTTCTTCTCACAGGACGTGTCTTTGGAATAAAACCCTCTTTTGTCTGCTATTGCTATGATGTTTAATGTTTCACCTGATTGTCTGGTATGGATCTTGATCATGGGAAGAGTAGCGCTCATCAACTATGTAGGTGGTTTCCTAGCCTATGCGGAATAGCGAAGATGACGCTTTTTGCTACATCGAAGGGATAGCAAAATAAGGTAATGGCCCATCTTGCCGATAAATCCTTCACTTTCAACCAAAAGCTGCGATGATCCTGTGGCGAGGGCATAGTATCTTTCCACCTGCAGGAGCTATGCGCAAGGTACCAGCTCGTTGAGCGCGCTTCAGGAAAGAGCTTGGCCTAGCGCACTAATTAGCTTGTAAAAGGCATACGATCAGCGTCATTCGCTGATCAGAAGTACTTGGGTGCCTATCTTGAGAAGGGATGCTTTGCTCGCTATATATGAAAAATATCTGAACTCCATCTACAGTTCTTCGTACTTGAAGAGTGAGACAGGCTGATCGGTGTGAACGAACACCAAAGCTGCTTCCAGGCCCACAAGCAGTTTTGCAGCCACGCTCTTTTTAATTGCGATTTTGTCAAAGTGACAGTCAACAACAACACTCTGGCCATACTCTCCCGGTGTAGCTGTGATCCATATATTGGATTAGGCACCACTCCTAGCGACAACATCGATGGTGGTGCCACTGAGTCCACCCATGTCCATCTTCTGCAAGCTTGATGGCGAGGCCAGCAGATTCTGGTACTGGACGACAGAGCTGAACTGCGCAGTGTAAGGCCATTCCGTGCACGATTTGATGAGGATTGTAATCCGACCCAGTTGTGTTCCAGCGAGTCGATGTGGTGCTGATGGATATGCTCCAAAAGACGCTGGAGACGCACATCGGCTTCAAGACGCGCACGCACGGGGATGCAGTTAATAAAAGCACCAACTGCCTCGCGCATGACTAGAGGCAACGTTTCTCGACACGAGACAACGTGGCCGAACACAACGTCCCGACTGCCTGAGAACCATGACAGAACTAGTGCCCAGGCGGCTTTCAAAGCCGTCGCCGGGGTCATGTCTCGTAAATTGAACGACTCAGCCGAGAATGATGACTGTATGTGTTCGTCCATGTTGCCAAGAGGACTGGCCTTGTCTGAGAGAGGCGGGATCTGCGAGCCCAGGAGGTAGCCATGCCAGTAACTCCGAGCAGCGTCATTCAGACTAGTGGCCGAACGAGCGAATTTTGCAAAGGACTTTTCTGCGGGCCGTAATTGTGCGCCTGAGCACGCAACGCCGAGGTCGTTCCACAGAGTCTGTATGCACATGCCATCATACTGGGCGTGGGATAGGCGGATGATGGCGCGTGAACAGTCCTTGGTAGACAGACATGTCAACAATCCGTCAGTTTCCCGTTAACGGATTGTTCAGCCTGACACGTGATTAGTCCATTCAATTTAAGCTAAACTACTAATATTTTATAGTCTATTTAAGCTAAGAGTAAAGGCCTAATTAAATAGCCTAATAGTTCTATAGTTTTAGTATATCTAATTATTCTTTAAAGTTAGAGACTATTATTAGCTATTATATAGGCCTTAGGGTATATAGCTTAGGTTTTATCTTATCTTCTCTTACTTATAGGCTAGTACGTATAGGGCTTAGTAGCTATAATATTAGCTAGTAGAGATATAGACCTTAGTTTAGTAAGTAATTTATAGTTTTTTCTCTATTTTTCCCTTAACGCCACTATAACGCACCCTAAGCGCACGACTAAACCTATTAAAAAGGTTAGGCAAGCTTAGCTTGACTTTGCAACACTAGAAAATCGCCTAATAAAGCGCGCGCGGGTAGCTACACCAATAACGCCAGCACGTCAAACATCACCTGCATTATCAACGCCTGCGCTAACGCACCTGTCCTCCCCACGCGCACTGCTTGCTGCCAGCCAGCAAGGGAGTCAACCGCTGTCTAAGGATGACGCATTTGAGCTTGAGCTGCGTGAATCGCAGCTAGAGGAGATTATTGTTGCACCTACCGCCGCCTCACGCGCTCCTACAGTTGCTTCAGCTAATAACAACAGCACAGTAGGGCAGTCGCTGGCGGCAGGGTTTGACACGCGCTTTGCTAACAACTTCGATGATATCATTTGGCTAAGGCTGCCTAGTTACAGGGCACCACTTGCGCCGCAGAAGCATAAGAAAAGCTAGATCTATGCCTATAGCTATCGCATCAACTCTACTACCCCTTAGCTTAGTAGCAAGGTCTATTTTGTGTACAAAATCTGCCATCTTAGGTATCACAAAGCCTATAGCGGCGTCTACGACACTACTACCTCACCATCGACGGTAGCACGTCACCTTAATACCGCCCACTAGATCTACAACTCTAATAAACCCGCCGCTCTAGTAGTAAGTATAATAGAACACACCCTACGCTTATACTACATAATAGGCGGTAAGATACCTTAGGATATATATAACGCTCTTACTAGCTTTAATATATAGCTATTTCGCTTTAAGGCAGTTACTTAGCTTATTAAAGGTAACTACTTATTATCTAAGTTTAAGCGCCTAGAGTTTTAAGCTATATTAGAAGTAGCTAACCTAAAGGTAGTAACTACGCTATAGACAAGCTATAATAGTGTCTTAAGATACGTTATACGTCTCTATAACTACCTATAACCCTATATTACTATTAAGCTATCTAACGCGCTAAGTAAGATATATATTAGCTTTAATAGATAGATAATACTAGAAGGTAAACAAGGCTTCTTAGGCGTTATTACGCACTTTATAAGCTCCTTAGGCGAGCTTATAGATCTACCTATTATATTTCCTTAGCTTATAGATGCCTATATAGGCGTAAGGATAGCTAAAGTTATTAACTAAATATTATAGTAGTTTAGTATTAATAGCGCTAAGTTAGGCTATTTTATACTTAATAATATAGCTAATAACGACACCGCTATTGCCGTAGTTATAGAGATTTATAACTTCTTACCTATCTACCGCCGCCTCTACTATAGTCCCTATATACTTAACCTTATTAGGCAAACGCTACTTTAGGGTAATAATTAGTAGGCGTATAATAATGCGCCTAAGGAGCTTAGTAACGAGGTAAGGTTTATAAGAGAGTGGCGTAAAGATGGTCCCCTTAGCGTGCTACTTAACGTTATTAACTATATTAAAATACTATAGTAGTATGAGCTTTTTATCAATTTCTAACACCGCGCAAACGCTAAATTGTCCGCAAAAGATCGCAAGATTCTTGAGGTTGTCAAGCCTATTATTACGCGCTGGAACTTATATTTTAGCTGCTTTGAGCGCGCAGTTACGCTATAGTCTACAGTCAACGCTTACTGTCAACTCCACGTTACCAACACCGCCAACGCGGACGCCTACGCCGCTGCGAGCGGCAACAAAGAGCCTCACGCGCAGCGTTGGATGCGCTCAGGCGGCCTTACTGCGGCTGACTAGTAGACTGTCCACGAGTATCTTGCAATACTGCGACTACTAAAATTAGTAATAAAGCGCCTTAAAGGTCGCGGTACTTATAAGCGATTTAGCTTACTTACTAAGGTAATATCTATCTTTAAGACTATTTTATCTAGCTATAAGAAGCGCGTAGAGCTCTATAGTGGCGTTAATTACGACGAACCTAGTGCGCTAGAGGACTATATTGCTATTAACCTCCGCGCTACCTAGGCAAAAGCGAACGAGTACTTCGTTAAGCTCGATGACTCACCCGCCTACTATGCTGCCACCTCTCTCCATCCAGCGTACAAACACTACTGCGACAACGCGTGGAGAGAAAAACCAGAGTGGTTGGCAGCAGCGCAAGCGGCGTTTCAGACACTTTGGGACACGTACAAGGACAACCCAGCGCCGCCGCCAGCTCTAGCAGCACCGCGGGCGCGTGTAAACAACGACCTTAACGACGCTATCGCGTCTATAATAGAGCCTTAACAAGGCGTTAGAGTTTCTAACGATTTAGATAAGTACACGCGCTAGAAACTTAAGCCCTAGGTCCCCTCTGTCGATAATCTAATCACTTATTGGCTCTTACGCCGCCGCGACTACCCGAACCTTACGCGCCTCGCGCTCGACGTCCTATCTATACCTGCCTCTAGCTGCGACTGTGAGCGCATGTTTAGTGAGCTTGGCGATCTTTTGTAGCCAAAAAGGAGGAAGATCTCATCCTAATTGCTAGTAGCAATATAGTTAGTACGCGCTTAGTTGCGGGCTAGTTTTAGTATTAAAGGAGAGACTGCAGAGTCTCTACTTAGCGACGAGGTAATTAATATTATATATAACTTAGGGAATTAGCATAATAATAAGGCCTAATTTATCTATAAAAAAGTAATTAGTTTTAATAAGTTTCCTAATTAGTTTAGTTTAAGCTTAGCTAGTAGCTAATTTAATTAGTTTGCTTAGCATTTTCAGCCTACTTTCTGCAGTTCAATTCAAGCTAGGGGTTGCAAACTGACTGAACGGATTGTTGACATCTCTGTTGGTAGACCTTCCAACCAAGAAGAGCTTTGCCAGGCAGTCGCCGAATCGTAGAGGACCAGCCCGATCAACGTTGATTCACACCCGTGTGTAGTAGTCTGCATCATCGTATTCTTCAATCGTGTGAGCCTGAATCTGTTCTTCGCTGGTTGCCTGGTTGATGTGATAGAATATTCCATGCTCTTTTGTAACGGTTTGAACCTTGCCAAGATCCATTCTAGTACAAGTTGGGTACGTTTATCGCTACCACAATTTATCATCCCACACACGTATATAACTGCCCTCTTTCGTAGCTATACAATGACAGCGCAGTCCTCCCCCTCTCCTAGGCTGGCGAACGGGTTGGGTATACCCAAGGGTGGGCTGGGGTCGGGTTAGGGTCGCACGGATCTTAGGCTAGAGTTAGGTTAGATTATACCTAGCGTAGATTAGATTAAGTTAGAGTTTTATCTCGTATAAGTTAAAATTAGTCTTTAAAATTCTAAAGTTAGATTAGAGTTAAATTAAAAAATATATTTAAAATAATTTTTTTATACTAGTAAAAGATTCCTTTATTTATTAATTTATTGTATATAATAATAGTTAATTATTTTCTATTTATTTATTTAAGTCACGTAAATATTACCTTAATATACTATATTATTATAGCCTATTATTATAGCGCCTTACTAAGATATAGGCGTTCTAGACATTAATTGTCAGGCGGACGGATTTGAACGGCCCTCGCTGAGTCAGCGAGGGCTATATAGGCTTACCCTTCGCTATCGTGGCTCGATAGCGAATCGTCTCTAGTCAATGCAGACCATTACAAGCCGTACTATGTGACATTGGGTGTATCCAGTATCGATCTATTTATATTCCTGACATTCGATTCGCTCTACCCTACGATACTCTCGTACACGCCAATCCGTCACGATGAGCTCGAGCGCGGTCCGCACGAGCGCACCTGCGCGCAACACGAGAGCTGCTGTGTCTAGAGGACGCAACATCAACGAAGTCTCCCCAGCCCGGGACCCTTCGAGCTCTCGAGTACAGACACCGGATGTTCCGGACCA
>QXCR01000090.1:0-120586 GCA_004380135.1 Stemphylium vesicarium
GGAAATAAGAGCTGCCTGGGGCGGGGTGCGGGCACGTAGATATTTCAGCACGCTACTACAAGCTGCTGCATGCTAAGGGCTGCTAAAGACGCACGGCCTGTTAGACGCAGTTAAACGATCTTGCCATCTGCGCGGAGAAACTGCCGGAATCCTTACTCCTTACCCTAAATCAACCTTTCGAGGCTGTAGTCTTAATCTTTGCTATCTTAGCTTCTTTTCTAGCCCACCGAGCTTTTCGCATATATGTACTGTCGCGAATGAATAGGGGAGTGTCGGAGGAGAGTCGGGGACGACGTTGGCAGAATCAGCGACAGCACAGCTAACAACGTGCTTTTCGGCGTCGGAGACTAATAGGCTAGGAGAAAGAGAGCTGTAAAGTAGATGCGCATTACGCTTGTCTACATACAAGTGCGCTGCGGACAACCCGAGGGCCCGGAAGGAAATGTGTCCCGCTACACCATGCGTCCCGGCACGCTTGGATTGACGTTAACTCGATAGATACCCACACATTGCAAAGAATCAGACACATGAATTCAAGATTTTCGTCTCCGGGGAAGGGGGCAAGACACCTCTAATCTCTAACCGTGTCATCCCATCATAAACAGCCCATGATATATAATCGTAAAAGGATACTGCTGCGCACACATTCCCATTCTCTCACTCCCTTAGCAGTCGCCCAACCAGAGTTGTCAACAATCAATCAAGCTGCAATCAAGCTGCAAATATTTGCAAATATTTGCAGATCATTTACCTAGTCTAGTTTAACTCTTACTTATATAGGTTAGTGCGGAGTAGTGATCTGCAATCATGATTGATTGTTGACAACTCTGCGCCCAACCCTATTTCTCCCCTTCCGCACCCCCTTCCTCTGTATTGGATTCAAAGAAGATCATGCATCCCCCTCACATGACAACGCAGTTCGCACACGCAGTGTCGAGACCCTGTGCAACGCCATCGTTCTTGATAGCGCAGATCTCGTCCCAGTTCTAAATACCGGGGAAAAGGCATGGGCAGCCATGTTCGTCGTTCGCAGGTGTATCTTCGCTTGCTCTTGTGAAAGAAGAGAATAGGGGAGGGAAAAGAAAAGAGAAGAGTGAGGGGGGAGAGATCTTACCAACTTGGACTCGTTGGTCTCGCAGACGCGCGGGGTGGCGCGGATGGTGACTGTGGCCGTGGCGGTCTCGGTTACCGTGCTGGTAAGTGTGGCAGGATCTGCGGCGGGTATTCCCTGCGCGGAGGCAGTGGCGGCAGCGGCGATGATGAGGATTGTTGGGTTGCGCATTTTGTTGGTGTTTGGGGTAGTGATGATGGGGCTTTGGGAGAAGAAGTTTCATGTTGATCTTCAAGATTAGATTAAATAATATTGGCTTCTAGTGGAGAAAGGAAAGAAGAGATGCAGCAGCTGGCTGCGGCTCCATATACTCGCTATCAAAAATCACATTTTCCATTTTTGTGCACATTGCAACTCTGGTTGCAACGCGTGCCCAAATCCACCCAGAACCTACCGTGTCGCGACCCGTTCGCGCACTCACGTGACTCTATTGATCATCATACCTAGGTACTGCGCCCTTACTAGAGCGAGAGAGATCGTATGCAGGAACGAGATTTTCAATTCTTCTCCAATGACTCGTGCGCCACTGTTCTTGGATATAGGGGTGTAGTGGGCCTTTGATACTGGTACTAAAGCCTGCTGAATCAGAGCAGGCGTGTTGTTGTGAGGCTAAAATGGAATGCCTTTCTTATAGCGAATTCGATGATGTTCACAACTCCATTTGAAGCGTTCTGTAGGGAAAAAACATCGGTTTCCCATGCAAGTACCTTGGCTCAGCCATCAGCACACTACCCCCTGTGTATCCACAAATAGTGTATTTTCTCTCTCCATGTACCGAAACCTCAATGCAATGGGGTTGTCTCCCAGTCATATGGAATACCCTCTTCTTCACACCTTTTGCCCTTCTTTGTCTTTTCCCATCAGCGCAAAATACTTTCTAAACAAATTTTGAGTCCGAGTTTCCAAAAACTACAGCACCACCACAACTCACCAACAAAGAAACTCCTTATATACCCCCCGCTCTTCTCAAAATGCACAACTCCACCGTCCTCATCATCGCCTCGGCGGCTACCGCCACTGTCGCGGCCCCAATATACAACGACTACGCCGTCCTGGACAGGTCGAAGCTTTGGACTTCCGCGCTCGCACCTTCTGCCGCCTACGCAACCAGGGTCGCTATCCCGATGCCGCCGTTCCACACCGATAGCCTCACCGTCACCGTCCCCGACGAGTGGGTAAGTTGATGCTTTTCTCGTCATAAAACCTCACTTTGTCATCATGTTGCTAATGTAGCTGTTTAGGAGAAACGTGCTGTCGCCACTGCCGCCGCCTCCACTAACGTCGCTGCTACCACTGCCGTTGTCGGTGGTTCTGATGCTCCCATTGTCGTAAACAGCGAGGATGAGGAGTATGAGAAGGAGGCTAAGAAGGTTGATGAGAGGAAGATTATATGGTATGGGCATCATGGGCCTTTTTGTACTATTCTATAGTCTCGTATGTGTGCTGACTTTGACGTAGGGCACCTTATCCCATTTTGTAAAAGGTGGTGGATGGCTATGGATTAGAGGGGAAGTGGGAATTTGAGGAGGGATTGGTTTATTGGTGATATATGAGGATAGGGTTCATGGGATTGGAAGGGTAGAAGTGGGAATTGATCTAGCGCCCTTCCATCTTCGAGGTTTTCTAATGTGGTTGGTTGCTTGTGATGTGCTGATAGATCTCTCGGTCTTTGCCATCAAGCACTGTGTGGGGTAGAGCTTTCAACGGAATAATTTAAAGTACTGATAGTGGGATTGTTCATTAGGATGCGGGGGAAACCACGAACTATGGTGACGTATCATGAAGATGGATATCTACCACGGTAACTGCGATCTTGTGACTGGTTCATCTAGCCACTTCTTTCGGACTTCTGTATTAATGTTTGGAGGATTGGGGACGTTCACATCCGGATCCACAATGCGCACCATGGATACTGCGGTCGGTGTTGCAGAATGAGGTCATCGCCGCTTGCCAGCCAGAGGAAGGGTCAACGCCCGCACTATTCTGAACATCGCCATAGCTATGCAGGAAGCAAACAAGAATCCAGTAGCCGGGCATGAATTTTATTTCACATTTGCTGCAGTCTTCGCATATCGTTTCAATCATTCTGACTACTTAACCGGCATGCCTTCATTTCTGCATCAGTCTCTCGTTACTTCCCATTCTTTCTCGACGGTGATGGCGTGAGATGAGGTATCGTGTGGCCGTTGAAGATGTGAATCTCCAATAGACGAGATGCAAACCTTTCGAGAAAGTTTTATAGGCTGCAGTTCGATCTCCGAAGAATCATCATTGTCCATCAATTCTGAGAATGTAGCTGTGGGATACCTCCCGTGTATCTTGCTTCCTTTCTTAGAGAAAAGACTGACCGTTCTGCTGCTATTGATCTGATAGCTGGAGTGGGGCAGCTCTCTCGACTTTCCGAACAAGGGACGCAGAAGGGGTATACATGCGAGGACGATCGCTACAGCTGGCTCGAGACCGGAGAGGATTGTGGCAAGTACACCGCCATGCGTCATGTCAGCGAAATCTAGTCCCGGCAGTAAGGTCTGTCGATATATGGTAATAGCCCAGGTTCTAGATGTTGATATTAGCGACAGAAAAGGCTCCTCGCTAAGACACGGGCTTACCCTATTCCAACGCTGAGTAAAGCCATCGCGATAGACTTCTTGCGCAAATCCATCTCTAATCTATAGAGATATGGCATTGGCAGCATTATGATGACGGTATCTGTGACGAGGTTTATAATGCCCATGGAAAAGTAGAAATGTGGTTGACTCCCGCAAGTTCCCGGTATTGAGAGATCCCAATTTCTCGCCAATGGACGACAGATCAAGAAGGCAGCGAAAATGTCAGCGACATTCCATAAAATGATGAGAACTCCAAGAGTACGAGCCCAAGCGATCATAGTGGAGGTCGGGATCAATGCGGTATACATGAGCAAGATTGACAGTTTGCTGAAACAAACTGTGGCATTCCACAGCATTGCAAAAGACATGATTCCCTAAGAACAATATAGTGTCAGAACGTTTGTAGTAATAAATCGTCTGTCATGGCTTACTTTAAAGAAGAAGGTTGCTGTTTCGGGTCCAAAGCGGTGATATATTTCCAATGTGTGGAAGCCAAATCCGCCATGTGTGACTAGGCAGAGGCAGCAGGCGTGCAGCGCGGTATTCCATAGCTGACAATAAGTTAGAGTAGATATAAGTGTTCCGCACGCGTTCAAACCCACTAGCGCTACCAAAATGCAATAATCACTGTAGTCAATTCTATTTCGGATCCTTTTTGCGACGAGGCGTAGTCCCACAAAGACGACGGCTATGAAGATAGAGATGGAAGAAGTCACAAGAACACTGACTTGTTGGCCATTTTCGATAGGTATTGTTCCAGGCATCATACACGGAACGAAGACTGATTAGCAATATGTTTTGGGAAAAGGTATGAGGACAAAGATGTTCAGACAATCGCTATAAACTACCTGCGTGCGAAAGGAGCCATGGATGCTACCCCTTCTGAAAGTTCCCTGCATGACATTGGCTTCATGAAATCCTATATGTGTGGCGTAGCAAAGGATCCGGGAAACCAAGCGTCAGGATCTTTGGAGGAAAGGATGGAACCCTGAGAGGCGGGCTCCTGAGCCCGACAACTTGGAGTTGGTTCTCAGCGCTAGGATCAGATACCACCATCGCCAATGAGAGCGAAGAAGCGGACGTTAGCTTTCGAAATGCCAGCCGCTGTGGATCGTGCCAACATCTTTTTGTCGAGAAGTCGTGTTCTCCAAAAGTTGCGAACGCGGCACTCGGGATCCGGGCGCCACCTGCCCGTGAAAACTGGAGCTTAGCGCTTGCCGCACCTCAGCGCGAAACGTCCACGGGGTCCCTTCTCACACCATGAAGACCAGATGATAACTTTCCCCGCAGCGGCCTCTGCATATCTCTCTACTTTCCATGTCGGCTGCTTGCATCCCCGTCGCGCATAGAGCAATATGACAAGCGCCCGCGGTGCAATTTCTCTATTAGCGCGGGAATATATTCCCTGTCCACCGCTCGTGACTGCATCCTTCGCGCATCGAGCAGCTGTGATGAGCCTGAAAAAGGATGTAACCGACCAGCTTCGCAACTATGTCCCGTTTTCGCCATCGACATGCGAGTCTGACCCAGTCGCCTCGACGATGGGATCGCATTAAAGGAATCCCAGCCCTTTACTCTTACGCGCCCTCTCTTTCCTTCACTTCCTGTTAGCTTTTCTGGCAGGCTTATCATGGCTTTCTACTTCAGCTCGAGGATTAACCGCGGTCGATCCTAACAGACTGGGGACGTCCTATCTGCAGTGTGAGTCGAGAACGCGTAGCAGAGCATCTGTATTCGGAATAGCCAGTGGGTCTTCGTGGAGTAACCCTTAAAGATATTGAGAGGAACCCTTGGCACAGCAACCCACAAGTGCTATAGGAGCTAACTTCTTCGCCTGAGGGGCTTCTCGCGCAACGGCTCGGAGTGCAGGAAGAAAGCAGCAACTGCTCCTTCTCCAAACCCTGCGGAAGCTGCAGCGTGGTAAATGCCGTGAAGTGGTACGGGACAGAAGTGGAGACCTTCCAGGAATGAGTTGGGGCAATATGTGGCCGTCTCCCGATTAATACAATCTGATATCTTCCGACGACGTGCCAGAACCCGTTGTTTCAATACTGACATTTTGCAACATGGGCTCTATTTCTCAAAATGAACAAAAGGTCGCCATCGTTACTGGTGCTACGGTTCGTCGCATCATACAACTGTGACTCGCACGACCATACTGACACGATTCCATAGAGTGGCATCGGTTCCTGGCTGGCGGAGCACCTTCACACCCGTGGCTATCGTGTGGCCGTCTGTGGTAGACGCGAAAAAGAAGGACAAGACGTCGTCAATTCAATCGATGCTTCCGGAAACTCGGCCGTCTTCATACAATGCGACGTCAGCTCTTACTTCTCGCAAGCCAATTTTTTCCAATCCGTCTGGAACAAATGGGGCCGCCTGGATGTGCTGATATCCAATGCGGGATGTGTAGATCGAGGCTCTCACTACAATTTCGCTCGTCGTGATGCGTCCGTGGACGATTTGCCCTCAGAACCCGACACGTCCTGCACAGACATCGACCTGAAAGGGACGATTTACGGCACTACTCTGGCGACACATTTCATGCGGCACAATCCCGACGGAAGAGGAGGAAAGATCATCGTTACCGGTAGCATGATTGGAATCTATGCCTGCCAATCTTTTCCTGAGTACTGCGCGGCCAAGGCTGCAACCCATCAGTGGGTGAGGACAGTCGGACCAGTTTTGAGTGTGAAAGAGGACATAACCGTCAATTGCGTGATGCCGGGCCCTATCGAAACACCTGCTATGCCCGGATTCAGTAGGGCCTTTCTCCCAGAACAGATGACGTTGAGATCAACGCTTATGTCCGGCTTCGACGTGTTTCTTGGTGACACAAGAAACACCAAGACTGGCCAACTGATCGAAACGGCGCACGACAGACTCATCGATTGGGAGCACCCAGAATACAAGAGTGGCGCCTTCGCGAAGCGCAGTGAAGCTACTTTTGAGCCGTGGTTTGAAATGATGCACGGAGAAAAGAGTGGGCTGCCGAGCACGCTGACAAACTGGCCCGACAAGAATACCAAGATCATCGCGGTTGCAGGCGCAACAGGAAGTCAGGGCGGCGGCGTGGTGAACATCATGAAGAAGACACCTGGCTGGAGAGTTCGGGCGGTCACACGAAACCCGGACGGCGAGGCTGCAAAGAAGCTGGCGGCAGAAGGTATCGAGGTCGTCAAAGCTGACTTTGACGATGTAGCATCGCTTGATGCCGCTTTTGATGGGGCACACGCTGTCTTCGCGCTCACTAACTGGTGGGAGGCACTGTTCCAAGGAAAGAGTCAGCACGAGTCCGGCGATATAGAAGAGCGACACGGTATGAACCTTGCAAGAGCTGCTGATGCCTCACGCACCGTCGAGCACTACATCTGGTCGACATGCCCGAGCGCGAAGGACCGATACTGGGGAACTTTCGAAGTACCTCATATGGACTATAAGGCGAGAGTTAGTGCTCGTATCAAGTCTGAACTGCCTCGCCTGGCGGCTATCACTACGTACTTGTACGTGGGCTACTACCCGCAGAACATGGCTTTCTTTCCCATGTGCATGCCCGTCGAATACGTACGTTACTACTTACTGTCATCGCGTCCATATCGCTAACTTACACAGCCTGGCACCGGCCAATACATTCAAGCCATGCCTACGAAGCCCGATGCCAAGGTCCTGCTTGCTGGTGACCTGACTGTCACCACGGGCACCTGGGTCCGCCAGACCCTCGCGACCGGTAGCAAAGCTTGGGGCAAGATTGCGAATGTGGCGCTGGAGAAGTGGACATTCCAGCAAATGGCCGACGTATGGTCTGAGGTCACAGGAAAGAACTGTGTCTTCACTGAGATCAGCATGGAGGCCGCCGGCAAGCTTCACGGCCTTGGTGGCACTGAGATAGCATTGCAGTTGAAGTTTGGAGAGATGTGCGACCCATGGCAGGAAACAGATGAGCACATTAGCCCGGAGGAGCTCGGCATCGATCCGAAAGAGATCGTCGGGTTCAGAGGCACGATCGAGGGTTTAAAGGCAGCCGGTTTTTGGTCTTGAGGTTGAGTAAACGGGCGGCCCGGGGTCAAGCCAATGACTGTTCCAACAATGTAGTCTTGAAGCACTTCCCCGCGTTCAGGCCCGACACGATTGTCTAGGGCTCTGCACGTCATGACGTTTCTCTGGTAGACTTATGTAAGGCGTCCGATACTACGAATTCAACGCTAAACCCCTTTTTGGTAGCTCGCTCTGCAGATCACACACTTGCACTAAACACTCATCTCCAGGTCTGACGACCATTGGCGCGGAGTCGGCAGATCGTATAGCGGAAAACGACATCCTCCGACGCTGTCACATTAGCAGACTTGTTGGTTTTTCCATCAGTGCGCCGCTTACATTGCGTCTCAGCCACCAACGCTCATCATCTTCACTACGTCGGGAAGGTGAGCTGTGGGGTACGGGCCGGTCCACCAGTCGAAGGTCGGTGGCGCCTGGCTGATGGGTCGGATTACCCCAATGTGACGGTCAGCAGCACCAGCGCCAACGACGATCTTCGACACACCGTCGTGGGTTTTGGCCATGTGAGCGATGCATCAGCTCAGGGTTGGGTTACGCAGGTCCGTCTTGATGTGAGGCCAAAATGCGCATATCCATGAAAATGAAATGATGACCAGGACTAACGCTTACGGTATATCGATGGTGGTGTACACTTGACTGATTCGCCAGTCATCTTGAACTCCGAGATGGAGCCCACATACAAGCCAAATCCGATGTGGAGGTTTGTTGTAGTCGGCGGGGTTGTGGCTGGCTTGGGTTGCAGTCTACTGCTCCGCTACAAGACCATCGTGAACGGGCGCGGGAAGAAGTGCCGTTCGAAGGCATTAACGCCTGATAGATCGAAACGCTGCATTTGGATAGAGACGAAACGGGTATAAGTATCTTGGAATGCCTCCGAATATGTTGATTTCGCATCTCAATCCATTCATCCATCTTCCATAACACTTCGTCTTCGAACTTCTAGACTCCACATCGATCTACAATCTTCTCAACACCCATCATGAAGTTCACCGCACAAATTCTCACCATCGCCGCTCTCATGAGCTCTGTGCTCGCCGTTCCCGTCGGTAAGTCCCATACACCTCCCGCTTTCCACCGACTGTCACTAACACCCCTATTCAGCAGAGTCAAACTCAATCCAAGTCCGCGACGCACTCACAAACGAACCTGTCGAGGGCCTGGTAATTCTATCCTTCCTTTTCCCCTCCTTACACATCAGCAAGATGTTGAATGGGTACTAATGATGATAGGCGATTGAGGAACGTCAGGTATGCTACTGCTACGGCGGAACGTGTACGCCTGGGTGCTACGACAAGGTTAAGCGCCAGGTTTGCTATTGCTACGGTGGTTTCTGCACACCAGGGTGCCACTAGATGAGGTAGAAAAGAAGAAATGAAATTGTGTTTAAGGATTATTGGTGTGTTTGGGGAATGTGTGACCTGTGACTATGTGCCATGCTGCTCCATTGCAGGGATGAATCTTCAATGATGAGATTCCAGTTGATTGTTTGTGTCTTAATCTTCATCTTTACACGTCCTGTAGATACAGCATCCCTTTGCAGAGGTAGCAAGCCTCAGAACAGCCATCACCCTTGAAGTCATTCTAGCGGCACCCAGATGAAGAAAGCTGCTTCATCTCTTCACGTGTCCACGGCGGCTGTCTAGGCTGGCTCCGATCCGGCCGATACTCCGGCTTCTGGGTCGTCTCAATACATTCCCCCATCTTCTCCCTTACCAGAGCCTGCCACGCAGGATCCCTCCCAGACCAAAGATTTCGATCCAGCTCAGGCAGAAACTCTAATTTCGGTGCGGAATATTCGAGTATGGCTTTTGGAATTGGGCGGTTCAGGAATATCCTGGTCGATCCCGGTTCCTGCGTCTGGCACAGTCGCTCTCCTGCTTTCATCTTTTGCCTCCACTCGCGGCAGCTCTTTGCTCGATCGGCCGAGTCCCAAGACGGTATGTGGTTCTTGACGCATTCTCGCAGGTCCTCCAGGTAATCAGAGCTTGGTAGCGCTCGGCAGAAGCTGGATATCCTGCACGCCTTGCAGTGCCACGCCGTGCTGCGCGAAGAAGGCGTCGGAGTCATTGCACCCGTCGAAGAATACCTTGGTGATCTCCTTGTCTTGGAGTATGTCTTTGAACGACTTTCCTTCTGTGCCGGGGGTATTGAATGCTTCCGTACCAAGTTTGAACATGTCTAAATGAATGACTAATGGAGTAGGGGCGCCCGTGTCTAGTAGGAGCGTGATGAGGGAGATGAAGCCGTTGCGGTGCACGTCGGTGCCTTCGAGGTTTATGTAGACTTGGAGCGGATGGGGTTTTCTGGTCGACTTTGTGGATCTTCTGGATGAGATCTATTGATAGCACCATTTTTCCAGCACTGTTGATGGTCTCCATTTCGACTGGTGCCACTTTGGACGTGGCGCGGAAAATTGGACGAGAAAGGTCGCAGTTATAGTGGAAAAGTGCTTGCTAGTGGCGGTTGCTGGTGATATTGCTGATAACAACAGAACAAGGAAATGGGTTCGTAGTCGCATCACTGAAGGCCTCGATCGGTCCACAAGAAGAATCATGGATCAGCGCATCACACGAACATGTTTGGGGTTGCGACACATAATACTGTACACATTTATATACATACCCCGGAAGAAGAATTCGCTCATGCAGTCCTCTCACTATGTACCTCTTCCTCCTCGTCCTTCTTAGTAGTCTCATACCTCTTACCGCGGAAAGAGTAGACGCCCCAGTTGCTGCACGTGACATCATGAGGGTCAAGATCGTTAAGATCCCATCTCAAGCTGCGGAACAGATTCTCACCAGGCTCGAGCAACATATCCATCTCATTGCCGAACCTGTTCTTCAGGAAATCGACATCCTGCTGCATATCCCAAGGGCTGTATCCTGTTGCGATGATGGGCACCTTGGTCTCAAGGAGGAGCGGAAGCGTCTCTTCCCACTCGTGGGCTGAGGCGGGGTTGCCGAAGCCGGGGTGGAAAACGACAAAGCAGTCGAAGTAAGGGTCGTAGGGGTAAAAGTAGCCCGTCTTGTGGATGTTGTGGTAGTACTCAACAAAGGTGCTGATCTTCATAGAGTTGCTGATGCGGTCCTCGACGACAGCACCGAAGGGGTTGAGAGGCGTGCGCTCGGGGAGGGGCAGCTCCTTCTCGCGGTTTGCCATGCTCTCAGGTCCGATGAAGTTCAATGAGAATTGAACACGGTGGAAGAGGTAGGAAAGCTGCAGCCATGTATCGCGGGGTAGGGAGGATTCAGCGCGTGCACCGAGAATGAAGAGGCGTACGGAGGGCGGGGCGATGCGTGCATTCTTCCAGCTGTCTCCACCACCGGTACGTGGGGGGTGGAGCGTGTGTCGGAGGGCTGAGAGCGTGTTAGTACCTGGACACTTTTAACATGACAATTTACATACCACTGAAGCTCTTCAGTCCCTCAGGCGTCATGCGTCCATTCTTCCGGATGTTGTAGGGACTCAGCTCGTTCAAGATACTGGCGACTGTCATGGGGTATGTCAACAGCTTCGTCGCCTGCCTCATCTCGCGGTCCTCGTTTAACGCATCGAAATCCCTGGTGTAGAGGTATGTGTCCCAGCTCGTCATGTTGACCAAGATCTCCTCCATTTGGGGCTCAGCGAACTGGAACTCCCGGAAGAAGCGCCCACTCCTCAGATCGTGATCATCTTCGTTGCTTTGTCTCAGGACATCGCAGACTTCCAAATGCGCTTCATAGTCGTCTGCCCAGTGCTCTTCGCAGCAGTATACTGGGATGCCGCAATCGGGACACTCGAAGTCTACATGCGCGGGCGGAGCGCCGGTTTCCGAAGACTTGCGAGCCTCTAGGTCCATAGGATTGTTTGGCGCACGTGTCGGCTGATGTGAAGGATGCGGGCAGTAGGCATGTTGGCGCATGAAAGCCGCGCGCTTTCGTATTTGTGGTATGGGCGAGTTACTGAACGAGTTGAAGAGGTTGTCCTCGGTCAAGACCAGTGTCCGCTTGTGTCCCTCCGGATCGATGTACTCATACGGCTCAAACGGCTTGTCGAAAGCACGCTGCGGGGTCGTGGAGAGGCTACGCTTGGGAAGAGCCAGTTTTGGTGGTGCTGGACTTTTGGTGGAGTGATTTCGTTGCGACGCGGCATTCTGGGCGAATGGGCGGAGGACCTGGGGAGAGCGTAATTGAGCCCGTGGTGTCTTCAACAGCGACAGACACTGTCTGCATGTGTATGGCGTCCTCATCTTGCCTGCTGCTGCTTCAATTGGAACGCATAGAAGCTGTGATGTGATGGAATCATCGTTCCCCAAACTTAGCGTGCTTTCGGTCAATCGAACCGCCGATTGGCTCCGCCATCCTCGCCAACTCCAACATCAGTACCAACTCCCTTCCACGTCCAGTTCCTAGACCTTTTAACTTTTCGAAAAGCAAGCCGATTGTATCTTACTTCATGTGTAGTAGCACTGCAAGAGCATAATCATCGTCTCTGTACAGTGCGCTATTCGCTGGCTCTACAGATTGCATGTCCGCCACTTTCTCATCCCGCAAAGAGCAGGCTTACTTCTATCTTTACAAAGTTTTACTCATTTACTCTCGTCCATTATCTTTTCCGTCCCTTTCCCTTAGCTTTTCTACGAGCCAATCTCCGCTCCCGTAGTTTTCACTCCGCTGTAAGCCTGCAGCACTGTACGCGGTCTTGGTTCGGTCTCTTTTCGATGACATCTGTTTCAGAGGAAATGACAGGCCATGACAAAGCAGTGCAATTATGACTATTCAGGAGCTTTTCGCCGTGCAGTCCAGGGCGATATCTACAATGCCTCCGCTTCCTTCAAAATTTTGTAATCTTCATTTCAGCCTAGCGTCTGAAGGGTCCGCGTATCCTCGGGTAAGTATAAACTAGGCAGACCAACACTATTCGCGGAGAATCTCCCTGGCGATCGCCATTTTGAAAGCAATATACATCCCCGCTTTGGCCGCGGGGACAGCGTCAGGTTCACATGTGTATATGTAGAGCCGCATTTCTGTACCACTTGTTACTATGGTCATTCACGCAGCAGAAGCTTCAGATACCTACAATGCTGCCAAGATCATTGCTGCTAGCATTGGTATCTGCCGTACTTCCGTATACAAACGCCAAATCATTATGGTCGAATTCCCCAGCAAACAATAGCGACGTCATCCGAACCACATATCCAATTGGTAATGGACGACTGGGTGCAATGCCAATTGGCCCACCATGGGCTGAAACACTCACGTTGAATCTTGACACCTTATGGTCAGGAGGGCCTTTTGAAGCATCTGTAAGCTCTTCCCTACCCACAAAATCTCACAACCACACTGACTTTCGACCAAGAATTACACAGGCGGTAACCCAAATTCCTCAATTGCGTCTGCACTACCTGGTATCCGCGACTGGATCTTCACCAACGGCACCGGTAACGTGTCAGAGTTACTTGGTCCCGACGGCTTTTACGGATCATACCAAGTCTTAGGTAACCTCAGCGTAGCTATCCCCTCACTCTACGGCAGCGGCATCTCCAACTACACTCGCAGTCTAGATCTGAAGAACGGCCTCCACGTGACGAGTTTCAACAGCAATGGCAGCCAGGTCGAGACGTCGGCATTCTGCTCATTTCCAGATCAAGTCTGCGTGTACACAGTCCGCTCAGACAGAATTCTCCCGACGCTACAAGTCAAACTCGACAACGAATTAGTCGACGCGGAGCTCCGAAATGCAACGTGTGTTGAGAACGGGAATAGCACTGACTCCAGCTACCTGAGACTACGAGGCGTAACGCAGCTGGGACCGCCCGAGGGGATGCGATACGACTCCATCGCACGTGTGCTCTCCAAAGTTCAGGCAGAAACGAGATGCAGCAGCAGCGGTCTAATGACCATCATTCCTACCAATGGAACAAAAGGTGTCACGATGATCATGAGCGCGGAAACAAACTACGACATCAAAAAAGGAACAGCAGAATACGGATACTCCTTCCAAGGCGAAGACCCCGGACCAGCAGTCGAGCTTACAACGCAGACCGCAGCCGCGAAGACGCTCGAAGAGCTGACCACCAGCCACATCTCAGATTTCACCTCACTAACCAGCCGCTTTGAGCTTTCCCTCCCCGACCCGCTGAACTCGTCTCAGACACCCACCTCCGAGCTAGTCGCGCGCTACGACTCCAACAGCACATCCGGTGACCCATACCTCGAAAATCTTCTCTTCGACTATGCACAATACCTCTTCATCTCCAGTTCACGCCCAGGCTCTCTGCCGCCAAACCTGCAAGGACGCTGGAGCGAAGGTCTCTACGCCGCGTGGTCCGCCGACTACCACGCCAACATAAACCTGCAAATGAACCATTGGACAGCCGATCAAACGGGGCTTACAGACCTCCAGGGTCCGCTCTGGGAGTACATGGCACGCACGTGGGCGCCGCGAGGCAGTGAGACAGCTGAGTTGTTGTACGCCGCAGACGGCTGGGTGGTGCACAACGAGATGAACATCTTTGGGCATACGGCCATGAAGAGCGGCGAGGGCTGGGCCAACTACCCCGCCGCTGCGGCGTGGATGATGCAGCACGTGTTCGACCACTGGGACTACTCGCGCGACGAAGCGTGGTTGCGTGAACAAGGGTATCCGATGCTGAAAGCCATCGCGCAGTTCTGGCTCACACAGCTGCAAGTCGACTCCTTCACAAACGATGGAAGTTTAGTCGTAAATCCTTGTACCAGCCCTGAACACGGTCCTACAACTTTTGGTTGCGCACACTACCAGCAGCTCATCCACCAAGTCTTCGACTCCGTTCTATCCACTCATACTATCGCACAAGACACAGATGAAGCCTTCGTATCCAATGTCTCCGCCTCCCTCGCCCGCCTCGACAAGGGCTTCCACGTCGGTGCATGGGGCCAGATAAAAGAGTGGAAGCTGCCCGATTCTTTCGGTGACGAATTCATAAATGATACCCATCGCCACCTTTCTGAACTCGTCGGTTGGCACCCGGGCTTCTCGCTCTCGTCCTTTTTGGGCGGCTACTCGAATGCAACCGTCCAGGACGCTGTGAGACAGAAACTGTATAGTCGGGGCCTGGGAAATGGCCCGGATGCGAATTCGGGCTGGGAGAAGGTCTGGCGTGCGGCGTGTTGGGCCAGGCTTAATGATACGCAGCAGGCGTATCTGGAGCTGAGGTATGCCATTGAGCAGAACTTCGTCGCCAATGGGCTTAGTATGTACTCTGGAGAAGAAACGCCGTTCCAGATTGATGCCAACTTTGGATTCAGTGGGGCCGTCCTGAGTATGCTTGTGGTGGACTTGCCGGTCGCTGCTGACGAGGAAGAGGGCGTGAGGACGGTGGTGCTGGGTCCTGCCATCCCAGGAAGCTGGGCAGGAGGGAGTGTCAAGGGCTTGCGGCTTAGGGGTGGTGGGGTAGTTGATTTCTCATGGGATGATGATGGCGTGGTCAAGGATTTGAAGGTAGTGGCAAAGGCAGAGGGGGTGAGGATTGTAGATATCCGTGGTGAAGAGCTGATGGGGTCGTGATAGTTGATATTTAGTATTATTGACGCACGCGTCTAGATGATGGCTGTCACTTTCGAAAAGCACGATTTCATCTTGAAGCACAGCACGTAGTAGTGAGCAAAGTACCATTAGACATATGTGACGTTTCTTTCATTGATTGTATTTAGGAACCTGAAAAGACGCGTCCATATGATACAAAGACAGACGAACAGATAACCATTCACCTCGCCAGATATCAATTTCCAAGCATATCAATTTCATCCTAGCATAAGTTCATGAGGAAGCATCTACGATGACTTCCAGAATTCACCACCCAACCACCTGTTGAGCATCTCGAGAGAAGCCTCAGGCTGGTCGTAAGGAACCATGTGGCCACCAGCGTGGAGCTTCATGAAGGTGAAGTTGCCGCTGGACTTGACCTGACCAACAGTCTTGCCATCACCGTCAATCTTGAAGTCCTCCATCTCGGCCTTGTTGTAAGCCTTAGCACCAGGCCACTCGAGAGCCTCAGTCCAGGCCTTGTTACCGAGCCAGTTGCAAATGTAGTCGGCGTCACCGGCGTAGATAAGGACGGGAATCTCCTCGAGGATACCGGGGACGACGCGGTGGAAGGGCTTCATCCAGTCACCCTGGAGGAGGAAGTTGCGGTTGATGTCAAAGTTGCAGGACTCGTAGTTAGAGACCTCAGCGCCGACAGCCTTCATGACCTCCTTCTTGTTGAGGTATCCCTGTATCCAGTCAAGCTCGTCGTAGCAGAGCGAGTTGCTGCCGCAGGGCTTGCGAACATCGTAGACGTTCTGGCCAGTGCGCTGGTAAGGACCGATCATAGCGTTGTTGCAGTAGATGGATGCGGGAACGCAAGACCAGACAGACTCGGAGTTGTAGCAGTTCTCAATCAAGCTGGCGCAACGGGGGTAGGCGTTGTCCATAGCCTGGCACTGAGACTCCTCAAGAACGGCGGGCCAGCCACCCTCACCGCAGGCCATGGGACGGTAGTACTCGTACTGAGTAAGACCATCGGTCAGACCGTTACCGATGAGGACGGACTGGAGGTTGATGTTGCGGTTCTTGTGGGAGAGAATCTCAGAGGCGAAGACGGGGATGTAGTGACCAGCGTAGGACTCGCCAGAGATGTGGAAGCTCTGGTGGGAGTACTCGGGGAACTGCTTGAAGAAGAGGGTGAGCAGGGCGTAGATGTCCTTGCCAGCAGCAACAGTGTTGCTGACGGAGCCGCTCGAGTATGAGTACCCGACATTAACGGGCTGGTCGAGGAAGATGACGGAGGCGTTGCTGTTCCACGAGTAGTCGTTGTGCTTGATCTTCTGGTCCTTGGTGATGGACGCAGGGCCGAGCTCCATGAACAGACCGGTCAGCGAAGAGCAGCCGGGTCCGCCGTTGAGCCAGAGGACAACGGGGTCGTTCTTGGGGTCATTGCGCGACTCAAAGAACCCTGCGTAGTGTTAGAGGCAGTGGCAAAAGCTCGTGGTTATTCGGGTACTCACAGTAGAACAAGTGCTTGTCCTCCTCCTCGTCATCGAGGTAACCGGAGTACTGCTTGACGTTGTCGACGCCGAGAACGCTGGGGTCGACCTTCTTAGCCCTGAGGTTGTACTGCTCGAGTTTGCCGTCGATCTCGCGCTGCTTCTCGCCGTTCTCGTTCTCGACCCAGACGCTCTGGACGTCGGCGCCCTTCATGATGTGGTCCCATTCGCTGTCCTGCTTGCGGGTGTGCGGCTTGGGCTCAGAGAAGAAAGCAGCCTTCTCGAAGCTCTCGGGGAACATCATGGCGACCTCGTCCCAGACGGCGCGTGCCTCGCCGGTGAGCGACTTGAGGCTCTCCTCGAGGTTCTGCAGAGGCTTGGTCCATGAAGACTCCTTGAGCTCGCTGAACGAGTCGGGGAACTTGAGGACCTGCTGCTGCTGTGGTGCAGCGGCAGCCGAGGCCGCTCCGATGAGCAGCGCCGAGGTGGCTACCTTCATGATGGGGGGTGTGCTAAGCTTCCGGAGCTGTAGCTGTAGCAGATTGAATAGCAATGGAAACTTCTACTAGTTAAAGAAGAAGCACCGGATGATGGATGGGGAGAGGAGGGATGGAATGCGGAGAGGGATGGGATGGGTTAAGAGTGATGGAGAGGTCTGGATAGCTCGTGTGGAGGAGCCGCAGCTTGTCCAGGCAACGGAGCATGACGCATACCCCCGAAGCTTATCAGAGAGGCTGGCGCGTCCGAGCTCGAGCATCACATGTCCTTAGCGTTTCACCGTAGCGTTGGCGGGGCCGTCTATCAGGACATCAAACGCCCCTGTAGACACGTCAAGGACATCATCATCAACATCATATTGGCAGCCTCATTGTGTCGTGGCGGGCGCGTTGAGGTTGCCTTCCGTGGCGAGTTCCTGCATCCGAGCTATGATGGGGAAGCTAGAACTGGACCTGCATGATCCGTATTGGGACTAGCGCGCCTTCGAATCATTGTGAGTGAACCTGCGCATGTCATCCGTCGACGGCCCCCACCAAAATGTTATCCAACTTTTATATCTTGCGCCTAACACTAGCACAACCACAACTATTCACAGAATACCCACCATAATCATTCATAATGCCTGTCGGAATTAATCAGCCGTCAAATCAAATCAAGTTGACCAATGTGTCGCTGGTGCGCATGAAGAAGGGTGCGCAAACCCCGCCGACTCCTTCACCCTCTGCGTAAGCTACTAATAAGGCATAGGTAAGAAGCGCTTCGAAATCGCGTGCTACAAGAACAAGGTGCTCGAATGGCGCAACAAGATCGAGAAGGATCTGTCCAATGTCCTCCAAATCGAAAACGTCTTCCTCAACGTCTCCAAAGGCCAAGTCGCCCCGAAAGCCGATCTCGAAAAAGCCTTCCCGAAGAAGTCGCTCGAGGAGATCATCACCGATATCCTAGACCATGGCGAGCTGCAAGTAGGCGAGAAGGAAAGGAATGCCGAACTTGAGAGGACCAAGAATGAGGTCATAGACATCGTATCGGGAAAGCTGGTGGATCCCAAGACAAAGCGCGTATACACGACGGGCATGATTGAGAAGGCATTAGATCAATTGAGCTCTGCAGCTGCAACGCAGCAGAGCGACAAGGACAAGGGCGAGAGCAAGGAAGACGGTGAGGACAAGGGCAAGGCAAAGGAACTACCAAAGTGGACAGGCATCGTCACGACCAAGTCGGCCAAATCCCAAGCGCTATTCGCAATGAAGGCGCTCATTGCCCACCAACCGATACCCGTCGCTCGCATGCAGATGAAGCTGCGTATTACGTGTCCGACCTCCGTCCTCAAACAAGGCATCAAGACAACACCCAAGGGCCAAGCCGGCGCAGAAGACAAGGGCACAACCGGCACCGTCAAGGACGCGATACTAGGCTTCATGGAAAACGTCGAGAGCCAAGATACTATAGGCACAGAGTGGGAGGCCGTCGGTCTCGTCGAGCCCGGAGCCTTCAAGGGTCTAAACGAGTTGATTGAGGGCCAAACAAAAGGAAGGGGCAATGTCGAGGTTCTAGAGATGGCGGTTGGCGCCGACGATTGAGTGGATACACGTCGCCACCCCCCAGCACGCGTCGCGCTGCACGCCCGTCCTCACGTGTTGGCATGGCACGGTCGGGAGAGAGCGATAGCACGGGGTCGAATGTAGCCTTTGGTCTACCCCGGGGTCCCGGATAGCACTGGCCTTTGTATTGCCGATCATCACCCACCGCTCTTTTCGCCGCCTCACCCTGCGACGTCTTGCTGGTTCCAAGACTCCCGAGCACTTCCGAGCCATATGTTGGTTGTGTACACGGCTGATAGTCGGGGCGGCCTTGATCGTGACAGTGATATGCTGCTTACGCACGAACCTCCCCCCATACTTGCTCTTTCCGTCTCAGTATCGAGCTTGATAGTGTAATCAATTTCAACGCACCATCTCGCTGTGCCTGAACGATTTAATGACTACGATTTCGCCTTCCCTTTCGTGCTTGGTACTCTTCATCTCCATCTAACGCTGTACTATATACCCACCCAAACGGGATATCGATGCATGCACATCAACAGCCACTCAGTGTGAGACAGCTGTTCCCGCGCTGCATGGCCTGTGCGTACCCCCTCATGCGGAATGCCCTTCTCAGCCACACCCGCCTTTAAAAAATCAACATGCAAGTGAAAGAGGTAGGTAGTATGCCTTGCAAGAAACATGTGTTCATTTGTAGTTTACAGCACCTCGTGCATGCTGGTCATAAAAATCGTGAGTCGGAATGGGTACCAGCCGTTGGGTACTCAACAGTGGCATCGATGCATGCTGTTTTCGTTATGCAGTCGTTTCGTCGAATGATGTGAGGGGCCGTTAGAAAGGAAGGGTCGTACAACCGTTATGCCGTGCGCGTGTGTGCGTGTATGCACCGTGGTGCCTGAGACGCGAACCGCATCGTCGGAAAGAAAAACAGAAATAGAAAGTGAAAGAGAGAGAGAAGATTGTCAAAATCATACCAGTAAAAGCCATTGAAAGACTCACAAGAAAGGAAGAAAGAAAGAAAGAAAGGCGAAATGAGAACCATCCAGTCCTTCAGTCCCACAATGAAGAAACCTCACCAGCTCAACGCAAGTCTCCAACCAACGCAATTGTGAGACTCGTGTTTCGGCTCAGTCCCACCACCGCCGATTCAACACCCGCCCATTGTCGCTCAAGATACCAAGAACATCAGCGCTACTACTTCGTACGCCCCAGACCCGCTCAATCGGTTCTGCAATCGACATCCAGTCCAGCCGATGCACGTCGTACATGTCCAGTACGACGCGGACCAGCCACGGCGAGTACATGGGATAGCTGGTATCTTGGTAAAGAAAGGGGGATGTTGGGCCCGGAGCCGCGACAGCCTCGTCTTCAGCGAGGGCGGTTTGTGAAAAGGCTAGGGGATGGGGTCGTTGGCGCTGTCGTTGTCGTTGGTCCTGCAACGGCAGCGACAACGACGACGGTGGTGTGGGCTTTTCCTCTTCTGTTTCTTCGTCTTCTTCTTCTGTGCAAAGTTGCATGTTGCTGCTACCTTCAGAGTTGCTGGGTGAGCTGGTGACAGACGAGGAAGCGCTCGATGCGCCTGAAAGAATGGATTCGTCGCTCATCTTCGTGTTCAGCGGTAGCAAAACATTGGCGGGTCTGAATCCCCCTGTTGTGATGTTCTCAATGCCATCATAGCTTTCAAGTGTTCTGAGTGAGCCGGTAGACTTTGAAAATGGCGACTCCTCGACAGGTGTAATACTGATGCGCGCAGATGGTGAGTCGAATGACAGCGACCGTATGCGCACCTTTGGCGAGGGTGTCCGCGGTGGAACTGTGAGAGTCGCCATGTTGGAATGGCTAATGGTGCGGAAACAGTGTACACGGTAACGGCATGGAAAGGAGGAATGGAAAAGGTCACAGGGCAAACCTTAGGAAGGCCCGTCCGATCACTAAGGCTTATATCAATAGTGATTACCTCGTGCATGCGGCCGGTTCGTTGGCCCTGCATGTGGCATCTGCAACCACGCCACGGCATCCGCAACAAGACGAGGCTACAGGGCTCCTGGGGACCGTTATTCGGACAATGAACATATAGCGGGGAAGAGGGGCGTGCTAATGGAGGAGACATGATAGCACTGCGTGCGCCGAGAGTTGCGAGAGGTTGGTGCCGCAGGATGCGTGGGACAGCGCACTCCACACTTGGCGCTTAACCCTCCAGTCATTGTGGTTCGCGGAAACCGAGGTACATGAGTCGAGAAACACATCGGAAACAGGTTGCAGTTGTTCGGTATTGCAGTTGTACCGGCGGTAACGATGCCGTCGGAGAAGCTAATAGCAGTCCATCGGTAGCAGGCATAGAGGCTTCAAGTTGAAGTGAGCCATACTAGACACAATTGGCAGAACATCCTGACCCCATTGCTTACTCTGCTCGTCGCATCAATTGGCAAGAGAGATGGATGCATCGCGGGGTGGACCTGATAAGCGTGATCGTTGTGTGACGTGGTGGGCATAGTGTGGCCGCGCAGCCGAAGATGGTCCTTATTTGTCAATCACTGACCGGGCCGAAAGCCGCAACATAAGTATCGTGATGCAACGAGCAAAGTTGAACCTGTCGGAATCAAACAGCGTCAAGTTAATGTTGGAACAAGTCGAAATTTGAATGTGTGATTTTGGTACAGGCTGTATTCGGCCAACCCTAACCGTGCCGCATCACCTCACCCCATATCGTGCATCGCCGCATGAAGTGTAAGTGTGAAAGCCAATGAAAGCCGTTTGATAAACACCGTAAGTGCACCACCCATTTCGTAAAGGCATGTTCCAGCCCCAGCTGCCCAGCGCGAAGCGAAAACCTTTATCCCTTCTTCTTGGAGACACCGACGGTTCGGCCGCGGCGACCAGTGGTCTTGGAGTGCTGACCACGGACACGAAGGCCCCAGTAGTGACGGAGACCACGGTGAGCGCGGATCTTCTTCAAGCGCTCGAGATCGTCACGGAGCTTGGAGGCAACACCGTTGGCAAGGACCTGGCTGTTCTTGCCATCGACGATGTCACGCTGCCTGTTGAGGAACCAGGAGGGAATCTTGTCTGCGCTGTGTCAGTGACTGAATGCTTGGAATGTGAGTAGCCGCTGCGTACACTGGAGGGGGTTCTGGATGATGGTGACGATGCGCTCAAGCTCTTCAGAAGTGAGGTCACCGGCGCGCTTGGTGAGATCGACATCGGCCTTCTTGCAGACCAAGTTGGAGTATCGGCGACCGACACCCGTGATCTTGGTCAAGGCGTACATGACCTTCTGCTTTCCATCGACGTTCGTGTTCAACAAACGGATGATGTATTGGAAGCTGCGAAAGTCAGCATTGCTCTGACAATGTGAGGCTTGCTTCATCCGTCGCCGCCTTTCCCTATCGCCCAAAGCCATCAATTACCACAGTCAACCTCTTCAGTCCACACAGCATGGCCAGACTCCCCCTTTTGCTAGACACGCCCCGTACTTCTCCATCAAATGCGTGCCGCACACGACTGTCTACCGTGACCCTTCTCGCTGGTCTTTACATGCTGTTGGACTGGGGAGGCGGACTGCGGTATTGCGTGACTCGGAACGGGGTGGGCGTTACAGGGCGGAAGCGTCGGTGAATCGAGGGAGAACTCATGAGATGGCCTCAACGTACTTAGACTTCTCTCCGGAGACGAGCGCTGTGCGATTGTCAGCATATCTGCGCTGTGCGTATCTTGAAATCCAGTATTGCGACCCCACTTCCTGCGCCGAGCGAGGCAATCTCCGCGCAGCAAACAGAAACAGTCGCAAGTGATGGATATCCTTGAGTCGGGGTGGGGATACTCACACATGATGGCGGCTTGTCGTACGTCGTCGATGTGGTGTTGTCGATGCTCTGGGAGTTTCGAGGTCGAATTTCGCAGCTTAGCGAGATCTCAGTGTTGGCCAAGACGAAAGGCCCGTGCGCGACCTAACCGTATCCGATATCCCCACCAACTTGAGAACCACTCGTGCCCAGTTCACTCAACTTACCAGCTTTACAAACAGCCGTGCCTTGTTTGTTCGGCTCGCGGCTCATATCTCACCGCCTCTCCTCGTTATGCTGCCTTTCAAAGTTGCCTTGCGCCCGGGCTGGGGCTGTGGCTGTGCAAGCTGAACAGAGTAACGAGGCGGGCGCGCTCCAACACGCTCGCTGGGTATCCGGAAAAAGCAAAAGAAAACATGACATAGTAACGGCCGCGTGAACGCTTCTGCTTCCTCCCAAATATCCACGTATTGCTGCCTGACAGGGTGCGATGACATGCCTCAGCCACACCCTACTGTCGCGCTATAGCCGTTGTAGCATGTACGAGCAACCCGCAGAAGTCCTCCAACTCCCCTGCTCTTCACAGCATATGGCTCACCATCGTGTTTTGCTGATTCCGAGGCTTTTTTAAAGCTCCAAGTTCTTTCGCAATTCTCTCCTTCCAATATTGCTGGCAGTCAACCCCCAGACGCTCATCTTCAGAGTTTCGCCTTTCTCTTCTTCCGCCATGTAATAATGTGGTAGTTTTGGCCCCCCAATATCAGCCTCTATAAGCCTTTCTGGGCACGACTGCGCCACGTTCTTGCCTCAACAGTTCGCAGATGTAGTATCTGACGCCTGAAAGTAGGCTACAGGTCGAGAGGGTCAGGCACTTAGCAGGGATATGGAGCCTGACCTTTTATACCCCTCAGAGCCCACCAGCCACGATAATCACCCGACAGCTTCGCCCTTGTTCCAGTATTTTCTGTCCATCTTCACCGGCCTTATTGTCAGGCATACATACACCTCGCAACATCTTTCACTGGTGGCGTCACCGGATTTCCTTACCGTCCCTAGCCTGGACCCATCAACTCATGCATCCAGCGAAGAGCATCCCTGAACGACAATCGCGCGAGTGGCCATCCCAATCCATCAGCCTAGCTTTTGAGCCTTAGTCCCTCGATATGGCTTCTCAGACCCCAACTGCTGCGTCATCCCGCCTCGCGTGCGATACTGGCACTTTCATCCCACCGCCACTTGCTAGGTGCGACACCGTCTCATCCACTGGAAGTGCAGCCCGGCTTCCACAAGGAAACTGGGCACTCAATCTTAGTGGGGTCTGCTCAACGTGTCATCGCCATTACAAATCGCTCCAGGTTCACGTCAAGGTGTCAGATGATTCTACCCACGTTGGCGATGTTCACTGCACAAACTGTCGTCGTTTGTGGCTGGCTTTTGGGAAGGTCAATGTCACACGTTTATCTCTTCTGTCCGCGATGAGCACAGAGCCAGATCAGACGGAGACCGCTTTCCATAGTACTTTAGTCCACATGATACGGTCAGCCAATGCTATCGCCACGCTCTCTCCCACCCTTACAATCATCCCAGAGGCGACCTCGGCTGGGCCTTCGCGTGGGGCATCCGTTCGATCCACCCTTAGTAGGATCCAGGGACCTTCGACGGCCGTCAGAAACGAAACAACACAAACGATAGCTGACATTGCTACCGATTCGCCTGGACCTACTAACATCAGCCGAAATGGAGATTACATTGTTCAGCAGCGCGGGAGGCTCGGGAAGCGCACTATAGGCAAAGGCCGGCAAGCATTTCTTCGCGCTGGACAGAAGGTTGGAGCAAGGTTTCCCATCTTGAAAAATACACCTTTGGGTCTTGGTGAATGGTTTGCGAAAAGGGAGAGTCCGGAAGTCGAAATCCATCAGCCAGATGTTGGGCGCTCAACATCCCAGGGTTCGCCTGCTCCCTTAGTCTCTTCCAGTCCCAGCGAGAGTACGGAAGCTCCAGCGGAGAATGGGGCCGCTATTGATACGGCCGCACTCAATGTTTGCACATCATCCGCGACCGCTGCAGATGCGCTGGATTCTCTGAACGGCCTAGGCCATGAAGCCGTCCAGGCTTTGTCTCCCGACCAGCGCCTTACGTGGGGTCGGCAACAGCTCACAGATTTTAGAGCCCGTTACTCTGGTTCCGTGCACAGAATCGCCAATCCTGCCACGGTCAACCATGAGGCTCAGACCGACCGCAACGAATTCTTGTTTCCGCTACCTGGCCTTCCTGCTCGACGCCACTCCATTCTAGCTTTCGTGGGTGATGGATTTGACACTCAAGAGTACTGGGCCCATAACCGCCGCTCGCTGAACATAAGCGAAACAAACCTATCAGCAGCTGATACTGTCTTCGACGGTATGAGCATTTCTTCTCTGCCGCGTAACATCTTACGTGAGAGTCTCCAACCGCACCGTCGTGGATCGGGATCACCGCGTCCACTCTCAATAGACAGTGTGGTGCAGACTTGGTCGCAAATTCATCGAAGCCGAGCGGAGGCCCGTAGATCGATCGACTCAACCGCCACCGGAGGCGTTGTGAGGAGTATCATCGCTCCAAGGGGCCACGCTGCCAATCGTCTATCGCATACATCCATGAACCGCGTGTCCTCTCTCTACACTGTTGAACCGCCACCTTCCCGCGTTCAGGCTGCCCTAGAGGAAGAAACAGAGCATCCTAGGCAAGGTGACCAATCAGGGTCGCCTTCTCCCTCACCACCTATATCTGGAACAGATACAACTGTGGGAGGATAAGTATCTTCGGGCGCTTTTTCGGTCTGGTCTTTTGGAGATTACCTGGCATGTTTCCAGTGGGACGTTGATTTTCTCTCCATTTGTTCAATCACGCAATCCCCTGCTTTCTGTTGACACACTCGTTCGGATAACGCTTACCTTTGCGGTATGCGCCTCATTGGTTTTCACTCGTTGATCTTATAGGTGGGACTATCCTGGACGGTCTCTTTTCACAATCGATACGATTTCTGAAGTTTCACAATGACAGATCTCTGAATGTCTGGTCAGCACCATTCCGCTCGTTCAGTGCACATTTGGATCAATGATTTCTTCGTGGTTTTATAGAGCTTCATTTCCTCAGAAATGCTACCATCCATATACACGCACGCCTCGGCTGCTCCGTTCTCAGTCTAAATACCCGTCACACGGTCGTATCACCATGACCTGTGAATCTCACAAAATGGTTAATGGTCTAACGATTGACATGAATAGCATGGTCAGCGGAAAGTTACCTGGGCGTTCAAGGAGCTTTCACCATGCAGACATACAGCATCATGAACAGCTGCAGCGCTCATCAAAGTCACTGTTCACCACAAAGCACAGCACCCCCTGGGGGGTTACTCCCACACAACTCCACTGTCAATCCCTTCCAGCCATCAACCGAGCGCCAACTTGCCAATAACCCAAGCTCATCCACTATCAACCTAGACCATGGCTCCACCCATCGATGCCGAGGCCCTCCTTTCATCTCTCGAAACGGTCGAGTGTAGCATCGGCACCGAAGCATTCGACTCGGGACACCCTCCCATCATGATCGAAGGCTGCCGCCACATCTTCGGGGGGCAATGTCTCAAACAATGGGTAACATCTGAGAACCGCACCCACGACAAATGTTCAATATGCCGACATCCACTCTTCGGTGACTCGACCGGGACGCCACCTGGATTCAGGCAACAAGCAGTCCCGCAACCACAATTACAACCGCCATCTAGATCGAGGGTATCTAGTACCCAAATACTTAGAACCCCCGCTGTGAATGGCAACAGAACACTAGCACAGAGCCTAGGAAACCAAGCCCCACTTCGACGCAACCTCGTGAGCAGCATGTTAAGTCGTGTGCCCGACTACTCCAACTTCATCCTGGGCTTCCTGCGCCTCAACGGCACACTGGAGCGCATCCCAAACCCGCGGGTGGGAAATAGGTTACAGCGGAACACGGGTCTGCAGCCTGCTCACGGCGATGGGAATTGGCTTAGTAGGATTAGACAGCGTATCAGCCAATCTACTGCGGGCGAGGCCCGCCTTGCACGCTTATCCGGTAATAGGGGCAGGCGAGGTGCCATTGCGAATTCCAATGCTCCTGTGCGCACCCGTCGTGCCGACAAAGCCCGTCGAGACAGAAACCCGGGTGATCGAGATGGACGTGTTGCACGGCGATCGAACCGCCGTCCTGGAGAGAGAAGAACGCATCGGGCCTCGTTCTCCTTCCCCATCTAGCTCCATGTACTTGGGCTACGACTTTGAGTATCAGACCGACGCTGGTTTTCGGATTAGCGAAGACGTCAATGGCCCTTTTCTTCCCCGGCCGCCACCTCGAGAGCGTGATTTGGAGCGGAGAAGGGCGTATAGATCCGAGCCGTATGGAAGTGCGGCGCTGAATGCGCTGTATGAGGGACAGAAAGTGTAGCTCGGTGGGTTGGTAGGTAGGAGGATATGGAAAACGGCATGAGCGATAGATGAACATGAGAGCACGCGAACAAAGCACCGGTCTCATAAACCCAGATGCCGAACTGGCCTCCATGTGCCAATAGGAGAAGACTTAACCAATACAGGAATGTACATGCCATTACTTCATACAGTATCAAAACACACAGAAACATCGCAATCCTACAAAACACCATCCCCTACCAATCATCAATCATATCATTAAACTCCTCACTCTCAACATCCATAACCTTCCTCGCAGCCTCACTCCCACTAACCGGCAACATCTCCAGCCCATCCTCCCCATCCTTGCCCTTGAACCCCTCGGGCACCTCGTCCGGATCCAGCAAGCCCACCTGAAACAGCACACTAGCCTGGTCCCAATACACGCGCTCACTCCACACCTTGCCAGCGCGGAACCCCGCGATGCTAACGACAACAATCTCAACTTTTTGGTTCGTGGGCGCCACGCCAGGCAGGATCCATGGCATCTGACATGTGTGCTTGAAATTAATGTAGAGTTCGTCGACGATGCGGTCGACGCCTATAGTGCGCGAGATGAGGCGCATGTGCAGGGATGGCGGGGCGGACTTGATGAAGTAGTCGCGGTAGAAGCGCTTTAGATCGGGGATGCCGCTGCCGCCGGTCATTGTGGGGGTGAAGTTTATGGAGGGCTGTGGGGCGCGGGTGTAGGTGTCTAGGAGTTTGTCGAGGGACTTGCCGCGGTACTTTTCTGGTTGGTTATTAGTTTGTTTGGTCGTGAGAGGATAATGAGGATGACGGAGGTATGAGGATCGAGGGTGAACGTACGTTCTTCATTCTCTTCCCATACTCGTTCTAGGTCGACTTCAGCGCTGAAGCCTTTCCTGACGGTGCTTAGACTCCTGCTCCATGCGATTGCGTCTGCAACAGCATCGTATTCGTCTAGATCGTGTTCTGCGAATCCCGCATCCACGCCCTCATACGTAAAGCATGGGTATACAATCTTGTCTTGTAGACCTCCCGCGCCAATGCCGGGTGTGACGCGCTTCTGCACCGTCTTTCGTTTGCCTTGTATGCCGAGGACTTCCGGACGACGTACTACGCCCACGGTAGACTCGTTCCCGGATGCGCCTTCTGGAAGGTGGACGAGGACGCGAAACGAGGATGTGAAGCGGTGTCGGGTATCGGGGATGGAGGTAGGGTAGTAGGCAATGAGGGAGCACAGCTTCGACGTGGCTGTTTTGGGCTCAGAAAAGACGTCTAGACAAACAGCTGCCGCATCTCCGAAGGCTGAGGGTTTGCAGTCAGCGCATGTCGTGTTAGGCGGTGGTGCACGGCTGGGCGTGGTCTGCGATGCGCCGGAAGATGGGAGGGTCGTGTACCTACGATGGCGTAACGCTCTCCGATACCCATGCTGTCGCCCAGTTTGTAGAGCGTCTGCACATATTGCTTTCCGCCCTTGCCCATGGGAATATATTCCACTATAAAGCCCTCATCGCGCCATGCCTTCATAGTCTCGATATCGAACTCTTCGTCTTCCGATGTGATGTACAGCACGGGCGTGCTGCTCCGAAACGACAGCCAGCCATTGCGGTCGGCTAGGAATTGTTGCGCCATGTTGTGGTTTGGGATCGCAGTCACATCAGCTGGCGCAATCACGCGATGAATGGTAGCAGCTCCACTATTCGGAACTGAGGCTTGTCCAGTTCTGCTCTGGTTCCGGTCGATCGTCGCTGAGAGATCACCAAAGATACCTTTTGTGACCGAAATGGGATTGAAGAAATCGCGAGCGCATAATAGTGCGACAGACAGGAATTTGATGGCGCATTGTCGGTGTGGGCACGCACACAATCCTGTTGCAGTAGGGTTGCATGAGGGGCTTTAGTGGAGGCGTGCGTGCGTTCCCAACTTGGCCATGACGTATGTGAGGCTGCCGTCAATACCACAGACATAGCAAACTGTTTACCATTACCGAGGCATTGTTTTATTGTAAAAATGCAACATCGTGTATTCCAACATAACTCTCTTCTTTGCAACATCCGTCTGATATAGTGTGTCGGCAATAGTGCATGTCTTCCATTGAGAGATGCCCACGCTCGCGTTTTCCTCTAGTACCATTGCTACAACCGAGCAGTTAATCTATCACGCGATTACCGAGCCCGTGAACTCCTGAGTCACCGGGGTTGCCAAGGAGATCAGTAATCAAACGACAGCCACAGTCTCATTGTGGCAAGCATCCGCTTTGTAGCGTTCAAGGTTCCTTCGCATGCTCTCCAATGTCTGTGTCCAATTTCAGTCAGAGTTCGTAATGAATCCTAAATTACTCACTTCTATGCACCCTTCTCTCCGAAATCTGTCGAGAATCTCCTTCACCTCTTTGTCCTTCATCTCGACAATCTGTGGCCAATGTACTGATAAGCCTAAGAAGAATCAGTGACATCCTCATCTCGATGACGTTGGGTGGACATACTTATCCTTGGCGTTCAGTTGCTGTAGAAAATGCGTGAGCTTGCTGTCTTGGCCAGTGATTGTCGAGTATGCCCCATCCTCTGACACTATCACTTCGTAATCAACTTCCCTAATGGAAACTTTAACGTCGTATTCCACATCCCTAAGTCGAGCTACCTCAATAATCTCATGTGCGATTTTCATCCATTCCTCACTGAAAAGTGCCTTCTTTCTCGTATCGATACTATCCATTTTAGTGGGCTGCGTTGTACTGAACGAGTTCGCTTTACACAATCATGCTGTATTCTGTTATATTCGGCCATCTGACTAGTCCGAAAGATAAGCGCTGTCTAATCAAAATCTATCAGTCTTTCTTACGCTCTTCCCTCATCATACAAGTTAAGAAGTCGTCCAGATCCTTCCGCATCGAGGCCCCAAAACCGACGGTCGGCCCCAGAATAAATCTCGCTATCTGAATGTCAGTAAGGTCCAATGTGGACAAACATGTCAAGAAAAGCGGTGGAAAGGCCGCCTTACCCGGGAGCTTGCATGGCCACTGTTGCTGGCTGAGGCTGCGGCTATTGATTCGAAGAGACATGTGGGTTGAAAAGACAAAGAGCGAAGGCAGGAAAGAGGCGGTGTCTGTCCTGGCTGCGGAGGCACTAGGGAGCCCTGCTTGGCGGAAGCAAATCGCGGGGTAAACGCGACCTCACGTGAACGTGCGTCTGCACCAAGGGCAGTTACGGTGTTCGAAGGAAACACTCATTCATCAACAAGACACTCCACTCACCACACGATAATAATGATGATGATTCGCCCCTAGACAACTCATTATTGCATAATCAACATTCTCTTAAAAGACCGTCTCTACATAACCATCTTGAACTCGGGGTCCCTGTCATCGCCCCTTCCTTCAAACTCAGCGTACTTTCCGCTCGCCTTGTCCTTGTTAATCTTCCACACCCACGCGACATTAGCACCAATCCTAAACTCTATTAGCAGCGGTTCACTTTATCAAGAAAACAGGGAGCAAACTTACAGGACCCAAGCCGCACAGAGCAAACCAAGCATGATGCTGTGAGATTTATGGAAATGCGGGCCCTCACTCTTTGGATACACAAAGCTCGCCACAAAACCACCGGCATTCGCAATGGCAAGCTGCAGCGCTGATGTAGTTGCGCGCTTGTAGTGACCTGCAGAGTTGTTGCTGTTCCAAGAGAGAATACAAGGGACAGTGGCGTACATGCCGGTTGCCATGAGGAAAGTCATGCCGTACTGGACTTTGGGGTTTTCAGACTGGCTGATGACACCGTAGCCGATGATGGCAACTGGGAGAGTGCAAAGCATGACGGGGCCACGAAGAGCGAGGCGGTCAGACAGTAAGGCGACGATTACGGTAAACATGGATGCAACAGCATATGGGATGACAGTCCATAACTGGGCCCGGTTTGGGTCCTTCTCAAAACCATTGTTGATGATGGTGGGGAGGAAGAGTCCGAAAGAGTAGAGTCCGGAGAGAATGGCGAAGTAGGCTGTGGCTGTGAGCCAGACCTGCACGTTGAAGACGCCGCGTTTGATCTCGGCCCAGTCGAAGCGCTCGTTTGATGCGCTTTGCTCGCCTAGACGGAAGCGTGCGTGCTCTTTTTCGGCTGGGGTGAGGAAGCCAGCGGATTCGATCGAATTTGGGAGGAAAAGGGCTGAGCAAGCACCGACGCCTACTGTGATCAATCCTTCGACTATAAAGATCCACCTCCATCTGACGGAGATTAGTAAACGAGTGTTTGCGGGGCTGGGGAGTATTTACCCTTCAAGGCCGCCAGCCGGGCCGATGGCGTTCAAGGCTCGGGCAAGGAGACCACCGAAAGCGCCGGAAAGGGATGCTGCGGTGTAGAAGATTCCGATGCGCAGAGCGAGCTCTTGTCTTCTGTAAAAGTGCGAGAGGTACAATACCTGGCAAGACGTTAACGAGGGTTGAAGTATTCATGGCATCAGTGCTTTACCATTCCAGGCAATAATCCACCTTCTGCGACACCAAGCAGCGCGCGAACCGTAACGAACGACGCAAAGTTGGTAACGAAGCCGAGGCACATTGTCAGGATACCCCAGACAGCGGTTAAGAGAGGCAACCAGATTTTTGGCGACACTTTTTTCAACACCAAGTTCGACGGGAGTTCACTGTCTCGACGTTAAAATACTGCCTCGTAGATTCCACCGGTCAAGCAGCTCACCTCGCAATATAAGTAGCGTAGAAGACGCAGAGACCAATGGAGTACTGGTGATCATTGATACCGATATCGTCTTCGAGACCGAGAATCTTCGCATTACCGACATTCGTGCGATCAATAAACGAACACAAGAATAACAACGCGAGAACGGGTAGGATGCTAGAAGGTCAGTCAGCACTAAATTTTCAAACAAGAGAGACACGAAAACAACAAAGACATACCGAGAATCCATCTTAAACATCAGGCCCCGAACCGCCTTTCCATCCTCATCAAACCCCGCCTCTAACTGCTCACTCCCACTCCGGTTCTCAAGCTTCTCATCATGCATCTTATCCACGCTCATTGCTCTATCGCTCGCAAACAGCCCGACAGTCGTATGTGAAGGAATTAGGACGAGACGAGAGGCGAGGGAAGCAAGGAAGAAAGTTGATATCCTACGCACAAGACACGAGAGAAGAGCGCGTGCAGTTGCTTCTTTAACCCCAACAACAGCCCCGGCTACGGCACCACACACCGCACCGCACCGGCAACCCAGTCGCGCAGCCACCACAAACGCCAGGCCAGGACCAGGACTCGCATTCCTCCCGACCCCACGGGGTGCATACACGGCAGAACCGGAATCACAGCGCGCGTGATTGGCCGCAACCCCATGTCAGCATCTCAAGGCGCCGCCGACCTTGGGCTTAAAACATGATAGTCACTGCACGTTAGCCCAGGCGATCGACAGGCTTGACATCAGCGGTAAGCAATACACCCCAGCCCGCGTGCTTCCTGCGTACAAGACGGTGCTTGTTCTGTTTCCGAGCACCATGATTGATATGTAAGCGCGGATTTATATTGTATACAATGGAGCCTGTGGATGTTGCGAATTGTTGAGTTGCGAGGTAGATGGTGGGTGTGGTTACGCTTCGAGCAGGTGCCCAGCTCGCCCAGCTGTGGGCACCCACGTACCAAGCTTCTTCCGCGTTGTCAAGCCGTGCGAAGCCTTTGCCTGCCCCGCTTGGTTCAACTTGGCTGGCCCTCTGTTTCGGGTGAACTCCTCCTCGCCCCAACGTTGAGACCGTCTGCCCCGTTGTTTTTGTTGGTGGGTGATCGGCCTAGGGAGTTTGAGTTTGAGATGCATGCTGCGATAAGGTGATGCCTAGGTAGGTAGGTAGGTATGCATCTGATGGTCGCGCGATGCATACCCAGGTAGTTTTCGCGACTAGTCGGACGGTGCATTTGTTGCCATTGTGATGTCCGAAATAGGCGGCGTCGATGCTAAACGTCACAGACGGCGTCTCATGTCGCGAGAGATCGTCCATTGTAGCGAGACTATGCAAATACCAAGCTGATCTTCAATAATAGCGCTGCGGGTACGGTAACCAGTTCAGCTGCAGTCGTCAACATGACGCTTTTTGTTGCAATCTTTAACTTCCTATCTCGATTTAAGTATTGAGACGAAAAAGCAAAACGTGCTCTATTCCTGGTGCCCAAACGTATGCGTACCGCAATCGTGATGCGAGAATACCTATTCAGCTGATGTTGTACGACCCAGTGGATGTTGTGCGATGAACATCCCAAACCGCCCAATTTTACATTAGAATAGATCGTGCAAGATGAAATGGCAGGAAAATTGGTATTTGACATGCTACGCTATATACAATTGACACGAACACAGAACTACTCCATCGTCTTAACATCAGGCGCAACCTCAAACTTCGCATCCGTCTTCGCCCTAACATCCTCCACGCTAACACCCGGCGCGGTCTCAGTAAGCGTCAAAGTACCATGCTTCCTGTTGACCTCAAACACGCACAGATCAGTGATGATAGTGCTCACGCACTTTGCTCCTGTTAATGGCAGCTTGCACTCCTGTACGATCTTGCTCGAACCGTCCTTGGCAACGTGCTCAGTAGCGACAACCACCTTCGTGGCTTCGGGGTTGCTGACGAGATCCATGGCTCCGCCCATGCCCTTGAAGACCTTGCCTGGGACCATGTAGTTTGCGAGGTCGCCGGAGGCGCTGACTTGGAGGGCGCCGAGAATGGACACGTCGACGTGGCCGCCGCGGATCATGCCAAAGGATTCGGCGCTGTCGAATGTTGAGGCGCCCGGCAAGAGAGTCACGGTCTCCTTGCCAGCGTTGATGATGTCCGGGTCGAGCTCTTCCTCGGTGGGGTATGGTCCCATGCCCAGAATACCGTTCTCGGATTGTAGCCATACTTTCACACCATCAGGCACAAAGGATGCCGCTGCGGTCGGAATGCCAACACCCAGGTTTACGTAGTATCCCTGCTTGAGCTCCTTCGCTGCACGGCGGGCAATGCGGTCGCGACGCTCGGCAGCCTCGTTCTTCGACGAAGAGTCCTTGGAAGCAGAGGGGTTTCGGAGCTTCTTGATCTCGATGTTCTTGGATGCGGTGGCTGGTACGATACGATCGACGAAGATACCCGGGAGGTCGATGTCGTTTGCGTCAAAAGTACCAATGGGTACAATCTCTTCGGCTTCGACAATGGTAAGGCGCGCAGCCTTGGCCATTATGGGACCGAAAGCTTTCGTTGTGTATCTATGATACAATTAGCACTGTTACATTTGTTGAAGCGTTCTAAGCCATACCTGAAGACGCAATTGCCAGCTTCATCAGCCTTGTGCGCGCGAATGACTGCAACATCGCCTGTCAAAGCGGTTTCCATGAGAAACTTTTTGCCGTTGAACTCTCGGACTTCTCTCTTTTGTCCAAACCCTACAGCCTTACCCTCCTTGTCAAATTTCGCAGGAATTTGACCATCCTGCAGTAGTGTGTTGACTGCTGTCGGTGTGTAGAAAGCCGGGATGCCCGCACCACCAGCTCTTATCCTCTCGGCCAGCGTACCTTGTGGGCAAAGCTCAATTTCAATACCACCACTCAAGTACTGCTTCTCCAGCGCCTTGTTATTGCCCAAGAAGCTTATAATGAGCTTCTTGACTTGTCCATTCTTGGTGAGATGTGCTAAACCGCCTACGTCCTCAATGCCAGCGTTGTTCGAGACAGCAGTTAACGAATGCAGCGATTGAGGACCGCGCTTCTTCATTGCTGAAATGAGCGTCTCTGCGACACCGCATAGCCCGAAACCTGCACTCAGAACCGTAGAGCCAGGCTGTACATCTGCGACCGCTTCGTCTGCGTCTTTGAAGAGCTTCGATTTTGAGCGATCGATTGTCGGCGCACGCTCACTGATGCATCGCAATTGACCCGTGAATCGCCATCGCGGTGGCAGACTTCGTGCAGCTCGTAATTGCGCGGGGATGGGTCGCCGAGAGCATAACCGCGAAGGAAGAGCTGAGAGCAGCCGACAGGAAGAAGGTAGTGTGTTCATTGTAAAGTATGTTAAACAAATGCTAACAGCAAGAGCAGCCTGATTAAATCATTCGAAAAGGAGTCTCAAGAACCGCCGAATTGTCACCACGTGCTGAGGTTTTGCAGTCGAGCTCCGAACATAGGCCATCGAACGCGTGCGACGACCGCGCCATAACTCTAACGTCATCCATCTTTGAATCCGTCGGCATCAATTCAAGTACCGAAGATCGAGCTCTCTCAAGCTCGGTGCGGGGCTTTGTCTGCCGTCCAGATCGGATGCGGTTTAGGCTCTAGGTGTTCATAGCCAAGTCCGAGGTTCCGCCACCCTTCCGGCACCCACACGCTCGGTGACCCATCGGCCACTTGAGCGTTGCGTGCTTCGCTGAGACGTGCACGCAAACTGCGCAATAGCCGTCGTGGGTATCCGCTGATATCCATATAGCTTACAAGAGTACTGAAGAGCGCGTCATATTTGCCCCGCTCGTAAACCTCCTTGGCATGATTTATCATATGTTCATGGAAAATTAAAATCTGGCAAGTTCATCCAGTCGGTCCACAGCGGGTTGGAGTCATTCCACGGCAGATCGAGCAATGCCGTCGAGAACAGATCCGAATTCGTGACTGTCTCGTTCACCTCGTTGTAGGACATCGCAGAGAAATCAAGCGTGTCTGGCCAATAACTACCTATTGGATCTGGTCCGATCGGGTGAGTGTTTGGATCCGGCAAATCAGTGCTTACGAGATTTGACGGCGAAAGAAGGTCTGGTATGGCCATAGATGTCGGCGCAGGATCCTGTGGAGGCGGAAGCGGTGGCCTCTCAATGTCGGGCGCCTGTTTTACTAGCACACGCAAGAATCTGCCGTAAACAACTGATGCGCCGTTGCGGTGGATAGGGGTGCTACCAATGCGCTCGAGGACTGTCGCAGTATCCTCGATAAGGTGTCGCACACTTGGGGCAAGGCTCTTTCTGTTACCACTCCCTTCAGGCACTGGTGCGCTTAGAGCGAGCGCTATGCTGGCTGCAAAGCAGATCATTGTGACTGTGTTGTTGGGCATGGACTTTAGACGTGACTCTCCTTGAATGGCTGCGCGCATGACATTGAGCGCCGATGACAATGCAGACTTGCGAAATGAACGTTTGACTTCTGGTGGCGCCGTCGGATGATTTAGAAGCATCGCGTATGTGGAAAGCCGTGTATGGGTGACGAGTATCTCGACGTATGGTGGTAGGCTTCTGCTTTCTGGATCGCTAATCACCGATGGCCATGCTCGAGACCAACTGTCGAAGAAATCCTCGACGGACTTGTCAATCTCGTGCGCCACCTCTGAGCCCACCTCGGCTGACCGATAGTTGTCGCATCGAGTGCGTACTTCGGAAAAAAGGTCGTCGAGATCGCGACGCAATACAGCCATAGATACCAGCGGACCATCCTGAGCATCGGAGTGCTGGTGGTAATGCCACTTATCGCAGTACTGAATCAGACATGTCTTCGGCACACAATAGCTGCGGCCGCGGGCGAGACAAACACCACGCTCGAGCACGAACAAGGAAATCCAGACTCTTTCTCTTCGACGAAGCAGTCGCTGACCCCATTCAGATGTCGGGTCAACGTCCTCGAAACCGTCCATAGCCAATGCTTTTGCTGCGTGGAGGCACTCTGCTTTGGGTATTTGCCTCACGAGCTCATGGGCAAACGATGTAGACGGTGTGATGACCTTGTCTAGCATGAGATCTAGGGCAATAGATAGTGCGGTGGCCAGGTAGAGACTTGTGTCGTCATCGCTTGCGTGCGATCCTGGAGGCATCCATGGAATACTAACCATAAAAGCCAGGACGATCTCTACCGACCTGTACTTTCGGACAATGACCTGATCAGCTAGAAATCTGCGATGAAGTAGCAGCCGTTTAGCTAGAGCAGAAGTCTCCGGTAGAAAAATGGCCGTCATAGCTAGTAGTGTCGTGAACAGGAAGGCTGAGCGATTTCGAACAAACGGCAAGGTGTGTACTACCGGATCAAGCCCCCAACGCGTGTGAGCCAGCTTCTTGTGAAAGCTACAGAATATAAGCGACTATTCTAGGTATCTCTGGAGGTACTTACTATTGTAGAAGCATTTCAGCTTCATCTTTCGTCACCAATCCAACGTCAATTGGATCCAACCCTGATCCCTGATCTAGATTTGCCTTCATTGGCAAGAAGAAATGATGAACATCCAGAAAGGCGCTTTGCTCACTGCCTGTAAATCTACCTTCTGGACTGGCGACGCTCGGGTTATGTGATTGCGGGGTGGCGATTCGCAGATCTGACGCGCGAGCGAGAAGTTGGAGCGGATTCTCAACGTCTTCAACAGCCAGCTGGTCATCGCTTGAGGTTCCAACAACTTCCTTTGCTGGCACGTGAACAGGCTCTACTGAGAGCGGTGATGTTTGCGCATCTTGACCCAAGCCATCATCTCCTTGTGCTTCGTTCAGAAGCTGCTGAAGATGCTGTAGGGTACTTTGGTTGGTGACTGTGTCCGACTTTCTCTTCTTGATTGCCTCTTCGACCTGATATATGGCCTTCTCCAGCCCGGAACGTTTGCTAGAAATCGTCAGCTTCGTTGGCACAACGAGTGCATCCACATACTTCTTTACGCCTTTCTGCCTACCGATATGAAATTCAGGTATAACGCATTCCACCCCCACGCTCGAACATCTTTCACATACTGGCGCGCCCTCTTCGCGTCGGCATTTGATTTTGCTTTTGCGGCAGTTTAGACATGCCGCTTGTTTGATGTTCATGCTTTGGCGGCCTCTGCGTCGGCGGTACTTTCAGGTAATCCTTCCACAGTCTGGGGTCGATGGCTGCAGCATCGTAGGGCTGATCGCACGCAGTCCCAAAGGTTCGTAGAGTTCGGTAGGCTCTACTCCGTACGCTAGACCCCAGTAAGGACACTTAAAAAGCGAGTCGGACCAAAGGTCGTAATGCCAACGAAAGCTTCGAAGGCACTAAGAAGCTGTCGGATGAGTCCAAATATGAAGGTCATGTTAGCCGGGAAGCCGGCTAGACGCTAGTTTGGACCCTGACTTGGAATGTGGAAAGGGCGACCGAGGTGCGGACCTGCATGCAGCATGCATACCATCGTTGTGCCAAGCGATCGCTAGCTGTAATTGCTACCTATATTCTATTGTGTACACAAGACTATGTAGTGAACGCGTTGTTGAAAATATTTAAAAAGTCTGTAGCGACGACTACGATAATACAATGGGTAAAGTCTACTCCGGACAGTCAAGTGGAAAGCGGCATGAATTTCAAGAGAAACAAATTTACAAATAAAACGCGTCTTCACCCCTACAGCTTACTGTCGTTCTGCTTCAAACGCACAAGGCCCTATTTATGTCAGTAAAGCCAACAACCATGGATCAAGTAGGACTGCTTACCTCTTGAACGCAGGTTGCGATGAGCGTTCCATCTTTGGTGTACATCCTTTGAAAGACGAGACCACGCCCATCGCCAGCCCAAGGTGTCTCCATTTCGGTGAAGATCCATTCATCTGCGCGGAAGCTGCGTGGGTTGTGGAAGTAGATGGTATGATCCAGGCTGACCATCATGCCGATCTCTGGCGGCGCCTCAGCGTCCTTTGTGATGTCCTCGCCGTTCTTTATTCGACGAATGCGTTGTATGTCTGCGTCGTCGACAAACTTCTGTCGCTGGAGCTCAGCATCGTCCATTTCTAGCAGCTTCTTCAGCACATCCTCGTCGATGCTCGACTTGGCGTTGTTCTTGCGCTGGGTAGAGTAGCGCCATAGCTTGTGTACACGGGCGACGGTACCAATGAAGTAGCTGTCCGACATGTATGCAATGGCGGAGAGGTGGGATTCGTGGCCGCCGGCGGGGGAGATGTGACCGCGTGCCTTCATCCATTGTCGGCATTTCTTAGTGTGAGGCTTATCGGAGTCGTCTGATAAGTGTCAGTAAAGGTAGGCTAGGGACTGACACGTGAAAGTGCTCACCATTCTTAATAGGCAATCTTTGGCTTTCAAAAGGGCTGTGTCCGTTGTTTGGCATCTCCAAGTCATCCATTCCCTCTTTAGGCGCTGGTACGTCTGGCATGGGGTAGACATGCTCGACCTTGTTCGCACCTCCGCTGTTCTGGCGCACAAAGCTCATGGTCGTGGTGAAGATGACCTTGCCCCTCTGGCGGGCTTGCACTGTTCGCGTCGCATACGACTTTCCTGATCTCACCCGCTCTACATGGTATATGATGGGTATCTCTGCGTTGCCTGCAAGCACAAAGTAGCAGTGCATCGAATGCACGGTAAACTCCGGGTCGACCGTCTTCTGGGCCGCGCTCAGTGTCTGCGCGATGGCAGCACCGCCGAAGATTCCACGCGCACCCGGTGGATGCCATAGAGGGCGCGTGTTTGTGAAGAGATCGGGGTCGATATCGGAGAGTTGGGTCAGTTCCAGCACATTCTCAATGGCCGACTGGGAGTGGTCAACGGGCGGAGGGCGGATGAGGGTTGCCATGATGTGCACACAAGTATGGTGTCGCTACAAAGCGGTGAATGTGAAGAGGGTAATAGCAGTGATTAATATTCGCATGGGGAGTGTTTGGTCATGTTCACACTCGGGCGCGTTCCGGCGCATCTGGAGGCTCAAGCATCCCGAGCCCCTAGAGCCGAGGCATAGCCAGTACCACGCCCAAGCCACAACGAGGCACCTGGCTATGGATAGCTGACTAAGGCAGCCAACGAGGAAGGAGCGGCTGGCCTCTGGGGTAGAACGTCATACTGGATGTCCCGTTGGCCTGCGTACCTGAACTTGGCTGACTTGTCCGAAGCCAATGTGCGCTTTCAGACACTTGACGACAGCGTCTCTGTTTCACGCGCGCATTCCTCTGGATGAACTCTGCATTGGCTGCAGGCGCCTTGCATCTTGATTCTGGAATGTCGCGGACCGCCACTGCATAGTTTGTTCATACACAACATCCATCCGCTTCACAGAGACAGACACCATGGCCGCCGAGACGAACCCTGAGCTGCAGGCCAAACTGCAGGAGCTGGACCACGAACTCGAGGAAGGCGACATCACACAAAAGGGGTCCGTCCTGCCTCCCCGCCTGCCCGCCTGCCCGCCCGCCCCGTGACGCCGGAAATTGTGCGTGCGCTAACCAGTCGCACAGTTACGAAAAACGGCGGACAGTATTGCTGTCGCAGTACCTGGGGCCCGATTTGTCTGCCCAGCTGCAGAGTGACTTGCGCCAGCAGAGCCCAGTGCAGAGCAGCGAGGGCTCCGGCTCCCGCAGCGCATCGCTCGCCGCCCTCTCTGGCCCGAGCCCATCCCCACGACCACGACCACAACCACCGCATATCGAACTCCCACGGCCTGACTCATACCATGACACTTCAGCGCAGAGCACCATGGGCAGCGGGTCCATGCCTTACCCGAGCCCGTCCATCACCACGGCGGGGTCGTCGCAGTACATGGCCTACCCCCCGAGCCAGGTAGGGCGCTTCCAAGAGAAGCAGCTGGGTCTGCGGACTGCTTCGCTGCAGCGCAATTCCTCCCAAATATCCCAGGGCAGCGAGACCTTTATACCGCGTCCCCAGACACCCGAATACAACTACTCGCGCGAGCCGACCATGATGGGCAACTACGCCTTCAATCCCGACAGCCAGCAGAACTTCGAGGGCGGCTATGGGTCCCCGGGGGAGGCCAGCAGGAGGAGCACAATGCTGGATGTGAACCAGGGCTATTTCTCCGACTTCACAGGACAGCAGATGCAGGATCATCGCGACTCGTACGGGGGACCGAACCGCTACTCCACTGGAGACGCCTTTTCTCCCACCGCTGCCATCCCGCCGCCCATGATGAACCCGAGCGACCTCCCCTCTGGCGCTGCCGATACCATGCTGCCGTTAGAGCCCCGAGACCTGCCCTTTGACGTCTACGACCCTCACAATCATAACATCAAAATGTCCAAGTTCGATAATATCGGGGCAGTCCTGCGCTATCGGAGTCGCACACAACCAAGGACCACCGCCTTCTGGGTCCTGGACTCCAAAGGCAAGGAGACGGCGTCAATAACCTGGGAAAAGGTGGCCAGCCGCGCAGAAAAGGTCGCAAAAGTGATTAGAGACAAGAGCAACCTCTATCGGGGTGATCGCGTGGCTTTGGTGTACAGAGATACAGAGATCATCGAGTTTGTCGTGGCGTTGATGGGCTGCTTCATCGCGGGCGTTGTAGCGGTACCCATCAATAGCGTCGATGATTACCAGAAACTCATTCTCCTTCTAACCACGACTCAAGCTCATCTCGCATTGACCACCGATAACAATCTCAAGGCTTTCCATCGTGACATTAGTCAGAACCGTCTCAAGTGGCCGAGCGGAGTCGAGTGGTGGAAGACGAACGAGTTCGGCAGCTACCACCCCAAGAAGCATGACGATACCCCAGCTTTGCAAGTACCCGAAGTCGCTTATATCGAGTTCTCGCGCGCACCCACAGGCGATCTTCGGGGTGTTGTGCTCAGTCACCGGACTATTATGCACCAAATGGCTTGCATCAGCGCCATGGTCACCACGATACCCGCCAATAACCAGAGTCAGGACACGTTTAACAGTAACTTGAGAGATCCCTCAGGCAAATTTGTCGCACCAGCGCAATCCAGACACCCAACAGAGGTCATTCTGTCCTACCTCGATCCGCGCGAGAGTGCGGGTCTCATTCTGAGCGTGTTGTTCGCAGTCTATGGCGGTCATACCACTGTATGGCTGGAAACGCCGACGATGGAGACCCCGGGTCTATACGCACATCTCATCACCAAGTACAAGGCGAACATTCTGATCGCTGATTACCCTGGTCTCAAGCGCGCCGCCTACAATTACCAACAGGATCCAATGGCTACGAGGAACTTTAAGAAGAACACAGAACCCAACTTTGGCTCTGTGAAAATCTGTCTCATAGACACACTCACAGTCGACTGCGAATTCCATGAAATTCTCGGAGACCGATACTTCAGACCGTTGCGAAACCCCAGGGCCCGAGATTTGATCGCACCAATGCTCTGCTTGCCGGAACATGGTGGTATGATCATATCTGTACGCGATTGGTTAGGTGGCGAAGAGCGCATGGGATGTCCACTGAGTATAGCAGCGGAAGAATCGGACGAGGAGGCCGAAGCTGAAGACAAGGGTGCAGCAGCTAATGGATATTCAAGTCTCATTGGCGGTGGCACGACGAACAAAACCAAGGAAAAGAAGAAGAAGGGACCCACGGAGTTAACAGAAATCCTACTGGACAAGGAAGCCCTGAAGCTGAACGACATCGTCGTTTTGGCGATCGGAGAAGAGGCGGGTAAACGTGCAAATGAACCCGGCACTATGCGAGTGGGTGCGTTCGGTTATCCCATACCAGACGCGACACTTGCCGTTGTCGATCCCGAAACAAACCTCTTGTGTTCACCATACTCCATAGGCGAGATCTGGGTAGACTCACCTTCCTTGTCTGGTGGCTTCTGGCAGCTGCAAAAACATACCGAGACCATCTTCCACGCCCGGCCATACCGCTTTGTTGAGGGCAGCCCTACACCGCAGTTGCTTGAACTCGAGTTTTTGCGCACCGGACTCCTAGGCTGTGTTGTAGAAGGCAAGGTATTCGTTCTCGGGCTGTACGAAGACCGCATCAGGCAGCGTGTTGAATGGGTGGAGAATGGTCAGCTAGAGGCTGAGCATAGATATTTCTTCGTACAGCATCTGGTTACGAGTATTATGAAGGCTGTGCCGAAAATCTACGACTGGTAAGTGAACCCGAGTACAAGACTCAGACGATCTCTAACCAATCACAGCTCATCATTCGATTCATATGTAAACGGCGAATACCTCCCCATCATCCTCATCGAAACCCAGGCGGCTTCGACTGCCCCTACGAACCCTGGCGGGCCACCACAGCAATTGGACATACCCTTCTTGGACTCCTTGTCTGAGCGATGTATGGAGGTTCTTTACCAGGAACACCATCTGCGCGTATACTGCGTAATGATCACAGCCCCGAACACACTTCCGCGAGTCGTTAAGAACGGACGAAGAGAAATCGGTAACATGCTTTGCCGACGGGAATTTGACAACGGCTCATTACCCTGCGTCCACGTCAAATTCGGGGTTGAGAGATCAGTCCAGAACATCGCGCTTGGCGATGACCCGGCTGGCGGCATGTGGTCATACGAAGCCTCCATGGCGCGTCAACAGTTCCTGATGCTTCAAGACAAGCAATACTCGGGTGTCGACCATCGAGAAGTCGTCATCGACGACAAAACATCGACCCCACTCAACCAGTTCTCCAACATCCACGACCTTATGCAATGGCGTGTATCTCGGCAGGCCGAAGAACTCTCTTACTGCACAGTCGACGGCCGAGGAAAAGAAGGCAAGGGTGTCAACTGGAAGAAGTTCGATCAAAAGGTTGCAGGTGTGGCAATGTACCTGAAGAACAAGGTCAAGGTCCAGACCGGCGACCACCTGCTTCTGATGTACACACACTCGGAAGACTTTGTTTATGCAGTCCATGCATGTTTTGTTCTTGGAGCCGTTTGCATACCAATGGCACCGATTGATCAAAACAGGCTGAATGAGGATGCGCCAGCATTGTTGCACATCATTTCAGACTTCAGGGTCAAGGCCATCCTCGTCAATGCCGACGTTGATCATCTCATGAAGGTCAAACAAGTATCGCAGCACATCAAACAATCCGCCGTCATTCTCAAGATCAATGTTCCGCATATATACAGCACCACAAAACCACCAAAACAATCGAGTGGCTGTCGAGACCTCAAGCTCACTATCCGGCCTGCGTGGATACAAGAGGGCTTCCCAGTACTGGTCTGGACGTACTGGACACCCGACCAACGTCGCATCGCAGTACAACTAGGTCACAGCCAAATCATGGCACTGTGCAAAGTTCAGAAAGAAACCTGCCAGATGACAAGTACCCGACCTGTACTGGGTTGTGTACGAAGCACGATAGGCCTTGGGTTTGTTCACACTTGTCTCATGGGCATCTTCCTTGCTGCACCCACCTACCTGGTATCGCCCGTCGATTTCGCGCAGAACCCCAACATTCTTTTCCAAACCCTTTCCAGATATAAGATCAAGGATGCGTATGCGACGAGTCAAATGTTGGACCACGCTATTGCGCGTGGGGCTGGCAAGAATATGGCACTCCACGAGCTAAAGAACCTCATGATTGCGACAGATGGCCGGCCGCGTGTGGATGTTTGTAAGTACATGTTGGAGATTAGAAATGTCGCAAATGCTAACAGAACATAGACCAACGAGTGCGCGTGCACTTCTCGCCAGCAAGCCTAGACCGCACTGCCATCAACACCGTCTACTCGCACGTTTTGAACCCCATGGTTGCATCGCGGTCGTACATGTGCATAGAGCCCATAGAGCTTCATCTCGACGTCGGCGCTCTACGACGCGGTCTCATCATGCCCCTTGACCCTGACTCCGAGCCGGGTGCATTGCTCGTCCAAGACTCTGGTATGGTACCAGTGAGCACACAAATATCCATTGTCAACCCAGAGACAAACCAGCTTTGTTTGGTAGGTGAGTATGGTGAGATATGGGTGCAATCTGAAGCAAACGCCCACAGCTTCTATGGCTCGAAAGAGCGGTTAGACGCAGAGCGTTTCAACGGTAGGACGGTGGATGGAGATCCAAACGTGCGATATGTTCGCACAGGAGATTTGGGCTTCTTGCATAACGTTACGCGTCCTATCGGGCCCAACGGCGCTCCAGTGGACATGCAAGTACTCTTTGTCCTCGGAAGCATAGGTGATACATTTGAAGTCAACGGACTGAACCACTTCTCGATGGATATCGAGCAGTCGGTAGAGCGCTGTCACCGGAACATTGTTCCTGGTGGTTGGTATGTTGTACCTCGCCATCGTCGATTTGGTAATCTTACTAACATTGCATAGCGCCGTCTTCCAAGCCGGTGGGCTTGTCGTCATCGTCGTAGAAATCTTCCGACGTAACTTCCTCGCCAGCATGGTCCCCGTCATCGTCAACGCTATCTTGAACGAGCACCAACTTGTCATCGATATCGTATCATTTGTGCAAAAGGGCGACTTCCACAGGTCACGCTTAGGCGAGAAACAACGAGGCAAGATCCTCGCAGGTTGGGTGACAAGAAAGATGCGATCTATCGCGCAATATAGCATCCGAGATCCAAACGGCCAGGATGCTCAGATGATCAGTGAAGAGCCTGGTCCGTCGCGCGTAAGCATGAGTGGAAGCATGCTTGGAATGGGACGGCCGGGCCCTGCAAGTCTAAGGGCTGGCTCCACGCGCGCACCCAGTCTGCTCGGCATGACAGCAACCATGAACAGCCTGTCGCTCGCACAACAACAGCAGCAGCCATACCAACCCTCGACAAGCCCGTCTCAACCAGGCCAGCAACCCGGAGGCTACTACCAACAGCAAATCATCCCGGAGAATGCGGCAAACCAAGGCGTCGAGCTGCACGACCCAAGCGACCGCACACCAACCGACAACCGGCATTCTTTCCTCCCGGACCTGCGCCTCCAAGAAGCAGGACCAATGGACTACTCACCCGTCGACCGCGCCGGCCCCTTCAACCCCGACGAGTCCGGTGCCCACCAGCCTATCAACTACCAAAACGCATACCACCCGCAACAGCAGCAGTACCACTCCATGAGCAGCGGCAGCGGACTGAGCGGCCCAGTCCCAGACGTTCTCCGCCCCGGTCCCGCCGACGAGCACAACAGCAGTGGCACATGGAATAGTCGCGAATTCTACAACGATGGCGGCTACGATAACGCGGCGCAGTCACAGCAGCAACAGCAGCAGACTTGGACAATGGACAGTCAGCACAGCCAGGGCTATGGCAACGCTCAGGACAACGAAATGAGCCGCTATGTTAGCAATGGGTCGTATGACAGCAGAGAAGGAGGTGGCGGTGGTGGTTACGGTGGCGGAGGAGGCGGCGGCGGCGGACTCAGGGTAGCGAATCGTGATAGCAGTGAGAGTGAGAGTGCGGATGAAGGGTGGAGAAGAGACATTCTTGCGCAGATGAACTTCGCCGGCGGGCCTGGCGGCGCTGGACATGGGCAGTGAAAGGAATGGTAGTTAGCCTTGTGTATAACAAAGAGTTTTCAAGCTAGAGGAAGCATTAACGTTTGACATTCTTGTCAGTGAGGCACTCAGTGATGTTGTGAGAAGCGGTTTGCTGTGCGTCAGACGCGGACGCCACGCAATGTTGAGCCGTGAGTAAGCCGCTGGGTGAGATGACCTGGCGTGATTAATCAGCCGCGTCTGTTATCTGGTGGCTTGCGGCCTGAGGCAGTGGTGAGATTGTATGCAGCGAAGTCTCGCCGGATATCAGCACGTCAAGACGGCTGTAGTCGATATTACCTTCTCTAGCGACGAGTGCGGAAGGACGAAATCTATGGACTGCTCATTGGACCGCGAGGGCCATGGAGATGAAGGCGGGCGTGATCAGCCGTATGTCATCTATATGGCCATGGCCACGGCTGGGGGACCCATACTTTGCCGTCATTCCTACTCTACTACTTTCACTCGGATGCTTGGAAACGTCGCGTCCATGAAACCAGATTGTGAGCGCGACAAAGTCAAGACGGCTATAGTCGACGTCGTTCTTTCTGGCGGTAAGTGTGCAAAAGCCCTGGAGAAGAGCGGCTGGCGTGATCAACCGCAAGCCATCTACATAGCCATGACAGCCATGACAGCCATGCTGCTTGGGACATGCCAACCTTGAAACTGGAACACGAACACGATAAAGTCAAGACGGCTATAGTCTACATTAATCTCTCCAGCAGTGGGTATTGAAGCGATAGAGATAGCGGCTGGCTTGATCAGGCGTCTGTCCACTCTATCGCCATGGCAGCCATGATACTTGGGAACGTCTCAGCCGCGCACCTGGACCATGAGCGCGACAAAGTCAAGACGGCTGCAGTCAATATTCCTTCCTTGGCCGACCATGTACCCACGCAGGAAGAGAAAAGATCCTGTACGCCATGGAGATGAGAAGTGTTTCATGTAAGGGTTGGGGGTTAACCAGACGGAGATTAGTAGATTGTGCGAGTTGGGAAAGGGCCTCCCAACATTGTGTTTCAGTTAAGCTTTTTTTTTCTCTTCTTCTTTCCTTCTTGTTCGATCTCGGGCTGGTGAACGGGTGACAGGGACATGACAGGTGTCTGTCGTTGCGGGTATGCATTCAATGTCATGCGTTCCTTGGTTCGGACATCTCGGTACCTGACATGTGAAGGTCATTATTCTGGGTCTCGGGTCCTGGTATCGGGGCAGTGGTGGAGTCGATATCGGAGACCCGAGGGCTAGAAGAACGGAGATGTGGTCCTGGTGGTGCTGCTATCCATTCGGTTCTACTTTGAAATATTAGGCCGACATGAGGTAATGTGTGCAGAATTGGGTTGCTTGGTGTTGTGGGAGCCCCAGTGGGACTTGTGTAGTGGACTGTTAGTTGTATAGCATTTGTTTGGGTTGTCGGCGTCTCACAGTATTACCCAGCACTGCATATGTGTAGCCACATCTAAAATCTATGCGGCAGAAGTTCGGACTGCGCGATCTTTCTGCTCGGGACATGGAGGCATCGGAGACGATGAAAGTGAAGGTGCGACGTGCTGGGTTGACAGCAATCGCAATCTTCCGGCTATCGCATTGTGTTTTGTCGACTTCTTGTTCATGCGCGGCGGAAGGATTCGCTGTGAGAGCGTTACGCCGTTTAACAACTGGCGCTATTGTTTGACAGCGGGTGGGGTCAAAGCAGGTGCATGAACAGTTGTTTCAACGTTATCGTGAAGTTCGCCGAGCCATGACGAAAAGAGATGTTCCTCCCGACGCTGCTGTTTGAAACCGACTCGCTAAGGCTGCACCACTGTCAAGCGTACCACGATGGTGCCAGCGTAGAGCAACAGCGCGACGAATTTTCTCCACGCAGTGAAGAGGGCGACATGACAAGTATGACCAAAGCTTCTTTGCTTTGTATTATTGTATGCTGCATCCCGGTAATGAATCTTGTAGGTTTATTGTCTAGAGACCTTGGAACTCGGAGGTTCAGCACTGTTGGAGTTGGGCTGGACCCGAGTCCCGGGTAACCGATGTCTTGGGAGGTCAGAGTGTTTCAATCTTATCTGAATCAAGTAGGGTTGCCCTTGTCTCGAGATTTGACTCTGCACAGGGATGAGGGGTCGCGAGCGGTCGTGGGGTTCCAGGCAGGTCACTCGTGTGGCGACGTGCGGGCTTGGTGAGTCGTGGCAATATTGGTTGCAAGAGAAGCATTGTGCGGGTGGGGTGGTTACAATGGAGCGATGCTACCGATACGAGCCAAGCGCGCGCATTGTTAGATTTGTTGTGTGTGGTGTGTGTTGTGGCGGCGGACCGCTTGGCCGCGGTTATCGACCTCTTCAGCAGCCCAGCGGCGCCGCATCGTGGTGTAGATGAGGGCTTGTTGGGTCTCTTAGGGGCGGCCTTGTTAGTGGCGCAGTTGTCCGAGCATGAAGGTCCCGAGGTCCGATAGATGGCTGGCCGCTCAAGATGGCAGAATGCAACCGGTCCAAATCGGGAACCCCATCCAAGCATCTTGCTCGCAAGGTTTTTCATCCTCTTCGCGCTCACAGACGGGTTCGCGCCACGGTGGAGATTTCCAAAGGACAGCGCGTGGCTGCACCAAGGAATGCACTCAGGCCTGGGCAGCGTGACAGACATGTCAAGATAGTGCCAGGGGCGCAGAAACCGTTTGACCTGCACCGATCAGTGCGATCTCCCCCAGGTTCGTTGATGAGGTTGACTCGCTTGGGAATCTGTTTTTGGTGGTGAAGTTTAGGCGCCGGAAGTCTGGAGCCGCACATGTCATAGGGTGGGCATGGCGTCGGGGCAGACCCTGCTAGGACAGGCGCTCGTGTTCGCGAAATAGATTGGACGGCTCACTCGTGCGAGCGGGTGTGGCGGGCGAGGGTGAGAGGGTTATGCGATGGTTGCGAAAAGCTTCACGGCACGCGGAGGATGTCATCATTGAACAGACATGGCAAAAAGAAGACTCCTTCACGTGCAGCCGTGTAGCCGGATCGACAGGCACGAGCAGAGCTCTCGTGGACCCTCAGCACGACCGGGACTCGGCACGACTGCACACCAGCAAGCGCAGGCGACCCTCTGTTCGGCCTCTCCCGTTGGCAGTGGAATGACGGTGAGCTGAGGCTTGGTTTCATGGCGCATCCAGGCACGGCAGTCTGAGTGGTCGGCTTCCTTCGTCTCGTTTCAGCGTTTAGCCTGGTCAAGAGAGGCGGAGCCAATCGTCCGCCTGATCCGACCGCTGGCCCCCCCTGTAGCGCCCTGCCAGCCCTCCCATCGCGGGAACTTCATATCCACTGTTTCCCTCGCTCCCCCTCTGACCTCACGCTCGCCGTCCCTGTCGTTTGGTCGTCCCTACATTCTTTTCTTGTCCAGCTGTTCTTCACTCGCTACGGGAACATCGTACACTCACTTTCGCTTCTGCTTCACACCACACATCGTCCCGAGCCCGCTCCTGCTGACCCCCTGTTTACTTCCTCAACCCCCTGGTGACCAAGTACCCATTGACAGCCGCTGTTGCAATATCCTCGGCCCTATTCGCCTCGCTGTCGCTATCTTCCATCATCTCGTATCGCGACCTCAGCCAAGCCTTCTTCTGTCAATCAATTCCACCGTACTGGACCGCGCCTCGTTTACCATCACTACCCATTCACCATCGCGACTGTGCAGCGCACTGTCGGTTCTCTCTCTCACTGTGCACACAACGGCTTCCGCACTACACATTGTAATGCCTTCGCGGTGACCGACAAGAACACCTTCCGCCCACATTGTCAACGCCAATCGCTTCATTTCCGACTACGAAGCGTCCGTGGGATATAGGTTATCTGACACCAACGTCGCGCTATCTTTCCCTGCTTCACGACGACCTCTGTCACACGAAGCACCTGGTAGTGCGCAATAATATTCACCAAACGCACCGTATCACCTTAGCCTCGCACCACCGAGAACACGCAGTCTCGTCCTCTTGCGCGCTTCGACTCACAACCAAGACACATCTCCCTAGGCATGTCTTTCTCTAACCTTCTCCGCTCCCGGGGGGTGGAACACTCCACCGCCCCTGTCACAAAGCGCCACTTCCTCTCAAATTGGGACGCTGCCGAATTCGACGACCTCAAATACTCATACGGCCTCGAGGGCGTGGATCAAGTCGGCAACTTCCTATGGGTCGACACATTCCTGTACATGCTCGTAGGCATTTCTGGACTACTCGTCATCCTACGCATATCCAACATGTGGTGGAAGCACAGCAGACATCTGAGCGCCATGGGAAACCCAAAGCAAAAATACTGGGAGACAAACAAGACAAGCTGGTGGCCTTGGTTGAACCGCCACGTCTTGGTCGCACCCCTATGGAAGAAAAAGCATAACGCTCAATTTCAGATCAGCAGCGCCATCGACAACGGAACCCTGCCGGGAAGATGGCACACGATCATGTTGGTCATCTACGTTGCGCTAAACGTCGCTTGGTGTGTTGCCTTGCCCTATGACGTGCTTGACCACAAGGCGACCCTCGCTGCCCTACGTGGACGCTCTGGAACACTTGCCGCGCTGAACCTGATCCCCACCGTTCTCTTCGCCCTCCGCAACAACCCCCTCATCACCCTTCTCCAGGTCTCATACGATGACTTCAACCTGTTCCACCGCTGGGCTGCCCGTATCACCATCTTGGAGGCCATTGTCCACACCGTTGCTTGGTTGTACAACACCGCTCATGCTGCAGGATGGTCTGCCGTCACAGCCGCCCTACACAAGGAGGGCTCTTACGGTTGGGGTATGGTCGGAACCATAGCCTTTACCTTCCTCGGTATCCAGGCTTGGTCACCATTCCGCCACGCCTTCTACGAGACCTTCCTCAACATTCACCGTCTCTGCGTCATGGCTGCCCTCGTTGGCTTGTACAAGCACTTAGAGCTCCATGCCCTGCCCCAGGTCCCATGGATGCACCTGATCTTCTTCTTCTGGGGTATGGAATGGTTCTGCCGAGGTGCCTCCATTCTCTACTACGGATTCAGCCTGAAGCAACGATCTTCCATCACCGTAGAGGCCATGCCTGGCGAGGCTGTTCGTCTGACAATCAACATGGTCCGCGAATGGACCCCTCGCCCAGGATGCCACGTCCACATGTGGATGCCCGCCCTCTCCCTCTGGTCCTCGCATCCCTTCTCGGTTGCTTGGGCTGCCACATTGACCGAAGATTCAAAAGAGATGACTCTTCCCATGCTCGAGGGCGACGTCACCATGATTAATGGCCGTCCCAAGAAGTCAAAGCAAATCAGCCTTGTCTGCCGTGCCCGTACCGGTCTTACCCGCCACATGTACGAGAAGGCATGCAAGAGTCCTAACGAGCAGTTCACCACATGGGGCTTCATTGAAGGCCCATACGGTGGACACCACAGCCTCGACTCTTACGGTACCGCTGTGCTCTTCGCTGGAGGTGTAGGCATTACCCATCAAGTCATGTACCTCAAGCACCTTGTCAACGGCTACAACAACGGCACTACCGCTACCCAAAAAGTTGTCCTCATCTGGACTGTACCATCATCTGACTGCTTGGAGTGGGTACGGCCTTGGATGGACGAAGTCCTCCGCATGAAGGGCCGCAAACAATGTCTGCGCATCAAGCTCTTCATCTCAAGACCCAAGGGTCGTGTTGAGAGCAGCAGTGAGACTGTCAAGATGTACAGCGGTAGGCCAAACATGAAGAGCTTGTTGGACGAGGAGGTCAAGCACCGGGTTGGCGCCATGGCGGTCACAGTCTGTGCCTCTGGTGGCATGGCGGATGGCGTAAGACACGCAGTAAGGCCGTTCCTTACTGAGGGTACTGTTGATTTCATTGAGGAGGCTTTCACATATTGAAGAATTCTATTGGTCTTTCCATCATGTCACAATTTCTTTCAGAACGCTCATCAAACCAGTCCGCCGGCCTACTCCACAACGCACCAGGCAATCGCTTGGATACCCCATGCCCGCCGCTCAACCCGGCGACATGCAGCCTTGCGTCACGCTCTACGACCCCGGGCAAGCCATCACACCCACTATCACTACCAGAAACCGACGCTGTCGAAAACTTGTATCTATAACAAACATATCTTTCTCATTCATCTCTCTTGTTCGCTTCTTGTACATACCTCCTTGATAATGCTTCATCGTTTATCCCATTTGTCATGTCTCTCATTAAAGCTCTGATTTCTTGTCCACGAGCGATGCATCGTTTAGCGTTTTGGTCTTTTGTCTAGACTATAGGGTGTAAGCGCCTAGATCGTAGTGTAGTGTTTAGTGTAGGGAGCCATCCACCAAAAAGCTTGTCCATTCACAATGTTCTGCCCTTCCGGAAGGATTGCTCTGGCGTGATGTTCTGGCCTCCGCCGGGGTCTCACCGTCGATCACTAATGTTCCAGAATTAACACAAACGATCTACGGTCCCACTGCATCGTCACTTTCATCATTCTCCACCATGCTGGACCATGCTGTCCACGTAATCGCGCTTTATTCGTGGCTTAGCTGTCAGCGTCGAGACGCCGCAGTGTGGCCGTGTGATCCGTGGCGCGGTGATTTCTGACGTCGCCATTGGGCCACGACGTGTCAGAGTGGAGTCGGCCAACCTTACGAACGTGCTTCACCCCACTACGTTGGCGCCGACAACAAGTGGCGGTGACGACCATCGTGGCTGCAGCTGCATGTTGTGATGGGCTTTGTTTCATGCAATTGTTTAATCAAAGAAGGTAGCACCCAGTGGGGTGGGGTCGGGATTCAGCACCTTCGAGACATTAATAGGCTCAGCTCTCCCATTAACTCTTCCCTCGTTTTCAACCTACCACTCAACCTAAACCTTAACACTTTCTCAAATTATCGCGGCACATATTCGGCTCCGAGATCTACTCCATTACACCCTACACGACTCAAGCTTTATTCATAGCAATCGTCACCATGTCCGGTTACGGTTACGATGCCAGCGGCTACAACCAGGGTGGTCATCAGCAGCAAGGCGGCTACCCACAGCAAGGAGGCTACGGACAGAATGAATACAACGGCGGCGGCGGCGGATACCAGCAACCTCACCATCAACAACCTCCCCACCAGGGCGAGGCTAGCCAATACTACGGCGGACAAGGAGGTCATCAGGGCTATCCTCAGCAAGGTGGCCATGACGCAGCACCTCCTCAATACCAACAATACCCATCTGCGGCATCTCATTCTTCCAACTCGGGCCGTAACTCACACAACCAAGGTTACCAAAACCAATATGCCGGCGAAGGTGACCCCGAAGGCGAGCGTGGCATCATGGGCGGTATCGCCGGAGCAGCTGCTGGTGGATACGGCGGTCACACTTTGGGTGGTAAAGCCGGCCATGGCACAGCTGGTACCATCATCGGCGCTCTAGCCGGCGCCTTCGCGGGCCACAAGGGTCAGGATGCGGTCGAAGACAAATGGGATGAACACAAGGACAAGAAGAAGGAAGAAGAGGAGCGCAAGAAGTGGGAGGAAGAGGAAGAGCGACGAAAGAAGTACGGCCAGCAGCACCACGCTGGCGGTCCTCCACCGAGCCAACACCACGACGACTCACACAGCCAGCGCAGCGCCGGTAATTACGGTGGAAACTTTTCCGCCTCCTCGCGCGACATCCGCCTCGACGCCCACGGTGACTATACTCTCCACGCTCAATGCCGCCGCGCAGACGGCTCTTACCAAGCCTCCTCCATCTCCCTAAACCGTTATCTTTCCAACTCGGACGGAAGCTTCCATTGGTCCGGTTCCTCCAGCGAGCGTTCTGGTGGAAACGAAAACACATACACTGTTCAGCAAGGTGACACTCTGCGGGCCATTGCATCGCGCTACTCGCACTGCTCATACGAAGACATCGCCCAGCACAACAACATCAGTAACCCCGATCAGATCTGGCCGGGACAGAATCTCAGGATCCCAGGGGGAAACAGTGGCGGTAGTACTGGCGGATTCGCCTCGTCAGCGAGGAACATGAGGTTGGCCGATGGGGGACAGCGGTTGGAGGGCGAGCTCGAGAGCCACGGAGAATGGAGGATGAGGGAGGTGAACCTCGATGAGAGGATTAGTAATCGGGATGGATGCTTGGTCTTTGTCTAGAAAGCGAAGTGAATGAGGAAAGGCTGGGGGGAAGAAAAGTGCTTGTCGAGGGTTTGTCTTGCTAGCTAGTTCCTATCATGCTAGCTCTTTTCCCATACCAATTATGGACTTGCATCTTTCCAATATTAGCTTCTCCATCAAAGTCCTTCCTAGAATGTGAAGCTGATAGTCCATCATGATGCATCAACTACTGGGTCCGAGAACAGAAATTGGGTTGAAAATAAATATTCAGTGAATGTATATACCGCCGTACAGTATCTCTTGCAGCTAGGTATGTGGTTCAACGACAACAATGCCAGACCTTGTAGTCTTTCGCACATGCGACAGCCCACCGGGTCGGTTTCGCCCGAAGCTAACCTCAAAGCAGGAAAGCTTCCGGTGGATACCTTGCGATACTCTCCCACAACAACCGCGGCACCGTCTAAACACTCCCTCATGACGTCCACAGCTCTGGGGCCAAGACCTGTTCACTCCGCGACGGAGGAAATGTGTCCATGTAGATCCATGAATCTGCGGGGAAGATGCGGGGCGACTCATATCAAACCTGGCTCGGGGAGCCGCCGACGGAGCATTTACGAACGCGAACACGATGCGACCTACCTTTTGCAGGTAGAGACGAAACTCAACAACTAATTATATGCAATGTGCAGATCAAGGTACGGTGTCCATCGGGCTTGGTATGTTTGAGTGGATGATGTAAAAGGTTGCCGTCGCGCCTCATGACAATGAACTTGACGTGTTGCAGCTCGATAACTAACTGCCCATCATGAAGCTCGGTACTTCGCTCGCGCTTAGCTCCATCGCTCATCAAAGCTATGCGCTTCTCGATGCTGATGGGATATCTTCAAGATACTATGGCAACGACGCGCCATGGTATCGCGACCGCATTCCTCTTTTCGAATCGAGCGACCAAGACATTACCGATACGTACTATTACCGCTGGTCCATCTTTCGCGCCCACCAGCGCGATATAGGTTCTTATGGCTTCATCTCGACCGAGTTTCTGGACGACGTAGGCTGGCAAACCAAGCCGTGGGCGTCGCTGAACGATGCGACGGGCTTCCATTTGCTGGAGGGCAGATGGTGTCGTGATCGGAGATTCAAGGAAGACTACGCGACTTTCATCTACAGCGAGGACAGCAATAGGCGACAGTTCTCGGAAAGCATGGCTGCGTCTGTCTGGCAGGGATATCTGGTTGATGGCTCAGAAGAAGACGCGGTCAAGAGACTAGATGCCATGCAAACCGTCTATGAGGCGTGGGAAGACTCGTTCGATACGTCAAAGGGTCTCTACTATGTCGAGCCAATCCGCGATGCCACGGAGTACACAATCTCAAGTATCGATGCTTCTGGTGGCTACGACGGATTTTTCGGCGGCGACTCATTCCGACCCACCATCAACAGCTACCAATACGCCAATGCCAAGGCAATTGCTAGTATGGCCGCGATGAAAGGCGGCATGGAAAGCACTATCGACACGTACAACGAGCGAGCAACAGCGCTGAAACAGCGCGTACAAGACGCGCTGTGGAACTCAACCTTTGAGCACTTCATCGACCGCTTCCAAGTCAACAACACAAACGTCACCTACTGGGACTTTATCCGCGGACGCGAGCTAGCCGGCATCGTCCCCTGGACCCACGACCTCCCCGACGACACAACCGAGTACGCCCAAGCCTGGAGTCACGTCCTCAACAGCAGCGAGCTAGCTGGTGAAGCCGGTCTGCGTACCGTCGAGCCCAGTTACGAATACTACATGCGGCAATACCGCTACGAAGGCCCGAACCCAGAGTGCCAATGGAACGGCCCCGTCTGGCCCTTCCAAGTCACCCAAGTACTCACGGGCCTGGCAAACTTCCTCGATCACTACAGCACAGGCGCCGAAACGGGTGTCATCAGCGCAGCAGACTACACCGCCATGCTAAAACAATACGCGCAACTGCACCGAAACCCCGACACAGGAATCTTGGATCTAGAGGAAGACTACTACCCAGACACCGGTCTCCCGATTGTAGGCCTCAAGCGCTCACACCACTACTTCCACTCCGGTTTCAACGACCTGGTACTCAGCGGCCTCGTCGGCATCCGCCCCTCAGCCGCGGACGAGCTCGAAGTGAATCCCCTCGCCTCCGCCTCAATCTCTTACTTCCGTGCTGAACGCATCGTCTACCACGGTCGCGACATCGCCATCCAATGGGACGCAGACGGTTCGCGCTACGGCGGAGCCGCAGGCCTTCAAATCGAAGTCGACGGCCAAGTCGTAGCCTCACAGTCTACCCTCGGCAGAATCAAAGTCGACCTCGAGCGGAAACCCGCGCCAAAGCCCATGACGACGCGTATTGCGAAATCTATCCAGCTCAATAGCACTACGCCATTCCCCCGCGGCACAGTTTCCACAGGCAACACCTCGGCTGAGACTACGTATCCAGCCATTGACGGCCGCGTGTGGTTCTACCCCGAGCCCGATGCGAAGAACGGGTGGGACTCGCCTGTCGGCAATGGCACGGGTGAGGTATGGTTTGAAATCGACTTTGGCGCGGAGGTTGCAAGTAGTAGTGCTGAGTTGGCCTTTTTCGCGGATGAAGAGCAGGGGTATGCTGCGCCGACGGCGTATAGGATTCAGGTGCCCGGTGATGCAGAGGGTGCGACGTGGGGTGATGCGCCGGAGGCGACGTATCAGAGTGTTGTCGCGAATGGGATTACGGATGTGAGTTGGACGGAGGTAAGGAGTCAGAAGGTGAGGGTTGTTTTTACACCGACGACTGCGGCTAAGGTTAGGCTTGTGGAGTTTAAGATCTTTTAGCCTCTCTGCTAGCGGTGGTACTGTTGGGCCAAGTGGGTAGTAGGAATGTAGGAATGTAGGGATGTAATGGATCTAACTGTAGAGGGATCATAATATTTATGGACGTTACTATCTAGCTATGTACTAAACCAAGTGGTGGGTATGAAAACTGTTGCTATCGAACAACCCGCTCGTGTCATAAACATGGTGTGCGGCAAGTTGGGAAAGAGATCAACATCTCTCTTGTCTTTTGAGACATATCCCCGGTCGTAATGGTTAAGTGTACCACCCTTCTCTTGTAGCACCTCCGAAACATGTAAGAGAAAAAAGAACCCCAACGCCTTGCAATGCATAAACTTGGCATAATGGGAGGCAGCGTACTAGCATACCCATTTCAGCCCTGCCCACCTTCTACCTAGCAAAGAACCCCCCCTTATGCTCGGACGGCAAACTCGACGTCGGTCTTGCGGCGGGGCTTAATGTTGGGGTCGTACCACCAGATGCAAACAGTAAGCGTAATCGCCATGAGCAAGAAATCGTAGACGTAAATGGGCCACTCGTGAGAAAGCAGGTAACCATCCTACAATACTATGTTAGCCCGACTCTAAACCTCGATCGAGAGTATAAAACATACCTTGCCCATGGCATACTCAACAACCCTAAGAAGGTTACGAAGGGTAATGCAAACACTAGCCGCGTACAAGAACCAGATGAGCTTGGTCCATGGAAGCTCTGCGCAAGCGGCAGTGGGGCGAGCGAGCAGGCGTCGGTGCCAGATGCTAGCGACGACACAGAAGAAGCCGAAGATGAGGATTTGAAGAATGAGACCGCCGAGGATAACGTTCTCGCCCATGTCGAAGCCGTCAGCGTCGTCGGCGGAAACAAGGATACCGGCACCGCCAGCTTGGATAAAGCTAAAATATGCACGTTAGTATATCGTGCGTCGCGGAGCGGGTGGTTCTGAGGTCCAACTTACAAGCACAGGATGTCGCCGCCAACGAAGATCTTGGTGAGCCAGTTTACCCTTATGATAGAGTATTCCACAGAGTCGGTGCGGCGAACGAGACGGCCGAGGATCATGTAGATCGATGCCGCGAAGAGGATGGGTGCGAGTAGGATGAGGGTAGATTGGATGATGTAGGGTGTTGTGGACTCGGTGTCGTTGTGAGCTGCAGCGCGCGCAGAGTAGCCTATGCCTTCAAACTGTGAAAGAGATGTTAGTATATCGCGGGGAATAGGAGGGGCTCGGGAACGTACCAATGCACCAATAACGAAGGGTATGCAGAACCATGTCTTGTTCTTCACAAGTCGCCATACGTGGATGAACAAGAGGATGAACATGACGATAGCTGCGATGGCTCCCGCGGCGATGGTGGGTGTGTACGGCCAGAGTACATACTCTGGGACCGCCGAGGAATCGTCTGCCGTCGACGACATCTTGAGATGGAGGTTGTGCGGTGGGTCGGTGGGTCGGTGGAGGCCTTTCTATCTCTGAAATCGAAGGAAAGAACCCTGGGATACAAGCCAGAGGTATCGTCGGTGTCTTCGACGTTAAACTCAAAGGTTAGAAGTGGTGGGAAGGCTGGGGTTGTTTGGTGGAGAAGTCTATGGTGAGGGGCCTTATGTATAAGGGTCCTGGCAGATATCAGTGGAGCTCAACTCGCTTGGCGTATCCCGTATATGCATATATAAATCCGTATGCGAATTGCCCGAGCAACATAGCGACTGTGTTGAGATGTGTAACCGTCGTGTAGGGAGAGGGATTGGAGTCTGTGCATACGACTAGCGTCTTCTGATACGAACCTCCAATCGCATTGCTCCTGGGATACTCGGATCCACTTTTCTTTGGCTGTGGCGCGAACACCTCCCAGTAGCTTTTACGCGTAAAGGGAGGTAACGCGTACGAAATGATGAAGGGTCTTCGGTATCGCTTCCAGGATACGCGGCTACAGTTTTTCTTTCTCATCAGGATAAATAAAGTGCTTATTCCGCACGTTTGTTCGCCGTTATGCGAACGCATGTTGCGAACTTGAGCAGAGAATTTGTTCGCGCGGATAGGATCGTACAAGGGACAATGATCTGCCTTGTAAGTTAATGTGTGGATCGTGCCGTGCCGACCATGTTCTTACTTAAAGTTCCAGTGTCGAGAATTCCGTCAATGGCAGCATTTCTCGCAAGCACCACCAAAAACGGGTTGGCCTCAGGAACAAACACTGGCGTATCGGGATGACGCCTTGGCTTATCGCAACAGCCACACGCATACCAACAGTTACAGTATGCTATTGGTGTTTCCGAATTGGGCATCAGGCCCCGACGCTGAACAGTCGCTCCCGCCGCTCGACGGTCGTTTCCAAGGAGCAGTCTGAAGATGTCTTACGGCGCGTTCAAACAACAGTTGATGATTTCGAAGGTACCAGTTCAATAATGGCTTAGGTCGTATGTCCCGAGTATGGCGTCGGAGGGACAGTGGTACCTAATATCTGCTCCTTGGGCCACTGCAACCAAGATTTCCACTCGCTAGGGACCAGGTGATCTGCAACTCTGATGATCTGCTCGGCAACTCCTTCCATATACCAATAGTGCTCTGCCGCTCTATTCATCATGACAGCAAAATGGGCAAAGATGATGAGGGATCCGGGCTGTTTCTCCGACAGAAGCTCAATGTAGCGGTCGGAAACGAGATGTATCCATATTTTCAGCAGCGCATCTGAAGGCGGCTTGGGAGACTCTGCGGCGACTTGGAAGACTAATTCGAGAAGATGGCAGGCATATCCATATGCGTCGACGATATCAGGAGGGTATACGTGATGGACAACCTCTGAGAATTTGCGAAGCTGAACAAGCTCAGTGTCGGTTGGTTGCTCTTTCGTCTGCCAATGGACGTCTTTGACATCGTCAGGAATCATGCGGCCCAGTTCACTCTCTTTCATCTGTGCGTAGAAGCCTGCTACCATCGGTCGCATGCCCCGGGTCAGGACGAGGTTGGAGATGACGCTATCGAATGCATGGTCGAGGTCATTACTAGCTGCAATCGAAGTAATACACGCGTGTGGGAACAACATGCCAGTGAAAAGTAGGACCGGTTTGAAATTCTCCTCGTCGATGTTACGCACTGTGGTCTGGAAGCCGTTGAGGGCTGCTTCGCGGTAGATCTCAGATTGATACAAGTATTCCTGTGCCTCGTCGGGGCCTACAAGTCGACTTTTGTGCAATGCACTGAGAGAAAGAGCTGCCTGGAGAAGGTAGGGATTTTCGAATGAGAGCTCTACCAAGGTAGTTTTGAATACATCCTCGGCGTCAGTGTGCGCAGCAAGTGTTTTGGCAGTGGACGTCATGTAGTGACTATACAATATTGTCAGATCAACGCTTTGCATTTCTCAAGTATTTCGGAAGCGACCAAAGCACTAGAGCCCTGTATGGTGATCATAGCAGCGCAAGTTCCTATGTAGTCACAAGAACATGACGGATTTACTTACTGAAGTAGTCGCAGTTGCGGTATGTTTAGAGCCAGGTCGTTCCCGATAGATGCTCCATTGATAGGGGTCACTGCAAATTCCGGTAATGGTTGCTGTTCAAAGAAGCTTCCAGTGCCATCAGCAGAGGATGGTGTGAATGCTGGCGTTGCAACAGGCAAAGGCGAAGCGTGTGAAGCCTCGCGACTTGTTGAGGGCCGATATTCGCAAGGTGTTCCTTGCTTTACGCAGTTTGCGCAATCCGGCTTCTGTTCATCGCACTTGGAAGTTGTCAGCCTTACGTAGTGCTTAATCGCCCCGATGGGTAGACGCACCTTTACATGGCGACCTTTGCAAGGCAGGCAGCCATTCCTCGACTTCTTGTGGGGCTTGCGAGTCTTAGCTCTGTTCATATTGCCTTACTGCTGCGATCATTATCGGGAATATGACTTGATGGACGCGATGGCGGATTGGACAACCAAAAGCTTATGACGCGAAATCGACCGGCTGGTGGCGGTGTCGCTCATCCGGCGCTAACACATGGTCAGTGCACCCGAGTACCCGGTACATGTGCTACAGACGTCTGAAACACTGTAGATTGTGGCTAGTATGTGGATTTGTAGTTTCCAACTTAGGAGAGGCTTGCGGGCTTTTAGATGGGCAGCAAATGAGGTTGCAATAAATGTGTAAAAAGCTCAGAACCAGCCTTACAGGTCTTTCATCTTATGCACAGATACATCTAAAGGCTATTAGGATGTGTCGAAACGTATGATTGAGAATACATGGGTATGCAGTACAGCCAAAAACGCCAATTCCAGATCAAGTGCAGACAGCTTCTCGATAGCTCATTGCCTTCCAGGCCCTAGTCCGCCCGCCCACCATCCCGAATCAACCCAATACATATTTTCCGCATGCGCTGTCTCTACAGCACGAACCAGCTTCCGTCGGTCAAGGTGCAAATCTGCATGTCCATTTGTTAGCTCGCCGGGCGTCCGCTGCCCGGTATGCGGTCTCCGTGGACTGGGGCTGGCCTCCGAGACGGCAACCTCGGTATCTGAGGTGGACACAGGCGAGACCGACCGGGAAGTCGATGAAGTCGGCGAATTCATGTTGTCGTGCGGGTAGACGCTTGGTAGGACTTCGAGAATGCGGCCAGCTGCAAAGACACAACCACCTACTGCGTGTCTGATGAGTGAGTCACCTGTGAGGCTTCCCGTAATGAAAACGTTCGTAGCAACTTCGAGTGAAGTGACCTCTGCCTTTGCACGAAGCGTGCGACCTGAAACGAGATGATCTGACGGAGAATCCATAGTCACATGATCAGGTGCACTCAGAATCTCAGATTGCAACCCGGGAGAGAGGAAGTTGAGTGTGCCGCGTCTGCCTACAACGTATGCCAGACCACCGACTTCACGCGTAGTAGGATCTCCTGAAGCCAGCCGCAGCTCTACTTTGGCTTTGTCTCCTGATCTGGATACTTGGACAACTTCTGCGCTAGGAAGACCTTCGTAAAGGGTCCAGTCTCGCTGTTGGAACGCGCCTGACTTTCTTCTTGTTGCGGCTGGCTTTCCAGTCTTGTTTCTTCTTGACGATGCAATTGCCGCGAGTTTCATCTGGCGATACACAGTCGCATACTCAGGGTAAGCAGTATGGTGGCAGCCCCGCAGCGGAGAAGGTCGCTTCTCGGGATCCCATTGATATACGTGTATGATTCTGCGTGTCGGAGGCGCAGAGATTATGACATCAGCCGCGGAGAAGCCAGATCCAATAACGAGTAACGGAGCTTCTGGTGAATCGAGTTGCGCGACAGGTGCGAGTGGGGGAGGGGGTGGGATGTTCACTGTGAAGATGCCAGATGCCAGAACAAGGTGCTTGCATCGTATCCCGAGACTGCCGATTAAGAAGCCTTTGGAGATGCGATATACGTCTTCAACCTTGAGCCCTGTACGTACGGAATCGGATATTCCCACAGCTTCTGGATACGCCCTGAGGTACTCGGCGACCTCAATCCTCGACGGACGTACGAATTCAGTCTCGTCCTGCTTTCCGACCCTGGCTAAATGATCTGCGTACGAATAGCCTGGGAGACTAAGCTGTTCGGCATAGCTTAGGGTACCAATGTCGGCGCTCGCAGAGACGGGATTCTCGGCCCATTGTCCGCCTGCGTGTGCTGTCTCTCCTATGGCAAGATGCGGAATGGCCTTTTCAGGCTCGTATCGCCATTCAATACAGGACTTGGGGTTCAGCTCGGTATCGGCGTTTGGGCGGATCAGGGTATCAAGAAGCGTATTGACGGGTAGCGCCTGGGTCGAGTAGCGGAGGGAGGACAGGAAATGCGCGTAGAGATCGGGGGTCAGGTGGAGAAGATTGGGCGCATTCTGGAGTTTCGCGTCGAGGATCGTGTCATGATGACCGCCGATGTAGTAGGGAATATGGCCGTGCAGTATGTAGGAGAGAATCAGGGCAGATGGGCCATTGCCTGGATTTGTAATTAGCGCCTTCCTCGGAAGTGCGACTCGCTCGGGCGCATACCTATAATCACCGTGTCGACGCATTTCGGAAGCGAACGAGCCATGGACTATTGTAGCAGTATGCCATGAGGAAAACAGAGGGTCGAGTAAGGGTCAAGGGAGGTGGGCGGCAGGGGGGGAGGGCAGGGCAATAGTGCATGTCTTCAACATGACGGCTTCTTTAAATCTTTCGGCGCTAGACGCGGTCCCTGTTCCGCCGCAGTGGGGTGTGTGTCGGGTTTTGCCTTCCAGATTGGAGGGGTTGTTTGCGAGGTATCCCGGCTGGTCGCGCTGACGGGGCTAATTGACGTGCGATGTGCCGTGTTGACGTTGGTCGATTCAGGCGCGGTGCGGATTGCGTGATCGCTGCAGCGCAGAAACGCGTGAGGTACACGAGGTGCTTAGGAATCCGTGGGGTGGCATGCCGTCACAGCCTTGCGCGCTTGCGAAATGCGGGGCAGGCAGAGCAGAAGAAAAGGACAATTTCATTAAATACTGCATCAAGGCGAAAAATAATACCCAAAAGAAGAAGTTAACTATGGTATCTCTTCCAAACAATCGCGCTTCGAACCATGCCATCAATTGTGCGCTCCCCAGAGTCCGCCCACCACGGTAAATCATGTGCGCCTTGCGATTTCAAAGCAACGGGGATAACCGTCGGCCCAACCCCACATCATCACGTCAGCAGCCGGTCCGCTTCACTATCCCCCATTACTACTACCATAGCAGAAAGCGCTAGTATCTGTACGTGACCGTGTTACGCTCTGCAATCGGCGATACGTCATGACCCTGCTGCTGCGGCACGCTGAGGTCGGGCGTTTGCGGGCGTTCGACGCGTGGGCGCATATGCTCATCCTCTTCAGCAATGGGCGGTTGCGCGCCATGCATGGTTAGATTGTTTGCAGAGCTCTCTTGTCGGCCAAGATAGGATGGGGTCGAGTGGTAGCCGGGGTGGTAAGTGTCGGGCGAGCCGCCGTAATCGCTGGTTGTTCGAGGGTTTGGATGCGATGCAGGCGGCGTGTATGTTGATGTGTAGTGGTCGGCAAACGGGTTCTCTTCCTGCTCATTCGGCTGTGGCCTACTCGGTGCCGCTTGCAACGAGGGTGGAAGCGAAGGTTCAGCGCTCCCATAGTTACCAGGGGGCGAGGTAAGCGGTGAGGTAGGCTGCGTCGTCGCGGCATTTACAGGTGGGATGGCAGGTGCGTCGTTATGCGGTGGCATGTATGATTGTGGAGGCGCGCCAGCTGGAGCGTTGCTGTTCGGAATGGGCGGAGAAGGAGAGGCACCCATAAAGCGGCGGGACTGAAGCATTGCGCGCTGGTGCTTGGAAGCAGCAAGAGAGAGTTGTTCGTTCGTTTCGATGAGCGTAAGCATGGTGTCGTCGTCGGGCGCGGGGTTGTCGCAGGCAATATAGCCGTGTATGCTCCGCTGAGCAGCCGTACAGCGCTCCGCAAACTCCTTTACCAGTTCGTTGCCTAGGAGCTCGTTCGCTGGGGTCGACTGTACAAGCTGGAGGAGGAGCTTTGCTGAAGTGCGTGCTTCTTCGATGCGACCGGCCAACTCGATCGGAGGCGGGAGAGACCTGGAATTGGATCTGTGGCTTCCCGAGCTGAAGCCGCCCTGTATGTTCTGAGATACTGACCATCCTGGAGCGTTGAGCTTTCGGGGACCAAGCTGTTTCGCAGCATTCGCCATGAGGGTCTTTTCCTTTCTATACATGGCGAACAGTGTGTTCAGGTTGGTGTCGTAGCCCTTCTCCCTCTCCATTGAGTCCAAGGTCTCCTTTATAATCTGCCCGACGCTGGGGTCTTGTCCATTGCGCAGCAAGTGCTTCACCGTATCGGCGAAAGGCTTGTCGAGGTTCTTGGTAAAGGATGGTCCCGGATTGTCGGCCAGTATTCTAATGAGCATAATCGCATTGTACTGGACATGGGGGCGGTTGTAGTTTTCTTTGGAAAGAAATGTGCGAATCTGTCTCGCTGCGGCGGATGCAGCGCCTGGGCTGGCGACGGCGGACTCGACAATGGTCGGGAGATGGAGCACTTCTTCACCCTTTGTATTCGAGGACGGTCAGTGGAAACTGCTGCAAACATGACAATTGGGTGTCAATAAAATGGACATACCGAGTTGGCGGCGCCAGACTCGCAAAAGGACCTCTGTTCGTGGTTAGCTACGGTGACGGGTGCGCGCGTGACATGAGGCGGCCTACCACTCCTCTGGCAGCATTTGCCTCTGGCGTGTCGGCGTTGGGGTCAACATGAACATCCTGTGCTGATTGCGCTGTCAGTGTTAACGTGGAAGGACGAGTATCGACGCGGGACTAACACGATCGTTTGCGCATCAAGCTGCCGAAATTCAGGCGCTTCTTGAGCTCCATCCTTGCGGTAACTAGCGGGGCTGTTCCGCCGTGTCGAGATGGTCGCAAGAGGCCGTGTGTACAGAGCGCAGGATGGCAGAACAAAGTCGCCTGGAAGCCAGACTGTTGAGAGCTCGCGCAATAGGCGTGTCAGGGGACAAATGGTGGTTCTGCCGGTAAGAGTTGAGGCCTCCAGCACTCAATCCTGCTCCGCGCGGAGCGGACGTTACCTAGGTAGGGCTCAAGCTGCGCTGCGCCTCTTAGTCGCCAAGCCATAGCCTACGCAGACAACCGTCGACGGGCGACGTCAATAGCCGCGTATAACGTGTGGCGACAGTCGATTCTTCGCTGTGCTGCATATCCGTCTTGTTCCCACACCTCGTCCCAAACTACGCGTCCTACAAGACTGTCGGTATGCCAAGAAATACCGTCGGCCTCCGCGTGCACGCCCATGGTCCGATAGTATGCTTTTGCAGGACCCTGTCCAACTTCCACCCTCCAGCCCTCGACTTGCCAAGTCACAGAATTTCCAAGGGTCGCGATACGTGACCTGGACTCTGTACGCATGTGTCACGGTATGCTTTGTTTCCGATGCAGACGGTTGCCTGGCCATGGGAGGCAAAAACTGGTCGATCCACATAGAAGACATCACCATAAAGTACACACGACTGTGCTGAGCGCTGTGCGAAGAGCGGGCCATTTACATACTGCTAGAGACGGCCCTGGGGAAGAACAGGTAGTGCATGGCGCTAGACGTACACGTGTGCCTACTAGCAATCACAGGAGTGTCGGCGGAGCAACATCAGAATACCATACTACGTAGCAATCGGAGACTGCCATGACAAGTCACACGCCGATACTACTGCCACAGCTGGGAGTGGCTACCCATCTATGGATCCAAGGTAGTCCGACTGTTCTTGCGTCACTCTGATTGTTCCATCATGTCGCGAAACCCTGACCTTGGAAACTCATGAGCCGCCTGTGAACTACCGTACTCGAAGCTCACATTTGCGGCGCCTTGCAAGACGCTTGAGTAACATGGCTGATCCCCCGCCATGGCCAAATTCACATCGAAAAGTGGTTTTGCCTAGGTGCGGGCGATGCGGACGATGTGGCGACAGGGTGCAGGGGTCTCCGCTTCCTCGGCAAGCGATCATTCCTACAGGATGCCGCAGCCATGGCTTGGCTTCACGTCATTCTTCATGCGCACTCGCTCCATTCGCGAGACATTCCTCGACAGCCACTCACAAAGCCCAGGTCAAGTGCCAGGCACGAACTATATGACCTAAACCATGGCCCTCGCCCCCCTTCGTCCCGTGCAACTCCTCCCCCTCCTGACCTTGCAACCACCATAGGCACCAGTGTCTTTGTCTAACTTCATCACCCTACAAAATGGCGCCTGAATCCGCAGCTGCAATGGCAGGCCGCGCCCGAATGCGTACTGAAGAAACCGAACAAGACCGCATAACCAGAGAAAATTCGGATTTCGCTACTTTCGAAGCAGACATGCCTAAACTCGCCAACCGATTCAGCTTCTCGCTCAAGGACAACCTCTCCTCTTACCTTGGCCGCAAGAACCCCTTTTTCAACAACGTCAATCCCGAAACCGACTATGTCTGGATCTTAGACCAGACAGCCTACCAAAACCGTCTGGGGAGGTGGAAGGGAGAATTTGTCGCCTGCTACTTTGTCAAAAACAGCGGCAAGGATCTCTCCAAGATTGTCGCTTGGGTCAGCGAGAAAATCGGTCTCGCAGACGATGAGCAAGCCAGACAAACTGTCGCAACGAGGCTACAACCCTTTGCTGACCAAATTCTCCCAGCGCACGCTGTCCAGATTGATCTGCTAGGCTTGAACGCCAGACTGGGCCCAAGCGGGCGCGACGGCATCAGCGTTGATGAATTGGCGATTCCTGGCAGCGACTACAAAGACGGCCAGGTTTCCAGCTTCAACGCTGTCAACGCCGATGCAAGCCCCTTCAATATCACTTTTGCGAAACCCAAGGGCTGGGCTGTCCTCTCCGACGTCGACGACACCATCAAGAAGACTCTTACATCGTCGCCCGTCGGCATCTTGACCACTACGTTCGCAGAGGAGCCGGAGCCCATCAAGGGAATGCCAGAGCTATACAAGCACATTGTACAGAAGCTCGACAACCCACCCTTCTGGTACCTCAGCGCCTCACCGTACAACCTCTATCCTTTCCTGCGCAAGTTTCGCGAGCAGTATTACCCCAACGGTACGCTGATATTGCGCGATGCCAGCTGGATGAACCTTGCCGGCTTCCTCGCAAACTTGACCCAAGGAACCGAGGCCTACAAGGTCGATCGTATTGAGAAGCTCCACGGATGGTTTCCTAAGCGCAAATTCATCCTCATTGGCGACTCCACGCAAACAGACCCTGAATCCTACGGCGAGGCTTACCGCAAGTTCGGCAGCAAGTGGATTGGCGCCATTTACATTCGAAAGGTGACTGGTGTCTCGGAGATGGATGAGAGCAAGAAGAACGACCCGGAGCGATTCGAGAAGGCCTTCAAGGGTGTGCCAAAGGATGCGTGGTACATCTTCCAGGACGCACAAGAGTTGTACGCAAAGATTGATGCTTTGCCTGATATCAGCTAAGTGCAGGGTGGGCTGTATGGGTGACGTGGTGCAGCTTTCGTGGGTTGGTCCTTTTTTCGAGTTTCTTTCATCTATGATACCATCCCGTAATACATGATCTTGAGTATGCTTGGCGTATGGATGGGTTTAGTTCTTTCTACTTCATCGTTTATGCACAATACAATCACTAGAAAATCCGTTTCTTACGCTTCCTGCTTTCCCATTGCCGTGCGCTTACTCTGTAGTCGTTAAGTGGAAGCCATCCGCCGAGCGGTTGCCAGGCACAGTGACAAACGGAAACCAAACTCAAGGGCCAGTTCACCCATCACACCACCTCGAGAGCGACCGCATTGACTAAGCGACAAAACGAGTCTTGAAGAGGCGCGATATGTGACGCTTGATTGCCGACAGTTGATCATGACATGCCCATCACTTGCCGACTTTGACAAGTAAATGCCTACATCTTCGACACTAAAGATTAGTTCTGTACTCACTGCTCGTTACTTACCCGCGCATAAGCTTTGCTTCCACAACGGTAAATAATGGCAGCAGGCCCCACTCAAGGGCCTGATCTCCTTCCTCTTTACGTCATCATAATCCTCATGACCGGTATATGCTGCTATTGCTTCTTTCTAGGCACTGTTGCAGTGCGCTTGTGGTTCTACAAAGGTGCCCTTGGCCCTGAGCCGCAGAAGTTCATCGTCATCAGGAATGACACTGATAACAACGAGCGCCGAGATGATGAGCCTGGATCCTTCGATGACGGCGTACGAAACCGGCGCAGAATCACTTTCGCAGGAAGTGAGGCGTCACTTGGCGAGCAGATTTCACAAAGCACGGCACTGGATCCCCGAAGTTTCTTGTCAAACGCCCCGAAAGTCATCAATATACAGGATACTGGGGAAGGCTCATACGAGTTCCACGATGCTCGGACAAAGGCAGTCGTAGAAGAAGAGAGACGTATCTCACGTATGCCGGCTTTCGAAGCAGATGACTGCGGAGACGGTGAACTCTTTCCTTCCATACCCATAACCACACAACCCATTGAAGAAGCGCCGAACCCATCATTCAGCGACACCGATGCAAACAAGCTGGGCTTAGAAACCATCGAACGTCGCGATTGGCTATTCGTCGACAGAAGTTACATCACCTACCTTCAATACCACGAAGCACGTGCAACCATCCTGCGCGACCAAAAACAGGATTGCATGTACATGCACCCGTACGGCAACGCTGAGGCAGCATGTCAAGAGCTATTGCAGGAAGTCGCTAGTTTCCTGGTTGATAACTACCCACAGACATTTTCGATCCAGAAGAAGCATTTCAGACGCCATATTCGTAACGAAGTTACTGCTGAGGTCTTCTCTTTGGAGAAGCCGTTTGATACCCCGCCACTGGAGACGTGCGCGAGGCTTGTGAATGAGGACTTTTGTATACTGGGGAGGAATAATTTTACTCGGATGTGGTATCTGTAAGTTTCTCCAAAAACACGAAAAAGAGAGCGAGAGAGTAGAAACAACGATGGATGGGGCAGATACATGCTGACTTTAAATTTCAGAATCGCAGGCGCGGTGTTATTTCCCGCTGGTTGGACTATACCCAACCCCGCCAATAGATCGCTCCAGGAGGTCCTAGACAAATACCCTGACCTGCCGCCTTTATGGCCTAGTACGTTCTCTCACTCTTCATTTTCAACCGCCAAAATTTGGTGAACAAACTAACCCTTCCGAAAGTCCTACCTTCCATCCTCGACCTGCCTATGCTAAACAATCCCTCTCCCTACACCTTGTCACCATCCGCTAAAACATCCCTCCTCGCACGCAAAGAAATCTTTATCCAAACCTCACCCCGAGCCCACTCTCTCGCCTCTCTCCTCCACAAGCCCCGCCCCATGGACCTCTTCGCCGGAAACATCCAAGACCTGGCTCCATCTGACCTACTTGTACGGCGGGAAACGCAAATGCTGCACCGGCTAACACGCTGCGGAGCCGTGGTACTGACGCTACGGACACAAACGGAGAGGTTGGTCGATGTGTTAGCTGATCGGGAGCAAAGAGATGATTTCATGAGAGAAGTAGAGGGCTGGGGGAGGGAGGAAGCGAGGATCAAAGGGAGAGATTTATGGATTGGGGGCGTGGAGAGGTGGATTGCTGGTAAGCCTGCTTTTAGGGATGATGTTACGATTGGGAGGTAGGGAATATGAAAGCGCGTATGAGCAAAGAGACAGTATTCTTGAAAGTATTTGATTATGGCACTGAAAACACTCAGTAAAGGGTTGACATTGATCGCACAACTACATGTACATTCTCCCAACAAACCCTCGAATCCTTCACGCATAAGTGCGTTGGCTGCTTTTTTCATTAGCAAAAGACGCCGTGAAATGCTAGGGTGCAACATACGCATAACGCTCCTTGTTCGGATTATACGGAGGCGGCGACCCAGTATCAACCTCCTTATTCACGGCCGCCTGTCTCGAAATCTTCCTCTTCCTTTCCCCAAAAACAGCCGCAGAAACCCAGAGCAGCCACATGATGCCCGCAATAACGCCATACGCAATCATCTGGCCGCGACTCGCAGCAAACCCCGTGAACGCGGGGGCATCCGAAGCAAGCAACAAGCCCAACCCCCCATTAATCATTCCCAGGGTGATGAGAATGCGACCAAGCCAAAGATGGCCATAGGACCACACAGTCCTCCGACTGTGCTTCTTAAACTGAACATGGTGGATGAAACCGAGGATAGGCTGGAAAAACAGCATGACGAAAACGATGATGCCGATGACGGGGTGGTAGTTGTCGAGCAGGTTCACGGGAATATTGTTGATCATCCAGACGCCGATGCCAAACGCAGCGATGTAGACAAGGTAGGCGAAGAGCTGGAATATGCCGTGTACGATCCATACGCCGCGGAAGGAGCCGAGGCGGATGAGTATGGAACCGACGGGGAAGAAGAGGACGAATGCGAGGGCTGCGAGGACGCCGTGGGCTGCGATGAGTTTGCGGCGGGATTCTGGGTTTGCGTTTTGGAAACCGCTGTTTCCACCTGGTCCGTATTGGGATGCGGAGTCATTGTCGTCGTTGTCTCCACCTCCATATCCTCCTCCGGGCCCGTATTGACCACCAGGGCCATATTGTGCGGAGACGGCAGTAGCTGCTGCTGTTCTCAGAGTCAATGGGACATCTCGATGATCAAGATCACTCGTACACACCTAAACTGAGCAGGAGCGCTCTTGTGCTGAACGTCATAGTGAATTGGTGCCACGTCACACGAGAGAGCGCACAGAATATGACAACACAACACTCACGGAGAGGATTAGAAGGAAAACCTATGCTACTTATTCGTTCGAAGGGCTGCGCCTGCTGATCTTACAGCAGGCCTGGCAATGCAAGCCAAGTACGCCCAAACCGTCGCAACATACCCAAAACAGACACAAATGACGCTGTCCAAAGCAGAGTATGGTTCGGCTTACGCGTTTCCGCAGCGTTTGTGAGTGTTTCGAGTGGTGGACATTGTGCAGCTAGTGCCTGGATTGGAGGGGGGTCGGGATACACATGGAGAGCCGGAAGTGAGATGTCGGCGAAACAAACTGCTTGAAGCTCCGACATGTTACCCATGGGTTGTTGGATGGTTACCTGAGGCAGGCAAAAACTCCGATGACGTCGATACTGAAGCGGTTGTCTCAGGTCGTCTAAAAATGGAGGGGCCTGACGGTTTCAGCAACGGCGAGCACGTGCCTGCGCGAGAACGTGTCTGCTGCCTTGACGGGCCATCGCGTCCCACTGTATCGAAACGGCTAGAAGGATGCGTGACCCGCGATCCTATTGTAGGCAACGACTAGGCTGCGTAGTTTCCACTTCGTCTCTGTAGGGCACATGAGGTGAAAAGTGTCAGATCTGTCATGAGCGCAAGGCTGGCTGGTGACTGGGCAGCCAGATGACGTGCTTCACTTTGGTGTGAAGCATCTACCTTGCTGTATGTTTGCGCTGGCCCGCGGTAGTAAGAAGGTTGGAATAACTTGTACCTAGGTATCCTCGACGATTCACGACATGGCGGTCGACATCGTGATGTGGCAGCTCCACGCAACCCGTCGACCCGTCGTGCTCGACCCCATGGCGGTCAGAGCGCGGGTGTTGAGCTTTTCTACCGCCTTCTATCCGGGGTCATGGCAGGGCCAGGCACAGGCACATGGCGGTATTCCAGAGATGCGGTATTGGTCATGTGCTGCTCGGTGCAGTCATTCGTCCCAGGTACTATGTGACTGCATAGCCACAGCAGAGCAGGTCTCGAGGCTGCATCATCTAAGAGTCACCTGTAGAATAGCGGCGCCCTCGCCACGGCCGCGTGCTGGCAGAAATCTGCGCCCTTTTGCAGTTGTCCAACGTCGTCGTGAGTCGAACAAGCAAAAGGAGGTGAGGTGCTAAGATTATGATGAGTTGTTTGGGCAAGAAGGAGGTGAAGAGTCTTACAACGCTACAACGCTGAGTTGTGCAACGCCCAGCACCAGGCATGACTCCTGCAACGCCCGAACTTCGGCTGCGCCACCTGACCAATCACGCGCCGCGACGGTTGCGACAGCGGGCCCCGATTCGCTGGCATCGGGCATGTTCCTTTTCCCCGTCACACCACTGGTGCGGCTCTGAGTCACCCTGCAGCCTACTGACATGGCCAACTTAGTAGGGTACCTGCATGAGTGATGCGAAGTCATCCCGTGTATATAAGGATGCCACGGTATCTTGTCTCCATGTCTGCCCCTACTGAGATTATCAGTCGCATTTGCGGCTGTTCGCCCCACCCATCTCCATCTCCCTCCCCCCTACTACTATAACAACTACCCGACCGCAACATTACATCTCATCCTTATTATCTCTCCTCTAATCGACCGAAACTTGAAAACAAGACACGAAAATGGGCAAACGTCACAACAGAAAGCGAACTCGAAGTCGGCCTAGGAACCGCAACAACAACAACCTCAATGTTAATACGACAATGCCAATGCCAATCCACACGCGAAGCGAATCTGTCAGCAGCACCAGTTCTTCGACACTCTCAGCGACAAGCTCTTGCTTCCAGCCTTCCGGCTGCTCCCTCGCCGGCGTGCCGGCGAACGACTGGCAACAAACCTACACGGCATGGCAGACGCGCCTGCGACTCCAGCGCGAGCAGGAGCAAGAGCAAGAATTGGAGACGCAAAGACTTCGCATCTTTGGCGGACTACCCGAGGATGAGCGATGCCTGATGGAGCCCATGCTCAAGGTCGTCACGGATCTCTTCGACGGCTTCTACGACTACGAGGACCCTTGAAGATCGAACCGGTGACCTGCAGCATAATATCTCCACTCTCGTGCATACCCACATCCCCATCTCCACTTTTTTCTATCTTGTCGCAGGGGTAAACAAGGGAAGCGGTGAGGGCATGCATCTCTCTATACACATGGTCTTTGTGTCTAGACCGCATGTTTCTCTCTCTCTCTCTCTTGGCCCTTGCTTAGTTCGGCCCACATCCCAACAACAGCTTGGGCCATGCGTAATTCTTGTCGACCGCAAACCCCCCGACTTCTTGTCTCTCGCACACAACCCGACACAAATCAACAACAACTACACGACCGATGACTCTGGTAGCCAGGCGGAGGCGTGGGATATCATCTGGGCACGGACTCGTAGCAGATCCGACTACACCTTGCTTATCCACTTTACAAAAGTGTGATGCGCGAGTCGCGGTTGGATTGGTTCATCATTGCTCAGCCCTAGGACTCCGGCTTTCTACGCATGAGTGGTGGATATGAAGGAAGAGGTGGAAACAAGGCAGCTTGATGCGCGCTCGGTGCTGGCATCTGCTTGAGTCTCCCGACTCGCGGATGCAAGTGCTGAGTTTGAGCGTCGCTGCCTTGGCGGAGGAGTATGGAAGGTGGGAAGGAATACGCGTATTGGTGGAGGAGTCATCGGAACCGAAGGATGTTTGTTGTGCCTTTTCTGCTGGCTTTGCACAAGCACGTCCTGCACTGCGAAGACCGAGAGATAGCAATGTGCCGGATTAATGATTTCAACAACTTTTTCCACATAATCTCTAGTTTATAGTAAAGTCAGTTTATACCTATTAGCTCTACCTTTGCATCTTGTGTTCGTTGTGCTGGTCGTGATCGCTTCATTCCGTCTTCACGTTTTACTGATCAAGGTACTAACATCACATCCGTGACACAAGCGCATGTTCGCTTTCTACTATCTACCCCAGTGTTCGTCAGCAAGTGTTGACGGAAGAGGTCCTGGTATGCTTGCACGCAAATACAGGCCACATCTCTGAGGTCATCACTGTATTGATTTGCGCTTGTCTGGTGAATCAGTATTGCAAACGCACTAGCAATGCATCAACAGTTGTCTAACACAATGCTTCGCGTTTGTCCTTCACAGCCCACTTCACTGCGGCCGCTGTGCACAATTATCAAGTTCACAAAGCCTTTGTCTCGCAACCATGCACTCACTCAACCCTTGGTATCTCTTCTTGGGCCCGCGACTAGTAGTCGCACTTACACTAATCACGAAAAGAAACAGCTTCAACCGGTTAAGACTTTAGCGGCTGAGAGGTCTACTGTAGCATTGCCGAGCTGGTAGACATGCCACCTTACTGGGACCCCCTGGGCGAATTCGAACCCCACACGACAAAGTATAAACTGACCGTTTTTGTGCCACCACGCCCAGGACCGCGCTGGTTGCCTTCCATCTTCACCAGCACACCCGCCACAGCCCATTCCAATAGCACTCCAACCTCCCCTTCACCAGATAAGCACTCAGACCTCGGCTGCTTACTACCCGAAGACCTCCTTTACTTAGCCACAAAAACCATTGTACTGAAAAGCTGGCAATTTCCATATCAGATGCGGTGCGAGCATACCCAAGGTAAAAACGGTGGTGGGGAGGGCGTAAAGGGTTGTAACAAGGGTTGCTATGTATTAGAAAAGGGAGGGGGGGCTGTCATGTGGAAGTGCAAGAGGGGTGATTGTGAAGGGCATGTTTACAGTGGAGATGTGAAGAGCGACGAGCATGGCAGGATCTGTTTCGGAAAGAAGGGCGAAAGGATAGTTTGTTTGGAGCCATTACAAAAGGATGAAGGCGAGTAAGACTTGTTCATATGTCAATGTTGCCAAAAGAAGCACTGAAGATTCAATGATACCCTGAATGATTAAATGACTATGATTGTGCAAGAGGTAGATGCGTGACGTGTAAAAGGGGTATATGCTGTACGTAAAATTGCTTGACATCCTCCACCGGTATTATTCAATCTCGTCTTGGAGAATCTACAAGAAGAAAGCGGCAGCGGCACCAAGGCCAGCAAGAGCAGGAACCATGGTCATCATGGGCGCAGCACCGGTAGCCTCCTCGGGTGACCCCGAGGTCTGGGATGCACCAGAGCTGGCAGCCTCAGTACCAGAAGAAGTGGGTGAGTCGGTCTCGGAGGCGGGCTCTGAATCGTCACTCTCGGAGGCGGTGGCGGTGGCACTGCTTGCAGATGCGGTGGCAGCCGCAGAAGCGTCGGGAAGCGAGTCTCCGCCAGCGGTGATGACGATCTCGGCCATGCTGAAGTATCCCGCAGGAAGCGTGGTGGTCGTCGATGTGTCGAGGGCTCCACCGGTGCATAGCTCGGAAATGGCGTCGGGACCCTCGCATACTGAGCTGAGGGCTTCGTCCAGACCCTTGGTCGTCATAGTGCAGGTCGCTTCTTCAGCATCGGTGTTCTTGCGGGTGCATTCGCCAGCAAGGTTGACAGTGATACCATCCTCTGCGACTTCGGCATTGAACGCATAGTAGGTGTTGCCTGCAATGGTAACCGTTTGGGCCAACTGGTCCTAAACGTAGTATGTTAGTGAATAATTCTACACCTCAAATTTGTTCTAGCTTACAACAATGTTGGTTACATCATCCAGGCCAGGGAATGAGACCGAGAGAGTAGTACGGTCGTTCTCAACGTTCATGACTGAGGCCTCATACGTGACATCAGACCCTTCGCCACCGGGCATCCAAGCCGAAGTAGTCATTTGCGCAGTTGCGCATGACACAAGGAGTGCGGTGGAGAAAAACTTAGACATGATGCTCGTTGGTGATGATGGAAGCGAGTGTGATCTTTGATTATTGGGTGTTAAGGTGGAAATTACACGCGGTGATCGACAAGCAATAAAGAGCGATGTTGACGAGGAAGAAATACAACGGGGACTTTAGGGTCTACTTAACCAAGAGGATCAGAACCGACTGTCTGGTCTAGACAGCTGCTGAAGCGCACGATGCGGGCGGCCTGAGCCGCATTGACCCCCTGGGAGCAAGCAGCGCGCCTATTCAGGCTGCTAAGCACCCGACAAGGCTAGCTGAATCCTGCTTTAGAGACTTCTGCCTGGAGGAAATTACGGGAAAATAATCCGAAATGCTTTTCATCGAAGCAGTATCAGGGGATAAGTCGGGTGGCTTGCACAAGTTTTGGTGTTGCAGGTGGCCCTCGATCAACCATTTCGCAATGATTGGGTCATTACATGCAGAATTCAGACATTCGACCTGGTAGTCGTTTTTGATGCAACGGCGTTGATGTGCTGGTCGTACTGCCGGCGCCTTCGCTGCGCTGCAAAGTTCGCGGGTGACATCCTAGCGGAGGCGTGTTTCGGGCGCTCCTCTCAGAACCAATACCGGGGACGCCAATTTCGTTAGGCGAGCGTGGCGTCGAGGCCTACTGGCCTGATATTGACATAGGGGCATCGCTCCTCCCGGGCGTTAGCGACTAGCAGGCACGAGGAAGAGCAAGATCCGATATCGAATTGTAGGGAGGATCATCGATCATGGAGTCGAAGACGAGAGTAGGGGCCTTGCAGTAGGATTTTCGCCAAGAACCCATGACATGATGTCACCGGAATTCGGCAAGGCTTCACACATCCCTGTAACCGCCATGCATACTAACATGCTTACTGAGAATATCGATTGCGCAGTATGATGATTACGGTAAAACCTGGGTATCGCGCATAAAGTAAACAAATCACATCGCAAACGCCCTTCGTCGCGCACCCACTCCCGTTTCTAAATCTGGACGCATCACAAACCCCCCGGCTCATACAGCCAACACCACATGTATTGGTGTCCTCGTATCGCTCGAATGGCTAAAGGTGGCAATTTCGATCGTACTTTCGCTCATTCGATGAGCCTGTTGCGCCCTCTTCTTCGTAACGTCTTGTCCGGCTGACACTTAGGCGTTGTCGCTGTGGAGTTGCGCGCCGCGGCGCATACCGCTCGAAAAGTTGTAGTCGTCGTCGTCGTTGTCTCTTGCGCGAAGAAGCTCCTTGGACCATCCTTGGAATGGCTTCTTAATTGCTGATCGTAGTGAAGAAGTTGAGAGAACATGGCCTTGGCTCAAGGAGTCCGATCGACCAACCGGGGCCGTGACAGAAGAGCTGCGGCTGGTGGGCTTGGAAGTTTGTGCGACCATGTTGAATGAAGAAAGATTGTTATGAGTGGTAATAGTAGATTCAAAGAAAGCGTGGATAGTGAGTGACTTCTGGTAAGTTGAGAGTATGGTATGAGAGCTGCTGATGCTTTGCTTGATTGACTCTCTCCCAGCACATGGAAACAAGGCGATATATACACATTCGCGGACCCTGAATCCTAACAACACAACGCCGAGCCATCGCCGAAAAGCCTCTCACCAACAGACACGGCTATCGCGACCCACATCAAAAGCCTCAACCATGAAGTTCCTGATCGACCGGTCCCAAGAGATACGATTTGTTGATTGGTCGGGGAGAACTCGGGGGCTCGGGATCGCTCGGCGACAGGAGAAATTCGGAAACATTCGGAATGGATAAAACTCGATAACATTGCCAAGGTCGCCATCGAGAAACAAGAAGGTCTATGTGGACGTTCGAAACACTCGGCATTATAGCCCGGAGGAATATAATCGATAGTGCAGATGTGAAGCGGTAGTCTTCACGTCACCACCCAGATAGGTAGGCTTCAACGCCAGCTCATGAGTACCTAGTAACTTCTAGCTACAAGGAGGCCATTGAGAGACTCGTAGTGTTTCCACCCGATCCTCGAGCATAGGCCAGCAGGAGCAGCCCACTCAAGGCACCCCAAAGATCATCATCAAAGTCCCCTCTTGCATCCACCTCCACCCCCAGCGCTAATCAGCCAGTTATAAGCCGTTCTCTTAGCGCATCGATATCTGCCTACCCAAATTGCGTATGCCTCATGTTCCCGAATCGAGACGAAAAGTCATCTCAGTCCTCGATGAATCGTTTTAAATGCATCATCTACATCTCTCAAACGTCTTTCCCATGTCGCGACTTGCAGCCGAAGGGCAGCCACTGATTCCAAGAGCTCGTGAGCCGCTAATTGCACGCGCTCGACATCCCCTGAGTAGATCAACTTCGAGCGGCACTTTGGGCATGTGGCTTCTTGTCGCTCGAGCAGCCTGCTCTGCAGCCAGGTGGCGAGACACAGCCCGTGAAAAGTATGCGAGCATTTCTTGGTACGCACTACGGTTGTAGCTGAGACAGTAGAGATTCCTTCCATGGTCTCTGCCGAATCAGCCCCGTCGGCTTCGCCACAGATATTGCACTCAGCGCCGTTTGCGACATAGTGATTGTCGGGAAGATACTCGACGTCGCGTTCGAAGTATTTTGTGAGTCTCGTGATAGCTCGAGAAGGGTTTGGCATTGTGTGATGGTTCGAACTGGTCAAGGTTGGTTGTATTTAGGAAGAGCCGGGCTGCTGTTTCTCCAGTGTTGAGAGATCAGATTCAAGTGGGTGGAAGGATATAACTAGAGACCTCAGGCGCGCGCAGGTTGAAATTATTCTGTCTAGCCTGGCAAGAGCACAATGAAAGCTCTGCTTATGCATTCACAGGGTCAATCTGGTGAATAGGTGTCTGGTGCTGGCCATGAAGTTATGTCAAGACCACAGTGAGTGTATGTGGAAAGACTGCACGGGAAGGTCATTCACACATTCGGGCTTGAGAAATTGCTGAGACACACGTCAGCTTCACCATTCTCTAGAGAATGGGATCGCCTTTAGGGTGAAGTGCTCAAGTTAAGTTGTATAATGTGAAATGTTCGTCATCTAGTTATGGCAAGGAGCTAAGTCTTAGATGTCGCTGACTAGGCCAACGCATTTAGCTGTCCTATCGCGGTCACAAAAGGTAAGCGGATACCCCTTTGCCGACAAGATACATGACTACCTAGATGACACGCAAGCGTAGGAGAGCTATTTCACCATGTGATTCAACAAGAAATGATGTAGAGCGCAAACCGCGATCCTGATCGTACTCACATCAACCAACCTACCGCTAATTCGGTTGGAATGTGATGTCAATGAGCGCTCGGAACACATTAAGAGCCTAGGCAAGTTACATCATCTCTTTCGTACTGCCATCAGTTACAAGGTGATACATTCCGACTTTATGACGCGGCATACATAACTCAAGAGCGTTTGATCCATGGCTATAAGAATACGAGCATCTATGGGATAGCTTATGGGGCCAACGACCTAAAATCCTGCTAAGTTAAAATGTTCCATCACTGTAGCGCATTTACTTGTTGCAGACGTCTCCACGTTGTCTCGATTTCTCCTAAAGCGGGTGTCTATCTCATAAGATGCAAAGTCTCAAGGAAGCCTTGATTTTGACAAGACTACAGCTCCAACGGTCGAGACTCAGTCGATCCGTCCCCGAAAGCTCTCAAAAGCATGAAAGAGTCAAATTTTCTCGTGCTCCAGTCACCACTCTGCTTTCAAGTGTTACAACTCACATCTTATGACTCTTTCCTCCTATAAAAGCGTAGATCACTGTATCCATTTCTCCTACATCCTCACAAAAGCATATCCTAGACTAACCTCGAAGCTATCATTGTGTACAAAGACTAAAAGCACTATCTACATTTTACGTACAAACCACATTCAAGCTCATCCAAAATGTAGCCAAAGCCAAGCGATCATTACATCATGGTCAAAATCCCTCCAGCAAACAACCCAAATGACTCTGGTCAAACTATAAACCTCAACGAATTCGATGCATTCGACGAATACACGCTTGCGATTCATGAAACCACTATACCCGTCTAGAAACAGTGTCGACACATGGATATGGAAGGAATAAATTTTGCATGCGACGAGGACGGCGAGGATGGACAGGCGCACAGAAGGTGTTATCTGTTGTTAGACACCGCCCAAAACGGCCTGGACGGCGACCTCCGCGACAAAACGTCACAAAAGCTCCCGAGGCGCTGTACAAACGTTTCATTTGTGGACGCGACTGGTATTCCCGATGGAACTGAACTGTACTTCATTGATAACGTGCCTGTGGATTGGAACCTAAGATACCCCGTCGGATCGAATTGCACGAACTCTACAAATGGGAGACATTACGCGAACGGGGCGAATGGGGCAAATGGAACGAATGGTGGATAGGGTTCGAAGATTGCATGCGGTGTGGTCCAGTGTTGATATTCAGACCCATATGCAGAGTTGTAGACCGCAGGAAGCCTGGTATTAGCTCAATATATCAAGTTTAACCCAAACCTGTAGCACGCATTCACGTAAGACGCAAGAGCCTAGAGAAGATGTGCTCTCACGGCCACACTGTTGAAGCAAATTGAGTGAGTTTGCGCGAGTTGCGTTGTGCAAACACCAAATATCGTGAAATTCGTGTAAACAACTAGAGAACAGTGAAAGTCTGAACCACACGCACAAGCAGAGAGCCGTGAAAAACATGACGCACCTACCGCAGCAGAAGCACGAGCGAGCTTCTGATCACACAGTGGTAGATGGGCACATACCAGTCTCAAGAAGAAGGATCACAAAACGTTGCCGACCAAACCATACCAGAAGTCTCGGCTTCCGCAATCACCTAGATGTCCGGCCTATACGTCTCCCCCATCCCATGAAAAGCTCCATGAAACCCAAAGCTCATGGGCCCATCCATCTCCGCCCTCCCCATCTCACTCAGATCTTTCGCTCGCAGCACAAGCAAATAGCTCTTCTCCGTGAACCCGTCCAATATAACACTTAGCAACACACCGTCGTCTTCCTCTGTGCCTTCAGGGTCGGCAACGAAGATGGCTTCGCCGGGTGTATGCCCCTCTTCCTCCCAAATGATACACTGCTGAGTCTGATTGTCGAACTTGACGATGCCGTCGAAAAAGGTGGATTTGAGACGGTCGATACAGCCGTAGGTGTAGCGATGGGGGCGCGTGAGGTATGCCGGGTTGATGGTTGGGAGTTCCATCGACTTGGCCTTGTCGGCTTGGAAGACGAGTTCCGCAGGCATGTGTTGTGTGGCAGGGACGCCGGCGTCGACGCTAGGGAGACGGAACTGCGCTTGCATGGGTAGGCAGGACATGCGCTTCTCTCCATCGTATTCGGGGGTGGGGATGGACGAGATGATGTTGTCGTAGTAGAAGCGCTTGACGATGTCGAGGTTCTCGAACATGCTCAACTCGGTTATGATGTCTGTTTTGGTTGGGTCCGAAGCTGAGGGCTGTTCCCAGGCGTTGATGCTGTGGAAGCAGAAGAAAGGGTCGCTGTCGTAGGTTGCGACGACGCCCTTACCGTGCTTGCGGTCGACCACGTACCATGTGGCCTTTGAGTTGGGATCAAAAGGTGCAATAGAGTCGACGATGTTCTTGTACCATAGTAGAGAGAGACCGCTCCATGTGATGTGGGAGTTCCACACGCAGAGAATGACGTAGTTCTCTGTAAGGAAAAGCGAGTGGATGTATGCCGGTGTTCCAACAAATGTCGCGAGGATCTCGGTATCGCCAGTGGCCGCTGAGACGCAGAAGACGCGGTAGGTACTTTTGCTTCCAATCTTGAGGTTGAAGTTGTACAGATCGCCGGTTTTGGGATCCGACTTGGCGTGTGCAGCGGAGAAGGGGCCTACCAGATCTGGATGAAGAGATTGTTGGGTAGCATAGCCTCGCGGCTCCAGCGTCTCCGGATCAATGCTCTTGAGCGCAGTGGAATCTGTCTTCACGTGTAGCGTGTTAATGCCGTTGGTATGGCCATTGGTGGCTATCTTTCCACCCCTGCCAATCTTGTGCCCGCCTGGTATGTTAACGGATACCGTGACTCCAACATTCTCTTCGTTTTCTGCAGACACGAAGAGTCCCATGACCTTTCCGAAGAAGCTTTCGCAAGGATCGCGCTTTGGAGCAAAGCTTGTGCTGTCAAGTCGACCAGTTCGGCGAACAATCTCGAGATACTTGTCAACTGTACGTCGAGACCGATACGTGGCCTTGGGCGTGCCATCGTTATTGGGAAAGTCGATTTGGAAGCGATGGACACAGGAGAAGCCATCGAACCAGTGCCTTGCTGCCCATATCTTTCCATCGTTTGTCTTCGCCTTGTACCCCAGGGGTCCTGTCCGATACAGTACGCCTGCAGCATACCGCGGAATGCTACCTTTGACATGGAGTTCCACTGGTTCGTTCTCTTCGTAATCAGTGTCGAAGCCCGCCGTGTTGGGCCAAACATCCGTCGTTGCGACAACCATGATGGATGATTTTAGGAAAGTGGTCATGGGTCGAATAATTGAATTGTCTTCTGGTGCTGGGGCTATGGCTTATATTTAAGCAAGGGCGTCCTAGTTCTGCGCTAGCGTGTGAACAACTTGGTACGGTCGCTTCCCAACAATTGTGCGCGGTCAGGCTTCAGGGAGCCAAAGGAAGCGCGGGTCGTCCAAGGATAATATGGATTGTGACCGGTTTGCGATGGTGCGATAGCTGTCGGACCGGCCCACGCCTAGAGAAATGCACTCTGGGTAGGTCGGAGGTGGCGACTTTGTGAGTCAGATAGGTAGTGAAAGAAGTATATAACGATTCAGATTCAATAGACAAAGCCTTAACTCTAGAAAAGCTTGTGATTCTCGCCTAGGACTGTGTTGATATGTTTTACGTTTTCAACGATGGAGGTCGATGGAGCACGAACACACAGATACTTCTGGGTCAGCTTTGTAGTCCTACGGACATTCGGCCCGCGCGAGTTCCCTCGGGCGTGCTACTCAACGTACGTATACTGCGGCCTGAGAAAAAAGAACAAAAAAGGAAAAAGAAAGTCAATAAATACTGCGGCCTGAAGTTAGAACACCACCTCTCAGAACATTGACGCGTCTCGGTCGCACTCAATACTGCTTGTCCTGTTAGGGACAAGGATGGCTCGGATTCGGAGTTGATCAAAAGGCGATGTCCGTGAAAGAAAAACTAGGCATTCTAGCTGCTCTCACTCATTTGGGCAACTACCACCGCTCTTGGAATTGGTGCTCAGTTACACCTACCTAGTTCTCGTGAGCCGGTGATGGAGAGATCCAATACTTGGGAGCGCGCGTATGGCCACCTCAACATCCCTCCGCTAGTCGAGCGACTTCCCAGTGGCTAATATCTACTGTAACCTGACGTCCTCGATATCCGGTGGGAAGAGTGATAAGACGGCCAGGCCTCCAACCCCATTCCCTTCGGCCGCAAGCCAAACCAATAGCCATGGTTGCGGTAAGGACTCTAGTCCAGTTCACCGTAGCAAAATCGCCACGCTGCTGTCATGCACCCTGTAATCTACGGGGCTAGGTATGTGGGTATCCTGTTGTTTGCCGCATTGCTGACGAGGTTCTTCATCAAGGGGTGGGACCAAACGAGCAGTTACGGCCGTTAAAAAGAAGTCTGATGGTCGGTGCACCGAACGGCAGAGGGGTACCGGGCGCTGCTGTCGCACAATCAACCAAACGCGGAATAGAAGGCCCCGGAGGTCGAATAGCGGACGCCTGGGCAGCGAGGATTGCTCTCGACATGTGATGAAGTTGATGTCCAGGATCGCATTACACAGTACAGGCCCCACTCAACGTCGGGATCCTCCGAGATGAACACTAGAGCCAAAGCAGCACTAGTGGCTTAGCACCATTCCAGCTACCTAGGTAGTGCCCGAAGAAGAATGCGGGCGCCGTTGCATCATCAATTTCACGATCCGATTTCGCACACATGTGCTGTTAGCCATTTGTTACAAGCACGTTCTTTTCTTCATGCGCCTTGGGGAAGAAGTACATCCCGAACGCGCTACCCAAACGACGTTCTTTCATGGACCGCTAGCGGCAAGCAATCCCTAGTAAACGATCCGTCGCTCAAAACAAAGATTTCCGATTTCTCTGCAGAAGAACCACCAAGACACGAAATCACGAACGACTATCCAAAATGGGAGCCATACTATCCCTACCCTTCACCCTCCTCAACTTCCTTCTTCCATTTACAAGCGCAGGCACGCCTCTATCGCAAGATCTTTTGCACACAGCCGTCCTTTGCGGAACACTATATTTCGCCCCGCAAATAGGCGAATGGTACAATACGCAGCAGCAGCGCGGCGAACAACAAGGGCAACTAGAAAACGAGCAAGGTGGGCGGGATACCCAGCAAACAGGCGGCGAAAGAGTCCGGAATCCAGACGTAGAGCATGAAGAACCCCCACTAGACGAACGTTTCGTTCTTCAAGATGACGGCGAAGGAGGCATTGGCGGTGCAGGAGCACCCGCCCGCCCACCACGAGCGCCCACACCACCACCCGCACCGCGGCATCAAGCCCAAGTCGAAGACGACGACGAAGACCCAGTACCCCTACCACGTCACCATGAAGAACCCGACCTTTTCGCCCCCGGCCCCGCCAACCCTCCTCAGAACCCCGCGCAAAACCCCGCGCGCGCACCACCCACACACCGCACCGTCGGCACCAAGAAAGCAAAGTCGCTTGCGCGGAAAGATCAACAGCGCGCTTACAATGAATGGCTGCGCTCAGAAGCAGAGATGCGGCGGCTGCAGCAGGAAGAGGGACGCGAGGAGCGCGAGGCGGCATTGGCGCTCGAGCGAGAACGGCGCGCTGCTGCTGAGGAAATGATTCGCGCCAAGGAGAGAGAAGAGAGGGAGGTGCTGAAGAGGGAGCGGGAGAGGGAGGCTGCGGAAGAAACGGAGAGGAGGGAGAGGGCTGTAAGCTATGTGCGGAGTAAAATTGAAGAGGAAGGATGTGTGGATTTGGTCGATGCGGCGTGGAAAGAGGGTAAAGATCGAATGTGGGTGGAGAGGTTGATTCGCGCTTCTGGATTGTTGCAGCAATTGCAGACGGATGGTGCTCATGTCATGTTTACGGGGAAGGACTGGCTTGTCAAGATCGATGAGCAGGTCATGGCGAGGGCCTATGCAGATGCTGAACGCTTTGCTCAAGGCAAAGATGGAAGGGTTGGATTTGAGGAGTTTGGAAGCATACTGGAAAAGGCTATACTCGGAAGAGTAGAGGCGTGAAGTCGCTGGCAGACAGCAGGCACCGCTCTCATTGCATATTTGGAGTTCAGGATAAAAACAAGGCAGAGGGATACCCATAGATGGATTCAAAACAGTACAATACATCTATCAACGTTCAGTACACGGAAGCCGGGGTGTGTCTTCCCACTTGCGGAGTATAACATCCATCTTCAACCCTCTGAAGCCCAAGCATCACCTTACACACAATGGGTTGATCTTTTGAACGTGGTATCGTATTGTCCATTTTTATCATGCAACCATGAAAGAGGTCTTATTCGCCTAGAGAAGCCATGCCATGCATAAGATCCCCCAATCCGTCCGATCAAAATCTGACCAGAGTAGCCATTCGAAAGAACTCCTCCCAGAGACACCATGCACACACATACACAGAATGCACGCCTTTATCGGTTGGACTTGGCGACACGCTCGAGCTCATCCTTCTTCTTGATGGCGTACGAGTTGCTGCTTCCCTTGGCAGCGTTGATCAGCTCCTCAGCAAGGCACTCGGCAATGCTCTTGACGTTGCGGAAAGAGGCCTCGCGGGCACCGATGGTGAGGAGGGAGATACCCTGGTTGACACGGCGGAGGGGAGAGACATCGACGGCCTGGCGACGGACGGTACCGGCGGAACCGATACGGGTGGAGTCTTCGCGGGGACCGCAGTTGACGATGGCATCGACGGCGACCTGGATGGGGTTCTGGTCGGTCATGATGTGGATCTGCAACCGTTAGCCATGTCCCACAATTCTTTCCATGCCAGTTTTTCGCGATCCAAAAATGGCGGCAATTGGTAGACGTACGATCTCGAAAGCGTGAGCGACGATGCGCACAGCCATGAGCTTCTTTCCGTTGTTGCGGCCGTTCATCATAAGGGAGTTGGTGAGACGCTCAATGATGGGGCACTGGGCCTTCCTGAATCGCTTGACGGCATATCGGCCGGCCGAGTGTGAGATGTAGACGGGAGAGCGGATCTGGATGTAGTCGCTGCGGCTTCAGTTAGCCGAAGGTCTCGCAGCGCAATACAAAGAGAATCCAATGCCATCACAATGTCCCTTCATATACGTGTGCGGCGCGAGATCGTGGGGGAAACGTACGTCAATGAGATGTCGCGGACTTCGACCTCCTCGTAGGACCACTGCGAGCTGTTAGATCTGGGTGCCGTCGCAAATATTTCGCAATGTGCCTGCCTTGTTGAACAGCTTGACGCTGCCCTGCTCGTCGGTGACATCCTTGGGCAGGATGTTGATGCCGGTGGGGTTCTCGACCTCGATTTCTCCGTTGTCAGACATGATTGCGGTTGTCGGTGTGTGAGGGAGAAAGAGGGTTGGGCGTCTGGGTCTTTTGTCGCTGGGGAAGTCGCGAGTTCGGTCTCGTCGTGTGTGTCCGAGTCGATATTCCTTCGCTTGGTGCGCCAATAGCGCGTTAGTGGGACTTGGCGGTAATCGAGCGACAGCCCCACCACCTCGACTGTGATGTCCTCGTCAACAACTGCCTGACAACACAATCTATCATTTTCTCCTGATTGAGTCCAGAATGATGCCTGATGCAGTTTCATCACTTTAAGTTCTGCTTGTGAAAATCATCCTGATACGACGAAGAATAATATTAAGATCCAAGTATGATACTGAATTACACTATACTACTCATCAAACATAAAGCACAACTGTGGTATATAACGCAGTTTTTGCCTAGCCGGAACAACCGAGTAGTAACCACACCCAAACGCCATGAATATGTCAAAATGCAGGAGCATCCTCCAACTCCATGCTATGCCGCTAAGCGCAAGGTAAAGCCGCGAACGGGGAAATCAAATGGTATCACGACTCTCGCTGCGCCTTCGTCAGCACACCAACCGGCACTGTCTCAATGGTTTCGATGTCTGCTGGATCATCTCTGCATTCTTGACACACTACGCACCCTTGTCACAGGTGCACTGATATCCCTTCGGTCCTTGACTCCCTCTACCATCTGCTTCATTGGTGTTCCGTGGCCAGCAGCCATACTTCTAGCACGGCCACGACGCTCACGGATTGCTGCGAGAGCAGCTTCACGGTCGATGCCCAGCTTGTTCAACGACAACTCGCCTAAGACGGGCGTCTGTGCATCCGCCGCAGCGTGCGCGACAGTTGAGGGGGTCATAGGCCCCCACCCGGCTTTGAAAGCTGGTGTTGCAGGGGAGAAGTGTAGGGGAATGGTGGTGGTGGTTGTGATGGTACGCGTGAGATAGGGAGTAGCAGGTCCAGTTGGTTCTTGGTTCGGTGTTGGAGGTGACATGTCGTCGTCGCTCTCTTCGACGGCATCCTCGTGGATGCTAATGTCGGCCGACTTGCTCTTCCGGCTTTCGCGCGCAAATGCCACGCGGGATACTGGGCGGGATTCTGGGAGAGAGACCTCTTCAGTAGGGGCGAGTGTGCTGTGTACGTCGATATCCATTGATGGTGCTTCGTTCATCTCAACCACAGGCAACGGCTCTGCTGGGGCAGCTGATGGCTGTGCCTTCATGGGAGAAGGGATAGAGCGGAATGTACCAGTCGATGGCGAGAAGGCAACGACAGTGTCGGGTTCCTTGGCGGGCTGTGCGGCGTCTGATACAGGTGTGACGGGACGCTCAGCTTCAGTAGGCTCCTGTTTGTTGACCACATCCTCCATAACGTCGTCCTCGTGGTTGCTGGGTGGTGGAGTAAAGATTGGCTGTGATGACTTGATGCGCTGCATCTCAGCCTCGAGAGAGTCATCGTGAACGAAGTGCTTGCCCCTGGTCTCAGCGATGCGGCACGAGCAGCATTGGAATTGGCACTCCATCTTCATGAAGTCGATCTGCTCCTCGGCGCGCTCGCGGGCACGCTTCTCCGCAGCCAACTCCTGCTGGATGAATCGCAGCTCGACGGCACCCTTCTTCGGTGAGACATTCTCCTTGTCGTCGTCCTGGCGAGAGTTGTTGCGTGGCTTGCGTGGGGATCGAACGGGTGACGCGAATTCGTCGTGTTCTTCGGCATCGGCGGATGGTAGTGGTATTTGGCCCTCGGCGGCGATGCGTAGCACTTCCTCTTCCTTCAGGCTTGTCTTGAGAGCATCACGTTCTCCCTCAGCCAGGCTCAGCTTCTCCTTCAGTGCTTGTACCTCCTCGCCGAGACGGTTACTGACGCTTTCAATCTCGACCTGCAGGCTGTAGAGTTCGTTCTTGTATTTGGCCGCCTCATCCGTCTTGAACTTGACATCCGACTCGGCCCGCTGCAGACTACGCTGTAGACCCTGAATCTTGGTCTGTAGTTGCGGAATCATAGATGAATGTCGGAGTTTATCGTTGTTCGCCTCGACCCACTGCTTCTTGTAGCTCTTGTATTTGCCTTCGAAAATTCTGCTCTGGTTCTCCGCTTCGACCTGTTTCTTATTAGTGTCTAGTAGTCAACCGAGAATCTGGGGAAGACGCACCATCTTGTGTTGCATACCCTTCCATCGCTCTTCGTTTTGTTTGAACACAGCCTCCCACTGGTTGATGGCAGCCTTGTTCGCCTTGCGTTCCTTCTCGTAGCGCTCCTTGGTGATTGCAACATCGAGCGAGCCACTAGCATGCTCGAGCTCGGTCTTCAACTCATCGATACGGATGTCACGCCGGCTGAGCGCCATCTCGTGTTCCTTTGCCTTCTTTGCATGCTCCTTTTCAATCTTGGCCAGTTTCTCCGCATTCCTTATCCTTTCCTTATCCAGCAACTCCTTGAAACGCTTGCACGCTTCTCTAGGGTCCTTGACTTCGAGGTTCTCGAACATGCCAGTGAGGGCGGTGACGGAGACATCAGAGTCGGTTCTGCGGTGTGTGTGTCGTAGCGGCGAGTGGGAGCGGAGCGGAGATGCCGACGGCGACATGACAGGCGACCCGCTGGGAGAGTCGCCAAAGTGGGATTTGGAGCCTGCACCCCGATCGGGGCTGGCGGGGAAGATGGGCATGCCCGGTGAAAAGGGCGCCTTGTTGGGCGAGACAGGCTGGGGCGGATCCATCGGGACCGGGGATTCTTTGAGACGCGCCAGGTTGGCGGTGTTGAAAGATTTTGTATGTTGCGTCAAGGTTTTGCTTTTGTCAAAAGAATTGACGTCGACTTTGGTAGCCTAGGGAAGTTGCGCTGCAGGTCGACGTGATGTGCGGTGGTGCGAGCTCGGATGGTAAAGTGTAAATACAGCCAGCCCGCCGCGCGACGCTACTTCCTTGCACCATAGCAACCCGCACAGACCACCACATTATCCAACCCCACGTCATCTACCGCAACCATGACGAGATTGAAGGCGGAGAACCCTTTGGTCTGTTTCAACCTGAGCTGTATCCCGCAGTGCACATTCTTGCAAGCACCGTATTTAGCTAGCACGTTATGCTTCGTCTATCGCACCGTGGTATCGTGTCCAAGGTGGCAGACGTGAAGTCGCAATCCGAACAAAAGAGTGTACTTAGTTGGTTTTTTTTTAAAGAAACTCCATCCTCCTAATATTCAATCTCCCGTTCGCTACACCTCGCGTCCGCGTACTTTACTTCTATTGCTTTCGTAAGAGCACATGTACCTCTTCTAACAGTATCCTTCGTCATCCCTCTCAAGTCCACTGCAATTGGAGTGCCTGCTCAAACCCTCATCTACGCCCTTGCATCTTATTTCAGAAGGCACTACATTGTGGGCTGAGCCGGATATCCGTCACCCCCGTAATTGTCCGAGGACTGCTTAACGCTCGTCACCATCGTGCTAGGGGCAACCGAGGGCGAGGCTGAAAGTGTGGCTGGTGATGTAGAAGCTGGGTAATCTAATGATATATCAGTCACTATCTCGAGATGGGAACGTGGCCGGCACAAGCTTACCAGCCATGTTGGTACCCGAAGACAGAATACTCGTCTCAGCCAGGCCAGACGTCGGGGTCTTAATTGTATCTGATGTCGAAGGTAGAAGAGCCGTGCTACTAGCTTCGTACGTGGCACTCATGCTTTCTGCTAGCGAAGAGCTGGGAGACACGGGCAATTATGCACTCGCTGTTGAACTGGTCACGGATTCGGAGGCTTCCATTGTTTGTGTGGGAGACATGGGGTAGGCAGAGGAGTCTAGACGTTGTCAGATAGGGGCTGGTATGTTCAAGAGACCATGAAAAGTCTACTTACTTGCAGTGCTGGATTGAGACAATTGCGACGAGAGTGTGTTACTTTCCGAAAGGTAGCCTGTCATCGTAGAAGATTCCGCTGCGGTTTCATGGGCGCTTTGTGGAATTGTCATGGCGGAGGAAGTCGGATTTTGCGCAGCACTGGATGGACCCGTAGAGCTGGCAATCGGAGTAACCACAGAAGAAAAGTCTGCTCAATCACGTTAGATCTCTTCCGGACTCCCTCAACAAGAGGATACTCAATTAGGGTTTCAAACTCACCAGTGGCACCAGATGTTATGGGCAAAATGGACATGACCCCACTGCTTTCTTCCGGATAAGGCGCAACTAAGCTAGGCTTGTAGCTTTCGGAGGTAGTACTCGTTGTCAAGTACCCTGTGCCGTATCCCGTGGGCATTGGCAGTTCAGTAGCTGTAACTGTTGCTCTCGGCTCTTGAAAATCGGATGACATGTCGACTCCGTTATTGACCGCAGTAAACACACTGGATGGCGAGCTAGCTCCAGTTGCAGACGAGGCGCGCGAATCGCCTGTACTGGAGTAAGTAGCGCTTGAAGAGAGAATAACGGACTCGTAGATAGACGTAGCCGGGCTCACCGGAGGTGGTATCCTCGGTTCGCCAATGCCGCTGGTTGAACAAGCCATCCCGGTGCCTGAAGAGGGATTGGTAGGATACCCTGTCGCAATGTCAGATAACGTGACCCACAGGGTTCAAGGCATGCTTACCCTTCATGCTACCAGATCCGCCTTGTGTGGGATAGTAGCCAGTCTGTAAAGCCGCCGGCGGAACGATGCTGGTATATCCGGGAACCGTGACTGTTTGTGTGACAGTAGCGCAAGAAGTCTCAGAACTTAGAATGCTGGAAGTCAAAGACGAGACATTGGCTACGCTTGACATGCCAGTCGGAAAAGTGAATCCAGTACCCCAAGTAGTAGTAGTAGGATACGGGACTCCAGTGCCTTGGCCTACCGATGAGAGATAGTCTAGGCTGGAGGCTTGGTACATATCCTGTGAAGAAGATGCCTGAACAGCACCTGCCCACCTCGGAAAGACGAGAGCGGATGCGAGGGAATTCGTACCTGCAAGAAAGACGGAGAAGACTACCGGCTTGGAGATAGAAGTGATCGTCATGAGGAGCGATCTTGAAATGCTCCGAGGATGTCTCTGAGGGATAAATGTGAAAGTTAAAGAAGTAGGCTTTGGTGGAAAGAGAGAGAAAAGCCGTAGGTGGTTGGTAAAGACACTGAGGAATTGATGGCATACATATACCTCTGGCCAGTAATTCATGTCAACACTACTCGGGTGAAGATTGCGTGGCCATCTCTGCACTTGTTACGCTGACCGCGTATGTTTCCGCGCCCTCATCTCATGTCTTGGAATATCAAACATGCTGTTTTTGAATGACGTCAATTCTAATGTCTATCTGAAGGTGGCGTAGGCATCTTAGCCCCGCGCCGACCCGGTATTGGAATTGAATGACAAGGCGCAGGTTTGGAATGGGGGCGATGACCCCAGGCGACAACCAAGGAGGCAGCCACGGCGCAGAGGAGCTGAAGAAAGACAGCTGCCATGAGGGAAATCGTAAGATCAGGAGTGAACGAGTGGCAGTTCCGAATTGTCAAGGCTGGTAAAACCCTGAAGATCTCCATAAATTTTCTTTGAATTAGGCATCATAACGCAGCCTTGGATTTGTTGTGATGCAAACACTTCTATGGGGCAAAGGGAGCTCGTTCAAAACGAACGACCCTGCAGCACCAATGGATTTGTCCTCCACGTATGCATAGGTTTCGGAACGATAGATGACCGCGAAATTGCCTTCATTTGTCAGGGTAGAGGGAGCGGGTTGTTTGATGTTATGTTTTCGGAGACCGAAGCAAACACCCCAGAAATCGACCCCCAAATTGCACGCTAGGCTTAGCGTGTCATTAGCGTGTGAGGCCTCATCGCATACTCAGCCGGATACTCTGTATGCCCCGCCGACTCCATTAATAAGACATCCCTCAATCTTGATGCGCACCTCGTGACTTTGTGAAGTTGCGCACCTACATGAAGCGAGTCTCGACACCTCATGGAGCGGAGACTCAAAACACTGGCATCACTGACTGATTCGCTCAAAGCCACTTTTTTAAGGGAGAGAAAAAAGTTCTTTCCATACATGTATATTGACAAGTACCTACTATCTGCAAAAGACTACAAAAGAAAACTCACTGGATGCATTTCTGACATGACATTATCCCTTCCCGCGGATCCACAAGAGCTCTACTCAATATCCACCTTGCGAATCTCAACATACCCAGAGTCCAACTTCGGAACCTCAACTCTCAGTACACCGTCCTCCAACTTGGCAGTGATACCGTCAGCATCAATGCTGGCTGGGTTCGCTCTCGTGCCCAGGCGGATCTTTCTCTCGAAAGCTCCCACTTTCCTTTCGTTCACAGCAAGTGTCTTCAGGAACTCTTCGTCACCAGGGCGGTAGATGACGCCGGCAACGCTAAGCTCGCTCTTCTCGGTATCCCAGTTTACACCGACGTCTTCTTTCTTAGCACCGGGTAGGGAGACGTGAACGACGTAGGCGGATTCCGTATCGAAAATGTCGGCTTCGGGGATGTGATCTTCAGACTCACTGGCCTTGGTAGTGTCGTTGGTGTTGGCGTTAGATGGGTGGGCGTCGTTGAATTGGTTGAAGAGCTGAGTGACCAGAGTAGAAGGGTCGAAGGAGTTGCCGCCGAAACCAAAGGGCCCACCTCCCATGCCTCCAAAAGGACCCCCATGTCCCCAAGGACCCCAGCCTCCACGACGACCATCATGGTGGTGGCCATGGTGAGGGCCGAGTCCATAATGCGGTCCAGGGCCGTGACGAGGTCCAAAGCCACCCCAGCCACCAAGTCCACAGTGGCCGCGCGGTCCTCCACCGCGGCGACCATGAGAGCCTCGCCCATGTGGACGGTCTTCGCCATGGGCTTCGTTATCAGAACCGGCGTTTTCAGATGGACCCTCGCCGTTGTCATTTGCGTCGTTCATCTCGGCATCTTTCTCTCTCGCGGGCTCTTCACGTTGGTGCTCGTAGCGTTGGTGTGGAGGGCCTCCGCGATGAGGCATCCCACCACCGAAGAACTGGTGACCCCAATTCCAGGGAGCAAACGGGTCTTGGGGTCCTTGCGGCCCCGCGCGTTCGCGCTCGTGATCGGTGTCATCATTGCGATTCTCACCAGGATGCTGAGAGCCTTGCTGTTCAAGGTTCGCGATGAAGTCCCAGAATGGAGCTGATTGATTCATGTATGTGACCGATGGCATGTTGATGGTTTGAGAAATATTGTGGTAGATGGACAGATAGACGATGGGAAATGTGTGTTTGGATGGCACGAGAATACTCCACCTACCTGATCGAGAGTTTTATAGAAAGCAAACACCTCCAGGCATCAGTTCGCACGTGTAAGCGTACGTGTATGCTCCCCTCTCTGCCTTGCTCGCCACGCCGCCCTGTGGTCACAGAATGCGCCATCGCATCAAAAGAGCCAATCGTACGACATTTGTCCAGATTATGAGAAGCGCACAGAAGTCACCGGAAGCATTATCGGCGATAGGCTCGTCTGCCGCGTATCTAGAGCATTGTCTGGCCAGGTTGTGAGAAGGCAGGAGGGCGTTGCGCGTCCAGGCGACCGGGCAGGTCGGGGGTTAGTTTGCTCCGGTGTGGCGGTGACTGTGGCGAACAAGACATGATTGGCTACAGGCCGGCTGTAAGGGTGTGCTGCGCGCATGTCAGAAGCCCGCCGGGGTAATCTATTATCCGCATTGCACTCCAAGTAATAGAATAGTTGGAACGGCAAAGAAGATAGGAGAAGAAAGCGAGACATGAGATGAGCCCATAGCAGGGAGTGACAGCATCGGATGATTGAGGGTTAGCGGCGTGGATACAGCTCATGCAGCCCGACCTGACTCGAGGAACCAATGCCCTGTGCTATGATCTTGGCTCCATTTACAGGCAGCATACATACACTGTTGGTGGTGACTGCGATCTCCGAGCGCGGGAGCCGTATCGTATCGGTTGGGGACGTTTGTGATTGTGGTGGTCATGGGTGGCTGGTTCGCTGTCGAGGACCCCGACGCATACATACACTGTCTACCGGCTTGTTTGTGAATGTAGATGGATCGTCGGATGATGTCGCGATGCATAAGGCTGGAGGAGTTCGGTGGCGGCCTGCTGCTGTCTAAGGTAAGCAGGGACGAGGCGGGGGAGGGGTAGCTGCCGCTAGCTTTGCCATGACGCTATATGTTTTCAACAAACATTGCGCCCCACCAGACTTCTCTTTTAAACTGCTGGGCAACTACCGACACTTATCCCCACCAAAAAACCATCCACAACTCCACTGATTCAATTTCTACAATCTCAGTTGTAACTCCAAATTCATCATGTCCGGAAGCATCCCCACCTCCACCTCCGTCAGCGAGTCGGCCGTCATCGAGGCGCCCTTCAGCGATGTCTGGCACCTGATCAAGCTCCAGGACTTCAGCAAGTTCTGGTCTAAGCTCGAGAAGAGCGAGTTCGTCAAGGGCACCTCTGATGAGACCGACATCGTCAAGTGGACTTTCAAGGACGGTACCGAGCTTGAGGTCAAGCAGGAGGAGCACTCAGTAAGGAATTTCACAGGTTTTTTCTTTTTCTTTTTTCGCATCGCTAATTTTAAATTTCAGTCCATCGACCACTTTATCACATACTCCGTCATTACTTCCAAGCCCGAGCTCTCCTACTCCTCCGTCGTCTCTACCATCCGCGCATACCCCGTCACCTCAGGCAAGCACCAGGGACAGACATTCATCACATGGTCTGGCAACTTCAGTAGCGATGCTGATGCCAGTAAGTACACTTGCTCACGGATTCGTTGCTCATGCTAACATTATCTAGGCGTTATCCAGGACGCTAAGTTCAAGCGCCGCGAGGCTCTCGCCGACCTCGCCCAGGCTGCTTCCAAGAAATAGGTTTCCAAACAGTACATAAACAGGCGCTTGAGCAACTTGAGTTTGCAGGAATTCACGTCGTCAGGTGACTTCATTGTGTTTCCACCACGGAAAATGCTCTATAGCTGCTGAGAAGCGGTCAGGAGCTGTATTGTATCATAGCAATAGTAACGAGAGATTGACATAAATGCTTCATCTTCAGCACTGGCATGACAACTACATGCAGGTCTTTGTGTTCGACCGAAACTTGAACATCACTCCATATATATCTAGCACATTCAAGCATCGAAGACGTTTTCATTTCCATTTCTATAGCGATTGCCATCGCCATATAATACCCCTAAATCCGGTACAGATTATTCAACATATCGCAGATCGATTTCATCCAACGCAATCACAACTCGTCATCCTCCCCAATAACCAACTTGAACAAATCCTCCCTCTCCTTCTTCATCGAGAAAGGCTTAAGGCGCTCTTCCTCTGCCGCCTTTTCCCCATTCTCCTTTAGCCACGCCGCCCGCCGCCGCTTATTCTCTTCTGCCTCAATCGGACTTTCGACATGAACGGTACTGTCGCGCCCCCGCATCATAGGTCTCAGGACGTCTGCAGGCGGCGCCGCAAAGCTCGCCTCGGCGAACTTTGGCGGCGCAGTCATGCACACCCGCTTGGGGGGATCGAGGTTAAAGAGTTCGGTAAATATGGGCACGTAGGCGTACTTGACGCCGGGGACGAGGGCGAAGGGGGAGAGTTTCGAGAAAAACTTTCGCTTTTGCTTCTTGTTGGTCGGGGAGGGCGAGTCGGACGAAGAGGAGGATGTGGAGGAAGACGAAGGCTCGGGGATGCTGGGATGCTTGGTACTCCTAGTTTCGGCTGTGACGGGCTCGTGGAGAGTCTTCAGCTTGACCTTCCGCTTCTTATTAACACCAGTGGTGTGCAATTCGCCAGCACCTTTCACTGTACGGGCAAAGGAGGTGACAGAACACGAGGGTACGAAAATTGGAGGGCCTCGAAGGGCAGTAAAACAGTAATAGATTGTGGTTGCATGTACCGACACACCAAACTATTTGGCTGTGTGCGGACCTGATTCTTCGCTGGCGATTTTCGAGTGTCCAGATTCAGCGCTCTGCTCCTGACTCCTCATCGCCTCTAGTACCTCGAGCCCCATATCCGACCTGGGGCCAGTAAAATTCTTGCGGCCATCAAAAAACCATTGGAAAGTGCTTATAAATAATATGATACCGAATGCGACGACACAGTAGTCTAGAGAGGTTAGAGAAGACTTTCAAACGTATCTGAGAAGACTTACTCATGTTTGAAGGAGTCACTGGTAGTTCCGGGGGGAATAGAAACAAAACGGTAGTGACGATAGTGTACGAAACGCCGACAATGTTTGCTACCCAGCCAATGGGCCCGGGTAATACAAAGGATCTTGGACCAAGCATCTTCCTACCACGACAAAGGTTAATCGCAACAGGTATGGCGTAGCTTACACCCAAGGCAACAACCGATGCAGATATGAGGGCGTTGAAGGCGCTGCTTGACCCAATCAAGATCAAGCCAAAGAGTATCGTCAGGGTAGCAGCTAGAATCAGCGCATTGAGGGGTTGGCCGAGTCTTGGATGCACCTTTGCGAAAAACCTCGAATAAGGTAGGCCCCCATCTCGAGCGAAGCTGTATGTCATCCGACTGGACGTGGTCATGATTGCAGTCTCCGCGAAAAGAATGCAAATCAGAGGAAACATCAGCAGACATGTAGCTCCCGCTCGGCTCTTGGTTGCATTGTACAATATCTGCAGAAGCGGACCAGGTGCTGCGGATATGACAGAGGCTGCATCGCCCCCAGAGACAAACAGCAAGACCATCAGGAAGATGAAGCCTGTGACAGTGCCAATACAGACGCAGTATATCATGATCTTGGGCCCCTCGACTGAGGCGTTTGGAATTTCCTCGATCATGTGGGCAACAGCATCGTAACCTGTCAGACCGAATCCACCCTGAAGCAATCCGAGGAGCCAAGCAACGCCATCGGGCCAGCCCGTCTCGTTGATGAACTCAGTGAAGACGAATTCAGCAGAGGCGTAGTCGGGAGATGCGCAGGCGAGAACCGTGATGCAGACAATTGCAAATCCTCCGATAGACCAGATGAATGCGGTTCGGTTGACGTAAGGCAACAAGTTATTCAAGAAGGCGTTGACCACGAAGGCGATAAGCGTCCAGGCAACGTAAATCAGCCAGACTTGCCACGCTTCTAGCGTGAATTCTGGATGCCATAGCGCAATAAGGTCGGATATGAGTTGCGAAGCAAGGAGGCCTCCCGAAGTGGTTAGGGCGATCCATCCCGAGACGTTAATCCAACCAGTGATGAAGGAGGCTACAGGGACCCATTTCTTCGGAGTAATCACGGCAACCCAGTGATATCTGTGTCTGCATTAGTTTGGATTCAAAGGGGCTAAATGTAATGATACTCACTGTCCACCAGCTGTGGGATATGCGGACAGAAACTCTGCCAGTGACGAAGCCAAAGCCAGGTTGCAGATACCGGCTGTGAGGAGTCCCCAGATGACGCTGGTCGAACCGCCAGAGGGCAAAGCAAGACCGAGCGATGTAGAGAGTGCTGTCCATGAGTTCAAGATGGCGAAAGCCAGCCCCAACATGGATATCAGACTGAAGTTGCGCTGCAGCTCGCCCTTGTGACCGAGAGCCTGCAGCTGGGCCTCATCGTCGAGGTTTTGTCGCTCGGCGGGCTTCATGGTGTTTGCCGGATCAGTAGGAAGCATGTGAATGGGCTATGCACAGAAGAGATGCGATGAGCAGTACTATATAATACGAACATGATGCCGTCGCACCGGAGGCTCGGGCGGTTTCGTCAGCCATGCATCGATTTACGACGGCTACCCGGAACGGGTATGTCCAGCAGACTGGTTGAAGCTTGACGAAGCTTACTTTGGTGTCAGCCACAGATAAGATGCCCTCGTTCCGGGACAAAACATGGGGTAAGGGCCAATCAGAGGGGAAGCTGCCGTCTATCTCGCGCTTGACGAAACGGCGTTACATCGCTCTCCACCGCGCGAAATATCGTATCATGCAAGCCACCGCGCGTCAAAGGCGTTAGCGACGATAATTGACGCGAACGGATGACACGAAGGAGGTCCCCGATATCGAGAAAGAGATAAAGGCTGCGGTTGTGAATGTAGACGTTTGTCGAAGCTTTGGTCCTCAGACTTGGCGTCCTTGGCCCAAGCGACCCTCACGACGGCTGCGACTCGACAGGGCGCGATAGCATGATGGTTTCCCATGTGCGTGAATGGTTGTGTGTGTTGCAACATTCGCACTCTCTTCTTCAGCTCAGAAAATTACCGTCTTGAAGTTGTAGAGGCGGTTCATGGGCCAGTCGTCCACACAGGCGCATACGTCACCGCTCCAGTCTCCACGTTCCCTAGGGTCCAGGCGGCTTGTAACGGCGAGATTCTCCTACAATCCCTCGACCCTTAGATGCCGCAGCCCTGGAAAAGAATGCGCGGAGACCAACACTCAGAATACACTCCTCTGCCCTTGAGCGAGAAGGAATCGTTTCCGTCCAAACGCGCGCGACGCAATCATGGCTCGACAGGGCCACGCACCCGCGTACTCCAGGTGGTCGGCGCCCTAGCAGTCATGTACGGGCTCACCAGCATCTTCGGCTTCTCCACCTCCAAGTCGTGCGACACCATCGACGAGGGTTACCGATGCAGCCCGAAGACGACGCACTTCCTGGGCCAGTACTCGCTATGGTACTCGGTGCCCTCCGAAATCGACGTTGCACCTCCAAAGGGCTGTGAGGTTACTTTTGCGAATGTCCTCTCCCGCCACGGCGGCCGCGACCCGACTTTTGGCAAGTCGATAGCCTACCACCTCCTCATTGCCGAGATCCAGAACACGAGCACATCATACCCGAACGAGTTCAAGTTCCTGAAAGACTATGACTATACACTGGGCGCGGATGAATTGACAGATGCTGGAAGACAGGAGATGGTGAACTCGGGCGCCCATTTCTACCGTCGGTATCAGAAGCTTGTCGGCGGGAACACGCCATTCGTGCGTTCTGGCGGACAGCATCGTGTCTTGGAATCAGCTCAGCGCTGGCTCATGGGTGTCGCGGAGTCCCTAAATGAGGAGCCTCGAAAGGTTGATCTGGTCATTCCGGAAGGATCGGCTTGGAACAACACGCTGTCTCACGACATCTGCCCTGCTTCCGAGGCCGGACCGAGCCATAATATTGGGAGCAGAGCGCAATCTATATGGACAGAGATCTTCGTGCCGCCAATTCAGAGTCGCATCAATTCAGCTCTTGGTACCAATCTTAGCGCGGCCGCTACCGTGTACCTGATGGACATGTGTCCGTTTGACACCCTGGCGCATCCTTCGGCGAAACTATCAGACTTTTGCAAACTGTTTACAGAAGAAGAATGGCGCGGTTACGACTACTACCAAACGCTGGGCAAGTACTATGGCTATGGGGCAGGAAATCCGCTGGGACCCACGCAAGGTGTTGGCTATGTCAATGAGCTCTTGGCGCGACTGACCCAGAAGCCTGTCGATGACAACACCAACACCAATCGCACACTCGACTCCGATCCCAAGACGTTTCCTCTCGATCGCAAAGTATACGCCGACTTCAGTCACGACAACGACATCAGCAATGTCCTAGCCGCTCTCGGCCTCTACAATAACACCGAACCCTTGTCGAACACTACGATGGAGGATACAGATCAGACTAATGGGTACTCGGCTGCGTGGACAGTGCCCTTCGCTGCCCGCATGTACGTCGAGAAGCTGAAGTGCAAGGACGCAGACGAGGAGTCTGTCCGCGTCATTGTGAATGACCGTGTGCAACCATTAGGATTCTGCGGGGGAGACCAACATGGAAGATGCACACTGAGTAAATTTGTGGAAAGCCAAAGCTTTTCAAGAAGCGGTGGGTTGTGGAACCAGTGTTATGAATAAGCTTGGTTGTTGCCTGTAGCTTGCTGCATCCTCGTATCATTTAGCGTTCATCGAGGCCACGGATATAGTTCCTATTCATTACTTATTCGTCTCACCCGCCATGACTTTCTCTGGTAACCCTCGCTTGTCGCGCAAGCATATCTTGTTCTCCGATCGCAGGCCACCAGTAACGAACACATGATAGAGCAAACCTGCAGTAGACAAATATTTGCGATGATGCCCCATGAGAACGAAACAAATACGCAGAAAAGCCATGTCCGGCTCACATATGAACACTTAGGTGTGAAAGTGGTAGTCTCTTTCCAAGACGGTATAAGATGGGACCGATGCTCAAAATCCCAAAGCACCTATGGAATACCTACGATTTTAGTGTTCAAGTCAACTCTACGCAATCAGAAATCCGTAGCGAGTCTAGCCGACCTACGAACTGCAATGTCAAGATTTCTCGCTTTCAGCATGGTGGTCCGCAGCGTCAGCGGAAAGGGCAGTGGCAGAATGAGATCACATACGAACAACCGTGTTTACGGCCAACATGTATCAGCTGTTGGAGATGGCATCCGCATCTACTCCGGCTAGTGCAAGATGAGCCTGGTAGTGTTGAAGCACCAAACAAGAGTTCCCTGCCTGAAGATGCAGACGGTAAGACTTCGCCTACCACCGAACGGGTTGTTAGACAGGACCGACAACGAACGACCCAAGACGTCTTCCAGGGAACACGGCAAATTATCCACCTCCCTACCCCGCTGAGTAGAACACCTGAATTCATCAACCCTGCACAGGTGAACTCACATCCAACTCTACTCAGACGACACACCGTCCGGCTAGTGTTTGCGTCTCAAGAAGGCAAGGCTAACCTCAAAGCCATGGTCCAGATGTGGGAGGGGAACAGCAAGGGCAGGGGCTTTGTCGGAACCATCGGAATCGTTCCGTGATGCAAGAAACCCCGCCCTTGCGTGGTGTCAAACAGGAAATATTATGACACAACATACGCAATGTTTAGCATCTCCAGTAGTCAGTAGCTATACCATTAGGGAATAAGCACCATTGTTATCAGGCATTTCACGGATATACCCCACCCTTGTCAAGGCCGCCGCCTTAGTAATTCCGCCAAGCCAGCTACAGATCCCTGCATGGGCCTCGGACAGCCCACCAGAGAATGTCATATCTCAGTCATCTCCGCCCTATTGTTCATTGGGCTATATAGGTTCCCATGTCCACCCCTCCAAATGTTGGACGAGGCTCTCGCAGATTCGACTCCCCATAATGGTGCATATGGCTAGGATACGGGCGGGCCCGGCCGCGCTGCGAAGAGCTGCTGGCCGTGGCGAACTCTTCTCGCGGTCGCCCATTTGCGCTATACGGACCAGAAGCATTGCGACCAATTCAGCGATACGGGAGCCAACAAGCATACTTCCAGTGTCGATACCGCAGCGCTCCAGCGCAGAAGAGCGGAGGAAGGCAATCAAGCAGGCAAAGCCGTTCTCTGACTTTCTCACGGATACGTTCAACCGGCAGCATGACTACCTGCGCATTAGCATCACAGAGCGCTGCAATCTGCGGTGTCTGTACTGTATGCCTGAAGGTGCGCTTGAAACCCTTCTAGATAGAAACTTTAGCTAACGAGGAACAGAGGGCGTCCCACTTTCGCCGTCTGCCAACATGCTCACCACGCCCGAGATTTTTTACCTTTCTTCGCTCTTCGTATCGCAGGGCGTCACCAAGATCCGTCTTACAGGCGGCGAACCCACCGTCCGCCGCGACATAGTCCCGCTCATGCAGCAAATCGGCAGTCTGCGCTCGAAAGGCTTACGCGAACTCGCCCTCACCACCAACGGCATATCGCTACACCGAAAGCTCGACGCAATGGTAGAGGCCGGTTTGACGGGTGTCAACTTGAGCCTGGATACCTTGGATCCCTTCCAGTTCCAGATTATGACGAGGCGCAAAGGCTTCGATGCCGTCATGAAGTCGATTGATCGCATACTGGAAATGAACAAACTGGGCGCAAATGTGAAACTCAAGGTCAATTGCGTTGTCATGCGCGGTCTAAACGAGCGCGAGATCCTGCCCTTTGTTGAAATGGGCCGCGAAAAGGACATCGAAGTACGATTCATCGAGTACATGCCGTTTGGCGGGAACAAGTGGAGTGAGAACAAGATGATCAGCTTCCAGGAGATGTTGGACATCATAAAGACAAAATATCCTGGACTAAGGCCTGTTGCCGGACACAAGAACGACACCAGCAAGACGTACAAGGTCCCCGGCTTTGTTGGCAAGGTTGGCTTCATTACCAGCATGACCAATGACTTCTGTGGGACCTGTAATCGATTGCGCATAACGAGTGACGGCAACCTTAAAGTGTGCTTGCACGGGAACGCCGAGGTTTCCTTACGCGACGTACTGCGCCAGGGCAACAATGGCGAACCAATTGACCAGGAAGCATTTGAACGTATCAGACAAATCGAGACGGATCGCCACGACGGTCGCCTTGGCGATGAAACGATATTGGGCTGGGGCCTAAGGGAGCGCGAACTACTCGACGTGGTCGGGGCAGCCGTGAAGCGCAAAGCGGAGAAGCACGCCGACCTGGATGATCTTGCGAACATGGAAAACAGGCCCATGATACTAATAGGTGGGTAATCACCGACCCTTTCACCTTTCGTTTCATGTCATGTTATTGTGTAGCTTGCGGTGCTACCGTGGGAGCTGCATAAATGGCGTTTGTAGTGTTCGCTTTGATTGCAATTCTACATTGTGTTCTGGACATCCTCGTGTCAGATTACATACTCGAATGATATACCCTTTGTGTTCCTATATCCTTCTCGTACTTGTGATGTACGTTGCTGACCTCGAATAGGTGATCAGCCATCCAAAAACAGAGCTCCCCGGTCGCCCTCTTCTTTCCTACGACCACAGCCTACAGGTTCAAAAGGCTCTTACGCCTCTCCCGCGAGCATGGGCATGCTTTACGCTTCTATGTCGCACCTATATCCCAGCGTATTGCCGTCGAACAACGGCATTCGAGCCTTTTCAACATCGCACGCGCGTGCGTCTAGGGGCGGTCATCGGAAAGCCTTTAAAGCTCCTGAGAAAACTGTTGCTGAAAAATTGGAATATACTTGGGGCCCGGCAGGCGTACGCAGATTGAAGCGGGTTGTCGTCGACGGTCCCTGGCAAGCTCCCCTGCCAACACCCCTGGCGGAGGTACGACAAAAATATGGATTGACCGCCCCAAGATACAATACCTACTGGAGAAGGGTTGCGGAAGCCAAGCTTTTGAGTGGCAAGGGCCAAGTCTACAAGCAGGCTAACAAAGTAGCACACAGCAAGTTCCTATCGGTTTACCACGGAACTGATGGCCTGAAGCACAAGGATCTGATGCGCGAGGTCCAATCGATTATTGATCAGGAGAGACGAGATAGGGAGCTGTTCAGTCTCGATGACGTCCTCGAGGCACAACGGCGCGAGACAGAAAGGCGAGAGACAGAGAGGCGCAAGGCAGAAATGCTTGAGGTAAAAAGGCGCAAGGCAGAAATGATTGAGGAAGAAAAGCTTGATAAAGAAGGACTAGAGGCAGAACGACTCGAGGTAGAAGGGCTCGAGGAAGAAAGTCTTGAGGCAGAAAGGCTCAAGGAAGAAAAGCTCGAAGAACTCAAGCAGCAAGAAGCCAGTGAGACCGAAGTACCCAAGCCACATCAATCGCAGCAGTCTAAAATTGCTACCAACAACTTAAGGACATTTCTGGCGGAGGTTCAGACTCCATTACAAGGTGATCAAAAGCTAGAAGAACTAAGGCAACGAAGGCAAGAAATTCTAAAGAAGAAGCGTGCCTTGCTGAGAAACCTCGAAGAGCAAGAGGAAGAAGAAAAGAGAGCCAAGAGAGTTGTCAGAAACGACGTGCCAGAACCTCACCATCTGGACAAGGTTCTGAACCATGCACTAGACCTGCTTGATCGGAGCTTCAATGAGCAAGAACCTTCCAGAGCAGAACACGAGCCTGACAAGGTATTGCGAGTAAAGAAGGCCACGGAAACCGACGCCTTTTACCAGTGGCCAAAGGGAGCAAGCTCGATACATGTATTAGGCGGGCAAGGGGATCAAGATGCTCCAACAGAATCGCGTCCTAAGGATGCGCTTTCGAGGCTCTTCGGCTACGAGCCTCAGTCCCGATCAGCACTAGTACAGGATATGGCAAACGACCGGCTTCAGCTACAAAATCTGAGCCTAACAACTCCTAGCACGGAAGCGGTGATCAACACCCCCTCTCCACAAAAGCCAAGCGATACGCTTCGTCTTGCTGTTCCTCCTTCCGGCATTATGCCCATCGACGAAGACCTCGTAGTCGACTTTGGGAGTTCGATACCAAAACTTCAGGCCCAGATCTACGAAATGGTGCAACGGCTCAAAGGCTCGTATCCGCGATTTGACGAGCTACCATATGAGATTTGGAAAAGCGAGAACAGGAAGACGCTGCAAACATGGCTCAGGGTTCTAGTCACCAGATGGAAAACACGCTTTGAAGATGTTGACAAGACGGGTCAATTGGATAAGAAGGTTGTCAACAGGCAGATGCAAGATCTACTGGATTACATGGTGCGTGAGCAGGACCTGGACAATGAGGCTGCAGAACGCATGGCATTGCGATGGCATGAGATCGTAGGTCAAAGAGGATCTATGGATTGCGAGGCTGGTGGCGTCTTAGACTGGGATGAGTTGCACGCTGGTGGCATGGGATTTCTGGCTAACGAGCCTGAGTATGACGCATCGCCGGCATCACCGCAACATCAGCAGCGAAATGATAGCGGGGCGTCTCCGGTGCCTGCAAACAGCAAGAGACCGTCCGTTTACGAAGACACGTATGAGCCGATTGCACGGAAAATGTACTCAACATATTGCCGGCCACCACTGGATCCAGAGCTTGCGCAGCAAGTACAACCCGGGAAGCACGCAAAAGCGACATCCCATCCGCCAGCATCTCTTCCGCACCTGACATCCTCAGGATCCGCACACATGGTATCCGTTTCCGAGAAAGTCCATACCGTTCGTACTGCCATCGCTGTCGGATCAGTCTACTTCACGAATCCTACCCCACTCTCCCTAATCCGCTCAAACAGTCTGAAGAAAGGCGATGCTCTCGGCGTGTCGCGCATAGCAGGTATCATGGCGGCCAAGAAGTGTCCTGAGCTCATTCCGCTATGCCACCCAATTCCGCTCACACACGTCGGCGTCGAACTCAAGCCTTTCTCTGCTGCAGCGGAATCTTCACCTCGAACTGCACAGCACAATGACAGCGACCTCGGCCATGGGGGTGTACATATCGAAGCGAAAGTCCAATGCACAGGTCCGACGGGTGTGGAGATGGAGGCGCTTACGGCCGTCATGGGCGCTGCACTAAGTGTTCTAGATATGTGCAAGGCTGTAGACAAGTTCCAGCGCGTGCAGGATGTTCGTGTTGTGTTGAAGGAAGGAGGAAAGAGTGGCACGTGGAGAGAAGAGGGATGGAAGAGTTGGCAGGAGTAATGCGACGGTAGCAAGGGAAAAAAGGATTTGTGCAGGATTATGGTAGTAAATTCGTGGCGTAAGCTGATTTGAAGAGTTTCAAAATGTACAATATAGATATTTCCTGAGTCGCTGACATGATATAGTGCTGCGAGTACCTTTTTGGTGTATGCTTTCCCCCACACCGGCTGGCCGAGACTACCTCAGGAAGCTGTTTCTGTGTTTTCAGGGACCAGCTGCCGTACCAGCAAATTTCTTCCTTCTTATTCTCACAATGCTACTGCTCAGCATGCAGCTTTCAGTCATGAGTAGCTACGACACCAAAGTTCTCCTCTGTCCCTCAGCCTTAGCAACACACCCAGAAGACATCCCAACCTTGTCATGGTCACCACCCCGACACAACCCCGCTTTAAGCCGGGTTTTCGCAACGCTCCGCCATTTCGCGTATTCGCCCGTGAAAACTGGCTAAACATTCTCACGCAGCTCCTTTGCCTCACGGCGAGTATTCTTCTCTACACCCTCTGCCCACCCATTCTACCTCGCTATTTCCCCAACTTCGACGGGGTCGAGATGAGTGCTGCGGGCTCCAGGTACGCGCAACCCGTACGACCAGAAATCATCGGCACTTACCCCATGGCGGTGTTATCGTATGCGATACCGGCTATAGTGATGGGCGGCTTAGGGTTGTGGGTGATTCGAGACTTCTGGGACACAAACGCCGCTGTAAGCTCCTAAGACGATACTGTAAGGTATCTCAAGGTTCGTCCTCAGCCAACTAACTGCCGTGATGCAGCTCATGGGTCTCGGCTACGCGCTCACGGTCTCTACGCTCTTCGTGGATTTGATCAAGATCTTCATCGGTGGCATCCGACCGAATTTCTACGACGTCTGCAAGCCGATTCACTTTCGAATCCCTCCTGGCGCCCATATGAGCGGGCCGTACTACGATACCGCCGATCAAGTATGCGCCAGCACCAACGAATCCAAGCTCAAAGAAGCGCAGATGAGCTTTCCTTCCGGTCACGCCTCCGGTGCTTTCGCGGGTTTTGTGTTCCTTGCGCTCTGGGTGAACGCACATTTCAAGACGCTCGGGCGCCCTAGAAGCAGTACGCTGCCACGTCGGGCAGCCGACAGCTCGCTTGAATCACCACCGAGTGCTTTCAACCCCATATCAGATCAACACTATGGTCCGGTTGCGCACTGGAAGTTGGTTCTCTTCTCCACGCCTTGGTGTATCGCCACTCTCCTCTCGCTCTCCAAGGTCAGCGATGGCTGGCATCATCCGGTCGATGTCTTCTGCGGCGCTGTACTCGGCACTTTTTTCGCGCTCATGGCATACAGGATGGTCTACTGGAGTATTTGGGACGCCAGGGATAACCATGTGCCGAGGTAGAGGGAGGCAGATTTCAATGCTGTGAGGGTATCCCGATCCTCACAGGAGTCATTTTGTTTTGCTTGACGGACAACGCCCCGTCACCTCATACCCAGTGTCTCCGTATCCGTGGCTGATGCTTCTAATTTCAGCGTAAATATAAGTGTAAGTGTCATCTTATCCCACATCTAGTGTTGCGAGACCTCCGCTTTATCAGCCCGGCTTATTTCCGTCGCTCATACCAGCTTGCTAGCCGACCCGCATCCCGCCCGCCACGAAATCACCCCATTGGCCATCCTTCCTTATTCAAACCCAAATTGAGCTATTCAAACTAAAGCCAAGCCATCGCCATGCTCCAAGCCGCTACATAATTGACAGTGCTCAGGAATCCCTTTTCGACTTTGATCCTTCCTATATCGGTTCAGCAGGTGAAGAGTCGAGGTGATGTAAACCTCTCGAGGCCATTCGTTCTGGACCAGGGCAGTGAGTATGGCGTGTTTCTCTCTGTTGGGTTCTATATACAATGTGTGCATATCCGCTTGTTAGTCGGTCGCCGTCGACCCAAATACACACGCTACAACGAGGTTTTCACCTTATTAGGGCATGCTGACGGCCATCCTTCATTTGACTTTTCTTCGTTTTTGCCAATCTTGTTGTTACATATTCGTCGGCCAGTATAACGGCTGATTACCATCTACAATGAGCATCCCTATCGAGAATGATCTCCAAATTTGGATTCCGGTTGTTTCCGGCATATCCATTGCTATATCGACTTTAGCTGTCATGTTGAGACTAGTCGCCAAATCCATGCGCAACAAATTCGACTGCAGCGATTACTGCATCATCGCTGCGCTGGTACGTCATTCTCTTGCTCTCACTACCCCTCCTGCGCGGCGGCAAGTATCGCCCTGTGCACAAAGACCTAGTCCACCAAGTCTCCCAAGGTGACCTTTCACGCTAACACATGGTCCCATACCAGGTTATGAACCTAGCGCTCAACGCTGAGCCGATATGGCTAGTCAATTATGGCGCCCTGGGCTTCGACATCGTCACGGTATCAGAGCGCTGGAGCCCCGAATTCGCCATGGGCCTCTACAAAAGCGTCACGATACTAGCCTTCATCTGGACCGTAACCGTCTGCCTGTCCAAAGTATCGATTTTGTTAATTTACACATACATCATACTAAACCCGTCCATGATACTCCTCTGCCGCCTCATTGGCGCACTGCTGATAGCATGGACGATATCAGGACTCATGGCTGCATCGTTTATTTGCAAACCCTTCAATCGTAATTGGGATTTGAGCATCGATGGCGTATGTGGGGGTCAGAACAAGTTCAACTTTGCCATGGGCATGATTAATCTGATTATTGATACGGGGTTGATTGCGCTGCCCATGCCGTGGAGGAGGAAGTTCGTTGCTATGGCGTTGCTTGGCATTGGTATCACGTAAGTTCTGTTCGTACAAGCAGGCAGTATATGGTCGTACGTCTTTCTTGCTGACATTTGTGTGTTAGGGAATGGGCTATACGCTCGTACGCCAGGTACTTTTGTTACATCTTGACTGGGCAAATATGGCGCAGATACGAGCAGGCATCTTCTCGCTCCTTCTCACAGGCTTGGAAACTGCTGTTGCCATCGTGGTGGCCTGTATTCCGCTCATGCGTCCGTTATTCTCGAGATGGTCCCGCTCCGGGAGTGATAGCGACAGGAAAGGTCGCCGTTGGGGAAGCGGAGGCAGAAGAGCGAGCATTCCTGAGCTACCATTTCCTCCAACGTGGTTTGACAGACATGACAATAGTCCGCATGCCCTACAGGAAGACATCAAAGCCGAGCAAGCGGTAATTGTGCAGTTTTGTTCGGAAAGTGGAAGCGACTAGGGGGCATCTGTATAGAAACACTGATGATAGTGTTTGTGACAGAAGAGCTAGCCTATTCATACGCTGTTATCGCTACACGCTCTTGGTCACGTAGACTATTACTAAAAAACTCGGCAGACTTTTCTAGCTTATGAGTAAAATACGCTACATCTTTTTCCTTTTCCTTTTTCCCTTTCTCACTTGCATGCCGACGGTTGGTGCCCAATGGCTGGCCAACAACAACATCATTACCATCACTATCATCATCACGACTCAGGTCCCATCCCAACACATCCGCCGTCCCAGGGCTGAAGGGCCCAGAAAACGCATCTAGACTACGATATCAGACGTACGTGCCAACCGCATCTAAGCAGAGTCTAGATGTCGTTTTCCGCATCAGTATCTGCCGGTCAGCTAGTCAGCTAGTAAGCTAATCAGTCAGCCAGCCCCATCAGCCCAGTTAGTCAAGCCGGTAGTCAGCAACACACCATCGCATACTTACCGATAGGGCTGATCTGGCCCTCCTCCTCCATATTACTAGTATCTGGCTCCATCACTTTTTCCAGACCACCACGACCACTCAGAACAAAGCGAGCGAGGAAAAAAAAGCTTGTCTCAGCTTATGCCCTTCTTTCTCCACTCAGATCCACACCAACCTATTCGACGCCGACGCCCATGTTCCCGCTTTCTAGCGCCCCACGGTGCCACGCACACGGTGTGTGCATCTAGCAATCTAACATCTAAGCATCTAAGCATCTAGCATCATCGTGGCGGCGTCGGCGTCCCGCGTGCATCTAGATGCGCATACATATTCCCTTCGGCTTAGAATGCGCAATGCCAAGGGAGACGTGCAAAGATGTGGAGAGCTGAAAGGTCGCTGTTTGTGGAGCGAAGCGCAGTACACGCGCCTACTTTGCTCGGCTGGCTGACTGGCGGGCGGGCTGGTGCAGCTTCTTACAGACGGGTCGGTGAAAATTCCGGCGGTTTCATGTCTCTCTTTTAGAATATCTCGGCTGTGAGCTTGGAGGCTTGGGGTGTGATGAGGATACGCCGAATTTTTGTCTTGTGGCTTGGAACGAGGGAATGCGCGGATGCGCTTTCGTGGTTGTGCATTGTGCTGCGTTGTACAACGACGGCGATGGCGCCGGCGGTGGTGGTGGTGGTGCTGTTGGTGCCGGAGTGCGCGGTGAGGCTGAGGTTTGTGGCTCTTTGGCTTGTCGAATGCACGATAGGGCGGTCTGGTAGTGTAGGCGGACTTGGCTAGACTAGAGAACATTTCCATGGTCTAGCCACGTGGCTCTTGATCATCAATGGGAATTTTATTGAAACTGTGAAAACGACATTCCGGAGACGATATGGTTAGAGGCCTTAGATTTTGTTCACTGCGTCAGGAAACACGTGCGGTGAAAAATGGGATCTGCGGTCTGAAGATGTTGATCACAGACGTCTCATCTCTTGGCCAAAGTTTATCTATTTCGATTCCACGGATCATGGGCAATTACATGCGGTGGAACTTGATGACATGATACTGGTGCTGTAAGATGTTTTGGTAATGTAATTGTCATGTTCATTAGAGCTTCTATGTAGTCCGCTGCTTAATAAAGCCTTTGAACAAAGGGAATGCAAAAGGGTATATTCGTATGAACAGTAATGAAGCTGAGACCAATGTTTCACCCCCAAACGCCTCATAATGCCATTTTGACGCACTCTGCGAATGGCGTATGCTGTGTGTAGCGCGATATGCAGAATCTGACAGATGCTGTGATGAGTGTGTACAGCAGGTGAGGCTGTGCTGCGGACCCGCTAATCTAGAGTGGAAGGTGACCCTTGTAACGCCATTGTACCAGGATGATGGATGAAAAGTGACGAATGTGCTGAAAAGTGTATGACTGCTAGAGAATACTAGCGATGTGCGGATGTTTGTTGTGCGCTCACCGGCGGAAGACCTTCATGAAACTCTTACGTTTGCCGATTCCTGGGGTCACCGGCCTGTCGGCTGGAGTGGGTGGCGGCATCATGTTGCCGTTGCCGTTGGAGCTGGTGCTCTTGCTGAACTTGGAAAGCAGTGGCTCGGACTTCTTGTTGCTCATCTTGTTCTCGCCCATGCCCTTTTCGTTGACGTCGACTCCAGAATCCAGTGGTCCGTCATGAGGAACCTCAGAGGTGACACCTGCTCTTGATGCAGGGTCAGCTTTGGACAAACCGCGAGCAAGCTGCATGCTACTCTTGGCTTTGCCAACGGCAGTCCTGCGCGAGCTCTTGGTCATGGCACGCTTGATGTTGCTGCCACCGTTCTCATCGGCCTGGAGTCGCTCTAGCTTCTCAATATCGCCCAAGATGGTCATGCCGTTGGTGGCTAAACTCTCCTCGGGGATGGGAACGAATTTGAGAATACCACGATCGGACGGCACGCCGATTGACTCGGCCATGAATGCCTGGATCAAGGCGGCGTTGCGCTTGTTGGTTGCTGGCTGTACTTGGACGGGCAGGGCGTTGATGCTGAGGATGTAGGTCGGCTCAAAGGATCCGCCCAGGAGCAGGCATGCCGAGTGATTGACGGTGATCATGATGGATGCTTCTGGCCTCTGGTAGCGCGTCGACAGGTGGTGCGAGAGGTCGGTTACTAGTGTGTATTCGTCCTTGATCTACGTCGGGTTAGTGCTTTGTCGAAATGCGGAAAGAGTGGAGCATGGCGGAGATTAAACACGTACGATAACGTTGGTCTTCAACTCGGCTATAATGGGCGCGTCCTTGGTGACACGATCGCGAGCAGAGGATGCAATCTGGTCCTTGTAGTTGAATTGGTCCTCGTAGAACTGTGCACGTGCGCGCGAAGTCATGGGCCGCAGGGGGCCAGCAGCATCGCCGGTAGAGTCTCGAGCACGGTGCCGTGAGTCGTCGACATCTTGAACGGACTGGGGCGAGGATGCAAAGGAGAACTGCGAATGTGCGGGTGAGAGCTGTTCTCCGACCTTGTCCGGGGACAGCAGGGCGGCGCCTGCCTGTTTGGGGAAGGCAGTGCCAGAGTATGTTGACGTCGACGATGGACGGGACATTTTGGTATGCGTTGAGGTGGAGTTGTTGGCCGAGTGGGGCATAACGCAGAGGTCCAAAAGATGGAGGAGAGACGTGGTAATTCCCTAGGACGAGGGTGGATGGGATTGGACTAGATATGGATAACGACGTTGGTGCAGCATGCAAGAGCGCGGATCTCAGAGCGCACGTCTTTATCTCTGGCGTGTCAGACGATGTCCCAATGGAGCGGCGGTGGCGGTGGTTATCTAAGGAGCCAGGCACGTCGAGAAGTGTCGGAGAATTGGTTTTGAGGGTGATGGTGTGGATGACGATCAGGGCCCAGGAAACAATGGAAACAGAAGCGACGATGACGAGGGATTTTGTGTGTGTGCAGGCACCCCGCAGGTAAAAAAGGAAGGAAGTAGGGTGGTGGAGCGAACCACTATATGATATATACCACAGATAGGGTGGGCGCATACCAGGCAACTCAATGGCGGCATGGCATAGTCGGGCACAGGGATGTGCTGATTCCCAGCACCGCCTGTCCAGATGCACGCGGGCCTGCCGCCGCCGCCAGTCGGTTTTGGGGCGCGCTGGCGAGATGCGACTAGCCATCTGACGTTGGGTCTACCTGAAGACGGCTGTGCGCCTGCATCCTTATCTGCATGGAGCGCTGGCGTGTGCGTGGATGAGGACCAGCGCTGCACTTCGGCCACTCCATGATGCTTTCAGCACATCACTATCGAGCCGCAGCTGCTGCATCAGCGCCATCAATGTAAGCATGCCTACCTCTGTTCTCACCGTTGGTTGCCTTGGGCGCCCCCTCCCCTCACACGGCACGATTGCTTCTTCAAAATAGCAACGTCCGCAAGGGGAAGGGCGACCCCGTGGCTATCAGACACCACACACACACACATACACACACAAACACACGCACACGCACATACATACCCCTAGTCGCAAGCCGCCGCACAGCCAGCAAACGCAGTCGGCGCGAGCATGAGTCTGGAGGACGGCGGTGGGCAGCCAACACCACTCGATTGACGTTTGACGCTGTGATGCTAGCCGACGCACTAAACAAGTCTCCTACCATCTACCCCACCAAACCCTGTCCGGCCTGGAGCCGCCCTCTCTAGGACAAGAGTCCCCGAAGTCTCGACCACTGTCTGCCCGACCCGCCACTTGTGCCATGTTCCTGATTCCTGATGTTCTTGCCAGACCTCCTTCTTGCACTTGCATTTGCACTACATGACGGGAAGAAGCAGCCGGCGTGCTACTCTATCTGGAGCCGCCTTGCTTGCATCGTGTCACTGTGCCATCTTTGTGACCAGATCCTCCAGATTCCGCCGTCCGGAAGCCAGCCGAGCCATGTCACGTCCGACTTTACCCATCCGCATCGAGCAAGGCTAGCACATTGCGCGCCGGGATCTAGTAACATGTCCGCAGATCTCGTCCATTCAATAGCCATCGCAAATTGGCGTTAGGAACAGCATGTGTAAAGGAGTGGGAAATTGACAACCGATGCAGGTACTAGCTCCAGAATCCTCTTGCGAGGTCTCGACCTCGACGCCACGACGCCCCAATACTTTCTCGTTGCTTCCTAGGCACTAACTACACTTTCACGCCAAGTGTGGATTTCCAACGCCCTCTCCAACTCATCTTGTCATAACAGCCGTCGCAGTAGGCCTTTGCTAACCGCCGAGCGCACCACCTTCCACATTTGCTGCGCCTCGAATTCATCCAAAATGACAGACTCACGCCTGGAGAAGCCACCACCAATCGAAACCACAGCGTACAGGCAATTCTCTTCAATTACAACATCTTCTTTGTCTGTGGCACAGGCCCACCATGTACTATGTGTCAATCTTCCTGCATGTCAAGACCCTTTTGAAGAGTCTGCTGCCAGCGCTGTGTAACGAGGCACCCTACCGGTCGCATAGTACAACCCTGTACTCGTTTCCCCACAATTGGCTCGCAGCCTCTCAACCACGTAGCGAGTTCAACGGTTGGTCTGTCCTTTTGTTTCCATGAAACCGCCTCTTTGCGCCACCACCTAGACCAATATAATCACTTGTGTCGTGGTAATACCCATATTGCGAGCAGTTACTACGACGTACATGGCAGCGCAAGTAACCGTGATTTTCAATACGAGTCGAACGACGCAACCGTGCGGCCCGTTATTTGGCCTCGTATTTCGCCGTCAAGCTTTCAAAGTAGGCTTGTGGCGTGGGGACGAAGGAGCAATGGTCTGTGTTCGATCGTGGGCCTACAACTCCATATTCCAAGGTAACGGTCATGTGCGTGTAGAGTTACTTGGCAGTGGGGAGAAGTAGCCTTGCGCAGTTATTTTGGACGTGACAAGGTACATGTTCGTGGCAGTGCAGTAACTTTGTGCATGTTCTATTCATACCATCACCTAGATGGGTATCATAAATTCAGCGGAGAATTGCGTGAAGATTGGCTTTTTGCATTTTCGCGTTGATGTACCAGATCATAATCGGAATTGACCACTTGCTGTAAAGCAGATAAAGTACGATGGTGTCGGTGGTGCTGCGCGCTGCTGTGCATGACGCACGTGAGTGCGCGCCGCGTCCCTGCAAACGCGGGCAACATCACCATCACTCTCCACACTCCACATCGCAATTGACTGCACCCCAACCATCTGAGACAGCGGGTATACCATGCCCCAAAAAAACGCCGCAGCCAATGCCGCGCGCAGAAAAGGTCCTTCTTTCAATCCACCGCGCCCTGTAAACGCAGCCCCTCAGGCGTCTACTACTACGAAACGCGCTCCTGCAACGGCATCCCGCGCAAAAGGCGCTGCGAAGAAGAGCACTGCCGCCGCAGTCGATGTCATTGATCTGTCCGATGATGAGCCAGCCGAAGAAGTCCCAGACGACATGGACAGCGACGACCTCGACTCTATAATGGCAGATGTAGGACCTGCCACTGCGCCAGCCCGCCCCAAGCCTCCACCAGCCCCCACTGCCCTGTCCGAGCCAGTTATACCCCGGCCACTACTTGCACGCCTGCTTCTCGAGAATTTCGACGACTCTGATATGCAGATACAAACAGGCGCCATGAAGCTGGTGGGGAAGTACATTGACATCTTTGTCACCGAGGCCTTCTTGAGGAGCAAGGATGAAAGGAAGGCTGCAGCAAAAGATGGTGGGATGGTGGATGGATTCTTACAAGTAGAAGACCTGGAGAGGTTGGCACCGCAGCTTGTGCTCGACTTTTGATCCATTGACGGCTTCACTATGGGACAATGCGACGCCATCAGACGCGTCCACGGATAGGCCACGCGACTCGCATATATCGTTTGGCTACTTTCCTAGATAACACAGAGTTCTGAGCCAACAACCAAGGAGTGCCAATTGGTCGTTGGCAGTAATTCACGCTCTAAGACGACCATACACAACCCCTTTACAAACCATTGTACGTTCGACGACCAGGGCTGCCTAACTATGTTTGATGTAATCATCACTCACGGCTCTGACACGGGAAATTTGCGGAGCAAAGATGAGATCAACGCGTCAGAAGTGTGGCGCAACTCAAGACAACACGGCGGGTAAGGTGAAATGCTGAGACATGTACTCACAGCAGTCACAACCACCTGTATCTATATATGGAACCAGTCAAGGACGAAACGACCTGACAACCAAATGAAGGACGCAACATTTTGACGTGTTTGAAACATTGGGCAATGATGCCTTGCTTCCAAGATCATGTCCAAGACGGTCATGTACGCAGGTCAAAAGCAGTGTTATGCAAAGTCTCGCAAACAGAGTTTCCGGTTGTTTAGCTAGACCGGTTTTCGGGTTGCCGTTGCCACGCGCAGCCTGAAGCACGAGACAAGCGTGCTCAAACACACACGGAACGTGGAGTGCGTCGCATCGTCAACACCCCAGCACCGCCTCGGGAGAACACGAACACCACACAACAGTCGCGCAATTTATACACTTGGAATCGAATTGAGCTTCTCTACCTGCAACTTCCAAAAATCTCGACATACAATAAAAATATTAGTCTCATCGACATCCGTGTGGACTACTCTTAATAGAGTTCGTTTTAAGACTCACCTACAGGGTCTCTGCCAAACTCTGAGGCTGAAGCACACTCCGCCTCCAACTTGTCGCAACGCCAACCCCATGTATCGGAACACATACTAACCGCCCCGGCCACGCATTGCAAATCTTTCGTGCCTTAAGATGGCCCTATAGCCGTCACCTCAGGCTCCTCTCGCTCCATTCCTGCATCTCACGTTTCTTCTACTTTGTGTGCATTTTCCTTTGCATCTTTCTTTCTTACCAAACCGTACGGTCATTCACCCTTATCTTCTAATATTACTCTGTTGGCTAGTCCAACGGTAGTCTTCACGAAACCAGAGCGCTAGTCGCCATATACTCTCTTGACGAGACCTTCGACAACGAATCGCATATCTAATATACCAATCACCTACAATATCCAAAATGTATTTCTCACAAGCAGCAATCATATCCGCCGTCTTCGGCTTTGCCGTCGCGCAAGAATCGTCCTCTATAGCCATGTCCGAATCATCTGCCATGGCTTCTGCGACTGCTCCCGCACTTTCCACACCTGTAGTAGAAAGCATCTCGACTGCTTCGCCAAGCGCAGCGGCCGGAATGCTTAAGATGCACACTGTTCAGGTCGGAGGACCCAATGGCTCTTTGGCGTTTTACCCAGACAATGTCGTCGCTGCGCCAGGAGACATGATCCAATTCCAATTCCACCCCAAGGTACGTTCATTGAACACTAATCGTAATATCCCAAACTAATTACCATCTTAGAACCACTCTGTCGTCCAATCCACCTTTGATAACCCCTGCGTGCCCATCACGGAGATGATGCCTAACAAGACCGACGCCTTCTTCTCTGGCTTCATGCCTACCAACGCTTCGTTCGCCGCTACCAGCCAGGTCCTGACATACACCATCCGTGTTACCGATGACAAGCCCATGTGGTTCTACTGCTCTCAGGGCAAGCATTGCCAAGCTGGCATGGTCGGAGCTATCAACGCGTAAGTCGCACTTCACATGAACAAAGTATGGGATGAAGCTAATTGCATAACTCAGACCCACCTCTGGCAACAAGACCATGGCAGCGTTCGCCGCGCTTGCCGCCGAAGCCACAGAGAACCTCTCCCCCGGCCAGGCTGCTGGCTCTGGTGGCGCTTCTGGCAACACTCCCACCTCGCCTTCCGCTGGAAGCGGCGCTAACTCTGGTACCGAAGGTGGTGCCGCTGCTGGAGGAGCCGGCGGAACTGCTAGCGCTGGTGCTCCGGAGGCTACTGCCAACGGTGCCTCTGGTCTCAGCGCGCAATCGTTCATCGGTGCTGCCGCGGCTGTCGCTGCTGCCTTGGCTGTATTGTAGACAGTAGTGCATTCCTTTGCGCGTGGGATTCTAGGGATAACTATTGGGCATATATGATACCATTCTTTCTGATGACTGAGCTGGCTTTGGTGGAAGGACTCGGGCCTGATTTCGAGAGTCGCTGTTTTTTGGCCTTTTGCTGTGAAAGAGAATATAGAAATTAATGTAACTCGTACACTATACATCGTGCTGCATCATCATGCTGCCATCTACGGATAGGTTGCTGCCTATTTTCGTCGCTTGCCATGACGTGTATTGCGTAGTCTGGGTACGTATCTGCAATCGATCGATTAATGCTTAGCGGTACATCTGTAGTGTTGGCCGTCACAGCACCACTGGCTCCCATGGAACAGTACCGTGGTAGAGACTAGGTTGTCATGCTTGGCACTTTTATCTTTCTGACAACGCTATTCCTGCTTGTCGATGCGAATCGAGCTTTTGCCTCGCCATTTAGGAATTGGTCATGGAAGTCCAAGTGCTCAGGTAACCGTAACCTCCACGGAGTTGCCACATCAGGATCATGGCGGGGCTCCTGATATCTGCGGGGTAGCGCGACGGCATGAGCTGATAACGTCACTTTCGACTACGATTGCATTGCATTCTCTGACGACTCTCAGTACCATATTGCGCAAAAATGAGGAAATTCGACCATCGCCAGCCGGACAAAGGCGGCGTAAAAGGAAGCGCAAAGGCTAGGGTGCAGCTGCCATTAGCGCAACCAGCGGCCAAACAAACACCAAACGAATCGCCGCTTTCCTCAAGCATCACATCTTCCAGCGACGATCCTTACACTGCAGCGCGGGAAGCGCTCGATCGCGATGGATTCGTCGTTCTTCCTGCTTCGCTCTTCCCGTCATTCGATCTCGATGCCCTTCGCGCAGCTGCCTCACGGATGACAGAGGCAGCGCGATCAGGGAAATGGCCATACATACGAACATTACCGAAGCAATTTCCCCCGTGGCCTCAAGATCCATCAGACGGAATATGGGGCGTGCAGCACTTGCTTCATCCCTCGAATCCAGACCACCTCACCTTTGCCAAGTCCTACTTTGACAAGGGGCTGCTCAAGTACGTCGCAGCATTGATTGGATGCGGAGAAGACAGTCTGACCATGGAACTCTATAACATGTTGGTCCGGCCAGACAAAGACTTTAGTCTGCGCTGGCACAGGGATGATGTCGCTGCGACAGCGACACCAAAAGAGGAGATGGAACGACTACAAAAGCCAGGTCATCACGCGCAATGGAACCTCGCGCTGTACGATGATAGCAGTCTTGTGCTTGTTCCTGGATCGCACAAACGTGCTCGTACCGAGACTGAGCGTAATGCGGATCCCTACGAGTCAAACATGCCTGAGCAGATCACGGTGAGCCTCAAGGCGGGCGAAGTAGCGTTTTATAACAACAACATCTTACACCGCGGTGTGTATGACAGTACGAAAGAGCGGATGACGTTACATGGTAGTATCGGGACTACGCTTGCGGGTAGCCAGCGAGCGAGGAATGTCCTACAGCATGGTGTAGGAGAGTGGGCTAAGGAATATGACTTTGAGGGCTTCGAACCTGAGATGGCGGAGCGAGCGAAGAAGATGCGGGAGAGGCTGGTGGAGATGGGGAAGAAGAGCGGTGATGTTGGGTTCTTCTCAAAGGACGAGTGAGCCTGTTAAAAACGTGTTGAAGACAGCTGGAGTCGTGCTGGATTCGAGTATATACGCGAAGGTGGCGCTGGCGATGCTTCTTCTTACCGTTAGTAGCATGCGCAGTTCTGCGGATACCTGCAGGCGACCAGGCTGCCTGTCAGCCTCGCTAGTCACTTGTTTGAATCGCATCATCGTTCTCGTTCTGTACGCTTTCATCAAACCCGGCCATGTCGCCTGTTCCGTGGAAACAAGAGATTAACTTTGCAAGCGCCCTGCTGCTGCACTCGTGCATCACCGTGTTCTTGAAAGAGCTCAGCAACGCCACGGCAGTCATTTACCACATTACCATCCTCTGCAAGAACAAGGCTACAATCGATTCCTCCGTCGTTCTCGATGGTTACACATCAGTGTTTTCGGAAGATCACGACGGCGAGCTGGCAGAATTGTACTTTACCAACACCGGCTTCGTTCTCCTAATAGCCTCGCTCGCCTCCGCAATCGCAATGAACCTAACCCTTCCACCGGGCGTGCTCAACGCAACAATCGCAGCAACCTTTGGCCTGACGTTCCTTGCGTCCGCTTCGGTGGCATGCAGGAGGAAGAGTTTCGTGATGCCCATCATGGCGCTTCGACGGGCTGGGCGATTCATCTGGTCGGACACACCATTCGTCAATTTCTTCTCGCTGATATACATTGCCGTAGTCCTGAAAGGATCGTCCAAGCTCGAATTGCGGGACTATGTTATCTTTCGATCCATTGCTATCCTGGAGCTTGTCTTCATGAAGGCGAGGCTGGCAGCGGCAGACGCAGAGACGCAGCAGACTATGCTGAAACGTCTTCTGGATAGCGAGTACGTTGCGATCAAAAGTGTAGGTTTGACATGTGATGTATAGATGTGAATGTGCAGCTTACGGTATGCTAGAAGCGCCTCCCCGCAGCCCTCAGTGTACCAAAGCCGCTCCAGCACAACCGCATTGTATCTTTCACCAGCGCCCAGCGCATCTTCGTCATGTTCTACAAGACTGCACTTGGCCATGCCGACGGTTCTGTTTGCGGTACTTCGGGGCCTGCTACAATCACTGTTCCAAAGAACCCGGGCTCTTTCGTCGATGAGGCGGCGGGATATGGGTGGCGCGTCTATCGTGTATCGTCCAGCTCCCTTGTCATTGAAGATTGTGGGCAGATAATGGTCGAGGAGAAAATGAAAAGGTCGCCGACGAAAGAGCGGACGGGATTGGCGGCCCGTTATACAAAGTTCATCTCCTGGACGCATGGGGTCTTGCTACGCCGGCTTGGTAGAAAGAGGGTTGGTGCGTGTGGATGGGAAAGGACATGGATTTGGGAATGGCTGTTGGAGAGGTAATTTCAATCTTGTAACAGGGTTGGAGGAGACGTGGCTCAAGGATAGAACTAGGTTCCATGGCGTTAGCAGTGAGGATGATGCTGCTGTAAGTCTGGAGACTGTGGGCAATACAACGTCGTCGAGACTCCAGTTGTCGTC